>JBBPEB010000013.1:1287500-1887500 GCA_039096225.1 Blastocystis sp. Blastoise
ACGTTTCAATTTAATTGTTAATGAGAATTCATTTTGAAATATATTTATTATAATAATATATATAGATATAGTTGTTACTAATGATTATATTAAATTTATTTCAGTCTATATCTGTGTATATCTGAATAGTTTTCTGTTTCTTAAATAGATATTATTTATATATATATATGAGTATATAAAATATATTACATAATATCTATTCATCTATTTATATATATTATATATTCTATTTAATTTATATATAATAATTCTATTTTTATATTACATGTCATTTGATTTATATATATATATATATATTGTTTCTTTTTTAATCAAGATTGTATATATGCTATTTTATTCTATATATATATATATATATATATATATTACTGCTTTCATCGAATTGTTTTCTACACTTTCTCAATTATATATATATATATCTTTTTCATTAATAATAGTATTTTTAATTTAAAAATTATTTCTATACTTATTTTGCTATATATTCGCGTTATCGAAATAGAATTATATATTTTTATTTGTTTATTTTTTGTTTGTTTGTTTATTTATTTTTGTTTATTTTTTCAGTTATATATATATATATATATATTATTTGCTTTTCTACTCCTAATACTCTTGAATATCCTTCTTTTTTGTCACCTTTTCTTTTCAACACCTTTTTTTCTATATCTTATTTATTACATTTATATATATATATATTCCTTCTTATTCTCTATTAATTTGTCTATTTTATATTCTTGATTCTATATATATAATCTATATATATATACATAGATTATATATATAGACATAAATGATATAATTCTATCATTTAAAGAGATCTAGGCTAGTTTATTTATGATCTTTCTCTTCTTTTTTTAAATATTTATTTGAGTATATATTTTGTAATTAATTCACTTTTGCTTATTTAATTTATTTTTATCTGTTTCAGTTTGTTTGTATGAGTATCTCTTCGGAATTTGTTTTTTCTTTTTATTTTATATATCAGAAAAGTTGGTTTATTTCGTGAATGAATGTTTAATTATGTATTCTTCTTATTTGTTTTGCTATATTTTAGAATCTTTAAACTATCATAAATACTATCTTAATATCCTATAACAGTAGGTAACTATATATGTTGACTTTTAAATAACCAATAATTTGTTTAAATATATAAAAATATTATTATCGAATAATAGTTTTTCTTATGTCTTTAATATAATCATCTTTAAAGAAAACAATATGAATTTAACAAATGATTTATATTGATTATTAAAACAGAAACAAAATATATATATACAAAAATGAATCAAAAAGAAAGCAAGAAATGGATATACACAAGTAATATATATATATATATATATAAATTGATAACAGAGTAGAACCTGAATTAACCCAATTTTAATTAGTATATACTCCAAATATATTTATATAATTATCATGATCTATATGTTTAATTAGATTCACTGTTTCTCCTTTATTGTCACAATATTTATGGAATTCTCTAGAAGAATAATAATGTTCATTTGCTTTATATAATATATAATAATAAAGAATGCAATATATACATATCTAAATAATAATTATATTTCTTTTTTTTTTCAAAATCAATTAAATAATGGATTATTTATAAAAAATGAAACTATTATATATCATAAACATGAAAAAATACAAGAATTGATAAAACTATATGAATCTAATGTTCATTTTGACACTTATTGTGAAAATGATTAAAATAAAAAGAAGTTTTAATAATTAAACTTAAAAAAATAATAAATAGTATCAATTCTTTCAACATATTAAAAAAAAGTAGATCTCAAGGAAGTTTTTTCTATATTTTTTTATAAAAATTATATATTATAAAAATAATTATAGTTATCTATATTCAGGATATCATTGTCATAACAATAATTCTATAGAAATATAATCTATTTATTTTTATATGAATAATTAATAAAAATAATATAATAATGAATTCATAATATTCACAAATAATACTAATAATATTCATATACTATAATTGTTATTATTATTATTTACACATTATTTAGTCACATCTATTTAAAAAATAATAATTCTATATATATATAAATAATAAAAGAATACTATACAAAAATAAATAAAGAATTTATATTTAAGTATACAATATAAAGAATAAAAACCATTTATATAGAAGAATGTATTTTTTCTTTTATAAATTTATAATCGACATGATTTTCCTGAATAAATGTTGAATCCTTTAATTGTTGTTCATATATATCACTCTTTATATAAATTTTTGAATCTATATAATATATTATTAATATAAATAACTAAATATATACAGTGAAAAGAAATATTTTTCAATTTAGGAAATCTTCCAGTAGTAATAAAATTGATAAGTTTCGATAATTGTTCATCATCATATATATATAAATTTAGGCTCTTTATGTTTTGAGTTTTATTTTGGTTTATACATTCAAATAATGTTTCTATCTCATATTTATTCATTGTTTCATCTAATAAAAGTGTAATACTTTAATATATATATATATAAACATACTTTCTCTACCAATAATTGAATCTATAATTGAATTATTATCATATTTGTATCGAAAAATTGAAGTATTTGGATCATAAATATAATCATCATAATAATCAAAATCACACTCTATAGAATAACGATTTTGATGAATAAAAATAGAATCATTTTATTGATGACATACCACCTAAATGGACAATACTTGAGGATGGAAAGTAATTATTATTCATATATGTACACAATGATTTAATAAAAGAAATCCACCATTTATTGTCATCTTTACTATCTATATTCACATTTTACAAAATAAAAAGAATTATTATATAAAAATAAATATATATATATAAATATTCATAATTTATAATAATAATAAATATTATTATTATTATTAGCATATATATATACCAAGCTGAATTTTTTTTAATTGAGGGAAATTATCTGTAGTATATAGTTTTAAAAAATTATCATCCGTTATATCACTAATTCCTAAATGATTATTCATAAAAAAATATTAGGATGCAATATGCAATATATTTAAATTAGAATAATATATATATCATATATTTATACGTAGAAATAATTCAATTGTATTATAGAAAAAACCTTTAGGAATTAATTGATTTATAAAAGACATAGTACAATCTAGTATAATAGTTAAAATTAATTAAATAAATTTTCATAACAAAATAATTATATTTAAAAATAATTTACAAGTTATTTTTACACTAGAAGCCTTAGGAATTAATATCTCCATTATATTTTCATACCAAGTTAAATATTCAGATGATGAGTATTTTTTCATAGAATATACTATATATATTCATATATATCTAATAAAATATAACATACAATTAATTTTTAATTTATGAATAGTATTAAACTTATTGTCATTAAATAGAGTTGATATCCATGTTAAATACTCTATACTAATATTCTTATGAACTATAGATATTATACAAAGATTAAAATAGATAAATATATATATATACAACTAACAGTTAACTCATTCAAATATAGTAATACATCACTCTTTAAGAATCTTTCTAATGAATTTCTTTTATCAATTTCATCTTGATAAATATCTATAAATGAATAAACATTAGTATTATTATATTCATGAATATATATATTATATATATATATAAGTACTGTTGAATTCTATATCTAAACAATTAATATACTGCTTATTATTTTCAATATAATCTAACTTTTTGATATCTTGTGATGAAGAAGAAACAACTTTATATAATAGTATATATATAATAAATAATATATATAAGAATAAAATAATAGAATAAAGAAATATTTCATGCTATAAAGATTATCAACGGAAACTAGATTCTTCGCTAATAATTCATTTAAATGTGGGAAAAAACAAATACAATCATCTATATAATAAAAATATAAATAATTAAAAATAATTATATAGATAGTATCATAGTTTTTAGTATATATATAATACATATACTCATATCAATTGTATCAATATGAATTGAATAAGTATAAGCTAAATCATCTAATAGAGAAGCCATTTCCTCTTCTTGATTTAAATTAATAGAATGTATATGAATAGTATCAATTATAGATATTATATTAACAGGAAATACGGACTCAAAATTTTCAGTATCTAGATCAACAATAATAGTCTCTTTATTAATATATCAATATACCTATTATAATGTCGTAAGTGATAATATGTAATTTTTGGGAAGCATTCTTTCTTTATTAAAGATAATTTGAATAATTCTATATATATATATATATATATATATATATATATATGTATATATATACCAACATAATCGTCATAGATGAGTTCAGTAACATTAGGAAATACATGAGTTGTCATTATTTGGTTCAATAGATTTAAATCAATTTGATTCTTTAGTAACGAAACTATATGGAATGTAATTAATAATAATTAAAAACAATACTCCCATAAACACCTAACACAGTTGAAGAATCAAAAAATCCTTCATCAAGTAATTTCATAAAAAACATAGGATAAAATAGACAAGAATAATCTAAAACATATTATTTAATTTATAAAATATATTTATTTACATGGATTTAAAATGATTTTGGAAATACACAAATAGGAAGGAAGAAGTAATAATTGAGATATACCATATTCTGAAGATACTTCATGAATACTATGTAATATATATGTTTAAATGCACAATATAAAACAATATAATTATTTACGAGAATGTTTTATCATTTGTTTTATCTATTTATAATAATAATAAATTAAATAATTTTATAATATATATACCATCATATTCAATTTGGACAATACCTTTTGATATATATTCATCTTCTGTGTTATTTATTTCTACTTGTGAATAATCATTTGTATATATAGCTTCATTAATGATATATTTATATAATTTAGGTAATTCATTCTTTTGTCTTTTTTCATTATAGGCATTAATAATATACTCAGGATAATATATTTTATTAAGATCTAAAGAAGAAATCTTATTATATTTATTCATCTCTGATTCAGTGTAATACTCATATTTTTTACGTTTATATACTCCATTATATATTCATCACTATTTGGATTTAATAATAGTTCAGTTTTCTTGATATTTGTATTTACTATATATATAATATAATATATATAATAGTTATATATACCAGTTAAATATAATCTTTCTAAAGAAGGAAATATATCTTTAATACATGATGGACATATATATTCTATTGGAATACTTGTTGAATAATCATCTATAGTATTATTATTTATGTTATATATTATATATATTTACATGTAATTTCAACTCTAATTATATTCATCATTTTAACAAGAAGAGAATAATAGTATAATTTATCTTTTCGTTGAGGTGTAAATAATCCTATATATATATATATATATATTATAAATATATATACATACCTTTAATATGTATTTCTTTTTTTTCTATTCGAATTAAATAATTCCATAGGTATATATGATTGAGAATCTTTAATATAATAACCATATATATCTAAACTACTTTTTTTCAAGTATTCAATAAATAACTCTTTAACATGAAATAATAAATCACTTTGAATAATGTTATTTATCGTAATTGAGTATTCAACAAGTGTTTCATATATATCATAACTATCTTTCAAATCTAATGATTCAATATCTACATTATCTTCCATTAAAAATTGAATAACTTTTTCCATATGAAAAGGAAGCATATCTATATAATAACTACCATCATCATATTTCTCAGAGTGTTCGATGATGTCATAAAAGGGAAATTGTTGATATTTCTCAATAAACTCTTTTGAAATCCATAATTGCGTCTCATCTTGGAATGTAAACAAATCTATAAGAAAATAAATATTTCTGAATTATATTCAAATACATTTATCTTCGCTTAGACTAGTTTCGGTTGCTGACATGACTCTAAATATACTATAGTTTCAATGAAATCACAAAATATTGATCGAAAAATATTTTTAAATAATCTTCAACACGTACTATATTTATACCTGATAAATTTGTAAAATAAACAACGAACTATTTATTAAGCTAAAAAAAATAAAACAAGAAAGTTTTTTTAAACTCCCTATTAAAAAAAATATTCTCTATAAAAAAAGAAATAAACATGATTATACTGTTTTTGTCTTGTTTATTTATATATCCACGGTTATATAATTAAAGGAAATTTGAAGGGTAGAATAGCGAAAATCATTTATATATTATAAAAACTAATGTTGTATGAAAAAATTAACAATTAAGTATTTCCAAAAGGCTTTGTCCCAGTTTTATATAGGGGCTTTAGAGGAGAAAAAGAAATTTATAAGAATTGTGTTTATTTATAGAAACCAACAAAAATGTTGCTCAATTCCAGTAAAATAATATCTTTGTAAAAATGGGCAATTTGAAAAAATAGTCGCGATTCTTCACGGTTCATTTTTTTTGTATATGTTTCTTGAAGAGAAACCAAAATAAAAAAATTAATAACCGTGGGAAAAATGATTTCCTGATATTTTCAGATACTTTAAGTGATTCTTTTGTTAAATTTCAGAACAAACAAGAGTAAACTTTGTTTTACTTGTTTTACTGTTTTATTATCATTTATATTACTTGATACAAAGATAATTGTTGATATTAGTATGCTATACATTGTATGTTAAATTAAATAAATAAAAGTACTAGATTAATTCATGGATTCAGAAACTAAACAACAAAAGCGTAGTCTAGAACCTTCAGAATCAGTCTGCAAACATATAAGAGAAACTGTTGACTTCATTTTTAACGATGAAAGTAGAATTAGTGTTGAATTGTCTTTTTTGAAGAAATATCCAACGTCGTTGTTATCGAAAGCAGTTGAGAATTCTGCTAATTATTTACAAGATGAAGATGCTTACTATATAGATTCTTCAAGATTTTCTGTTGAATCTTTAATTTTATTAATGGAAGGAAAAATTACACTTGATTCTTTACCCATGAATGAAATCTGTGAAATAAAAAAAGCTGCTAATTATTTCTTTGTAAATTATATAGGTGATGTTAAAGTCAAAATAGAAGTTGTTCTTAAAGGTTTATTTCAAGATTTTATAAAACAGAATAATTATTCAATGTATTTATATATTTTATTATTATGTCAAAAAATGGTTATAGAGAAGATGAACCTAATAAAGAAGGTGAATTTTCTAAAGAAGATCATATTACACCAAAATTATGCATTCAAGGTATGTATACCTAATTATATATATATATATATATATTTATATTTATATTGTTTTTTTAGGTGTAATAACAAAGGAAAGAAATGAAGAGTTTGAGCAATATTCACGATTATTTGATGTATTGAATATTAAAAGAGTACTAATAAAATGTATGTTTTATTTTATTATATATATATATATATATATAATATTATAATATAGTTTATTTTTCGGAAGATATTCCTTATGAATATATATATCCCTCCAATTTACATGAATTATTTCCACAATTAGAAAAATATAAACTTAAAAGTATATATATATATATTATAAAAGTTGTAAAACATAAAAAAAATGTATAATTTTTATGTGTTAAACATGTATACTATATAGTACAATACTTTTTAAGCCTTGGAACGTATTATTGAATAATTGATATTTCTGTTTAATAAACTCCACTATAACTTCAAAACGGTTTTCAATGACTCTGTGAGTCATTTTAACGTTGTAGAAAATGATTAGAGTCAAAAGGATTAATAAACAATCATATGTTTCAAAAGGTTAAAAGTACTTCATAGTAGAAAATATGAAACACAGTTTTCAAAATAAAAGCTATAGTATTTTAATCTTTATAAAGACAAAAGAAGAAATAGCATATAAAAGAAGTATAGAAGAGTCATTTCTCCAAGTGAAAACCCACAAATGTGGTAGAAAAAGAGAAGATATATGGGTAAGTTAATTGATTTCTCAAAAACAAATAATCAATTTCTATTGGCTAAAAGTGAGAAAGTTAAATCACAGAAAGTTGATACAACTTACTATTATCTGATAAGTACTTATTTTAACTTTCTTTCTGTCATTTTCTATAAATCCCCGTTAGAAATCATCATTTTTAACAAGACACAATAAAATATGAGATATAGACATAAAAATATTATTGGTTAATCATAAAATTTCTACTTTTGATTCGATAATCTCAAAAGATGACGTTTTTTGAGATATATATGACGCATATAGTCTTAACATCCCTCATAAAATTGTTACATTTCTTGTTTTGACATATTTATTTTGCTTTATATTTCAATAAATAATAAATAAAAATGAATAATTTTATGAAAATTTTTATTTTTATAATAAGCGTCATCAGTATATCAATCAATAATTTACTTTTTCATTTTCAATCATCGCTGTCTTATTTCTTTCTATATAGTTGCTGGATCTTGTTCTACTGGTGAATATGAAGTTATTCTTGAACGTCAATATGCTAGTAATTCTGGTGAAGTAGTTAAGATTGCTTCTGCTGAGTCATCATTCCTAAGAAATAATATTGTTTTCCGTGATGAATCTGTTGCTACTCAAGATTCTAAGGTTGAATATAAAGTTTGTTTAGATGGAAATACTGATTATTCTCTCGAATTGTCTTCAAAGTAATTCTTATTGTTGTTTTATTCAATCTATTTTTCTTATAGAGGTTCTATTGCTTGGGTTGAAGGTTCATTTGTTTCTTTGACTTGTAACCATGTTATCCTCGTTAATTCTCGTTTAAATGCTGATGATAATGGAAAGAAAATCATTAAATTTAATCGTATATACATATTTTTATGTTATATCTAAATATTATTTATAGTATCTACTCTTCTTGCTTCAAATAATAACTGGAAATATGCTACTTCTGTTGATACTACTTCTTGGAAGGAAAGTAAGTTAGAAGAATTTGGTGAAGACTATAAGAATAAAGAAATAAAGAATGCTGGTTCTAGTGTTTATTTTAGAAAGGATATAACTGTAGATGATTCATTTGCGGTCATTCAAATTGCTGTTCAAAGTCAAAGTGGATTTATTGTTTATGTTAATGGGATTAAAGTGGATACTTATTTATTACCTGAGTATGTTTAGCTTATTATATCTATTTTTTATATATCTATTTTTTATATATCTATTTTTTATATATCTATTTTTTATATATCTATTTTTTATATATCTATTTTTTATATATCTATTTTATTTATATCTATTTTATTTATATCTATTTTATTTATATCTATTTAATTTATAGATCTTCTAAAATCAATGAAAATACTCCTTCTCAATCTCTTGAAGATATTCCTGCCTATAAACAGTATATATATCTTATAATATTACTCTAAAATATATATAGTATTATTGTTCCTAAAGAATTACTTGCTTCCTCTGTTTCTCTTACTACATTAAAAATAGCTATTGAATTACATACTACTGCTGATCATCCCGAAATTCTTTCTTCTTTTGATGCTCTCACCTATATTACAAATTTTAAAGGTATATATATATATAAATAGATTATAATATATGCTTTATAGATTCTATGGATACCCTCTCTATGCTTGCCTCTAGAAGACTACAGGATATCCCCCAATATACTATGAACGCCTTTGAAGAAAATCAATCCATTGATTTCTCTACTATATTATCTCTTTCATTATCGAATTGTGTTCTATCTACTGATTTACCTACTGGTTTAACTTTATCTTCTAATTGTATTCTTTCTGGTACTCCTAAAGAAGTTAAATCTGCTAAATATACTCTTTCTTATACTGATGATGAAGATGGTAGTTCTTCAAATACTTATATATTTAATCTACAAATATTATGTAATCCTACTAGTTGTGCACATGTACGTGTTAATAGAATCACAACAAATTTTGGTTCTTCTGAACAAGTTATATTAAAATCAGAAGATGGAAATGAAATAACTACTTTAATTCAAGGTAATTGGATAAATCAAAATTATGATTATTATGGTCCTGTGGGTAGTTGGTCATTTGAATTAATAAAAGAAACTAGTGGTGCTTGGAGTGATGACTCAATTATGACAGTATATGTTATAGATGATATTAGTAGTACATCTATTGCTGCTACTAAAATGAGAACTATATATAAGTCTCCTGAAATATATTATGTTAATACTAATTATTCTATGTTAATGAAATCTCAATGGAAATATAATACGTATAATTCTTTACCTACAGCATGGTATGGATCTTCTATTGATGATTCTTCTTGGTCTACTATTAATAGTGGTGCTGCTATTACTCCTACTGTTGCTAATCAGTATTTTGTATTCCATAAAACTATTAACACTCCTTCTATTGTTAATCAAAAGTACTTTATATTAAGTTATAAGACCATATCAAATACAAAGATCTATATCAATAATCATGAACTCGCAACACATGGATTTATAGATGGCTATTTAGATTCAGCAGATGCATCTACTAGTATAGATCAAACAGCAACAGGTCCTCTCTCTCTATTTGACAATCAAGAAACTATTACTATTTCTGTATTACTCTATGATAAACAACATACTATTGATATATCCTTTGATGCTTCTCTTCTAATGGTTGTCGATACTAATCTTCCAGTTTATGGTAATTATGAGGTAACAGCTACAAATGATTTATCGTCTTCTAATTATGATTATATTGTAGACTTAAACATCGATTCATATATGTCTATTACAGGCAATTCAGATAAATCAGATCCAATAATTTCAATATCAATGAATGATGGATATAAATATATAAATAGATATTGTATAACTCGTTTAACTGGTAATAGTTTTCTTTCTGCTCCAAAATCATGGAAAGTGGAGTCTATAGATATAAATGGTGTTCGTCATGAACATTCAGTTGTATCGGACGCATTTAAATCAATTGATGATCCAAGAAGAAGATGCTTCTTCTTATCTGATGTTACTACAGGAACTAATAAATTGGAATTTACATTAACAAATAATATGATTAATAAAGTTGAGAATAAATATTCTATATCTGAAATTGAATTATTTGTTGATGATATTACTTCTGAAACATTACCATTATTATCTACGTCTTCTAATCCTTATTATGCTTATGATAACACGACTATATTAATATCACTTACTAATTCAGATTACTATCATCATTTTACTATTACTCCTTCTCTTCGTGCTGGAGCATCTTTTGATACTAATACTGGTTCTATATATGGTATTATTCACGGATATAATGGCGATAATATATATACTATACATGCTACATCTGTAATTGGTACTCCATATGAATATACATTAACTATTCATATTCAATCATGTCAATTTCCTAATAATTTTGTTAACATACAATTAGAATATGAACAAGGAGCTGTTTACGAGATTCCAATATTAGATAATATGGTGTCTCAAACAATTTTAAGTATTTATCATATATATGAAAAAAGTTCAGAAGACTATAATATATGTTTTTCTCCATCAACATATTTCTTATATGTGAATATGCTGTCTGGACAATCTAGTTCAGTATCCCATGTATATCTCAATAATGTTTATTATGGTGAATTCAATCAGAATAATTATGTATCTTTTTCTTTCCTTCAATATGTTGATGCATCCAAGATGCCTATTGTTTATTCTTATGATAATATAACTCCTCCTAAGCATTGGAATACTAATCTATTTAATGATGATTTATGGTCTACTGTTCCTTCTTCTTCTTCTCTTCCTAATGTTCCTAGTGATAGTATTACTCAATATTATAGAATACATTATACTGTAGAACAACTAATAGCTAAAGAATATCAATTAGATATAACTGTATCTACCTATGCTGGTATGATTATATATATGAATGGTTATGAAGTAAGAAGAGTAAATATGAATAATGGTGATAATGTCGAATATAATACATTAGCTAACTCCAAATATAATGAATATAAATCATTTAGATCTGTTGTAACTACTTTTATTGATCCAAGAATACGTATCATAGGTGATAATATTATTGCTATTGAAATACACAAATTTAATACTGTTATTCAACCAAAGAATGGACTTTCAATAGTAATTAACATTGTTAATATAGAAGATTCACTTATAACAGGTTCATGGTCTGTTAATGGTGAAGTAGATCCTAAATATCCGTTAAGTAATATAGAAGATAGAAATTCTTATACATATACAGAAGTACTTGATACATGTTCAAGTACTATATTTACATATACATATAATGATGAAATATGTATAGATGTAAATAACTTTTATTTATATTATCAGCACGCTATGAGTTTATCCTATAGTCCTGTAACTGCTGTAATAGAAGGAACTTATAATAATGGCGCACAATGGGATGAACTTTCTACAATGGATGGAATCACTATAAACAAATCTAATTCTAAAAACTTTCATTTAAATAAATGTTATAATTCATATCGTATGAGAATTACAAAATGTGGAACAGATACGAATATATCTGAAAGTGATAAAGAAAGTATGACTATTGTAAATGAACTACGTTTCAATGTTTATACTGATAGTGGCTGTGTAGATAATGAATGGTCTTCATCTGGAGATAATCAATATTCTTATAAGATTTGTCCTAAAGGATATACTAGTAATGCTAAACGTTTATGTAGTTACAACTTTTTTAAAGATACTGAAGGTGATGAAACATGTATAAAAATAAATCCTTCTGAATTATATTTTGAAGAAACAAATATTATTATTAAAATCAATGATTTCTATGAACAATATTATACAATAGATGCTCTTAATACTGTTATTACAAGTTCTCCTTCTCTTCCTGAAGGTATTATGATAGATTCTGAAACTCAAAAACTATATGGTACTCCTACTATTCCATCTCCTCCTACTACTTATACTCTCTCTTATACAAATAATGAAGGTATTGTTGTAGGCTTACATCAAATTTCTATTACCGTCACACGTTTATCGTGTTTAGCTGATAATAATTGGCTAGAAACTAATCTTGAATCTACTGCTTCTCTTCCTTGTCCTCAAGGATATACTGGTAATCAATCTAGATATTGCAATAATATTGGTATGTGGGAAGACCCTGATTTGAGTGAATGTATATTTAGTTCTGCTCCTTGTACAGGTACTACTTATTATAATGGCAATGAATGTGTAGAATGTGAAAATGGTATTACTAGTTCTCTTAATGGAAATAATTATTTATGTACTCCTTGTGAAGAAGGTACATATGCATATAATAATAAATGTTTTGATCATTTATATTGTGAAGCTGATGGAAACTGGCCTCAAACGAATCCTAAAACTACTACTACTATTTCATGTCCATTCTTATATAAAGGAGATATGACTAGATATTGTAATGATAATATGATATGGGAAGAAGAAAATACTAGTAATTGTGTAGAACTTCCTCCTTGTACAGGTAGTACTTATCTTAGTGGTACTGAATGTGTAGAATGCGTAGGTGGTGGAATAATTACTGAAAATGGTAAGAATATAGCATGTACTCCTTGTGGAGATGATGAGTATCTATATAATTATAAATGCTTATCAAATAATAATGTATGCTCTGCAAAAAGTTACGGCTTATTAGAATTTCCAAAAACTCAAGTTGGAAGAAAAGCAGCTTTAAGTTGTTCAAATGATAAGCAATTTGGCTATTATTATGTTTCATGTGATTATATATCTGGGGTACCTACTTGGTCAAATGATATTGATAAAAGAAATTGCTGTATATAATTCTTTTTTATATTTTTATTTATATATTTATATAATATTCTATAGATCCTCGTCCTTCTGTTGAGTCTGGAAAAGGATTACAACTTTTAGATTATACATTTTACTTAAAGACTTGTATTGATGATATAACAGATATAATAGTTTCTTATTCAAGAACATTTATACATACATATCCTTATGAGTTAACAGATCTAAAAATGGCACCTAATTATGATGAAAATGTATATATTTCTATTTTATTATTTTTATATAATATAATACTATTATTATTTAGGCATGTAACACTCTCCCTCTTCAAGTATATTATGGTACAAATACAGAGATATATGATTCTGCTACTTATAAACAGAAATTATTTATTAAACACGTATCTTCTTCTACATCAAACATTCAAGAATCATTATCATCACTTGATAATAAGAAATGCTATTTATATGATTCTGAAAATGGTTGTCAACATCTTCAAGAAGGTTATCAAATGGTTCCTACTAATAGTTATCATTCTGATACTTATTTCTGTAAACAACATCAATTAAAATATACTTCAATTCCTGTAAGATCTTTTGAAACTTCGAATACTAATATATTCATACTTGGAATAACTATCGATAAGATTGAA
The DNA here is from genome assembly GCA_039096225.1 of Blastocystis sp. Blastoise. Classification (NCBI taxonomy): domain Eukaryota; class Bigyra; order Opalinata; family Blastocystidae; genus Blastocystis; species Blastocystis sp. Blastoise. The sequence continues at coordinate 1,301,820 of JBBPEB010000013.1, forward strand.
AATCATTGGATTGATCCTGATACTATTGCTATTATATATAAATCTATTATTGCTTCTATTGATCTTCCTCTAAAACAATTGCAATTAGTAGATACTACTTCAAACACATTAAGTAAATTAATTAGTTTCTCCTTCTATGTTGCTTTCCCTGAACAAATTGAGATTAATTCTGATAGCTTAAAAACTCATATAAATACTTCATTATTAAAAGAACAAATCAAAACTATTCTTACATTTGAAAATTCTGAAATGATGACTCAACTGAATCACTTTGAAAGTATATAATGAATTATTAATCCCTCTATTATTATTAGATATATTATACTTATTTAATAATAATATATAACTATTTATTTTTATATATCTTTGATAGTATTTTTTTTTTTGCATTATATATTTACTTAATATATCAATATATTTTTCTTAATTGTTTATATATTTATATTATTATTAATTTTTTTTCACTCTATTATATTATTTTTATTGTTATTGATATACATTTTATTATACAATAACTATGTTACTTTAATGGTTATAATTAATAATTATATTATAATTGAATCTGTTTTTAAATATCATTGTGAACTGTTTATAACAATTTCTTTATATATATAATTATTGACTATATGTGGCTATATTTATTATTATGCTTTTTCTCATGTATTTATTTTTTATTTCATATTTTTTGTAAATTCTTATTCTTATTCCTCTTCTTGTTATTATTATTATTTACATGAATATACATAATACTATTATATATTTTTTGCTACTATTATTATTCTTAAATACCTATATCTCATTCATGAAATATATGATATTTATATAATTGATACATATAATGATTATCAAGTACCGAAATCATTCTTTCTTGTTATTTTTCTATTACTATTACTATTAATATTAATATTAAATTATTCAAAATATTTGTTTTGTTAGTTATTATTCATTAACAAGAATTACTGTAATGATGGAATTTAACAATAGATTTCGTTTATGTAAGGACAAATATTGTATTCGTTATCAGTGTCTTCCCTGTCACTGGACGGAATTGCCATGTGGCAATTGTCACAATATTTTCTGACAAAAAAGTGACAATTGCTTATAACTTTTTTGTTTTTCATTTTGAAAATAGTAAAAAACGATTAAAAGAATCTTTCATGAAAAAAATTAGAAAATGACGAAGTTTAGCATTTTTTTTTCATGATTTGATTACTCAGTCCTTTTCAGATCAATTTCATCTAAGAATACAAAAAAATATTCAACTATGAAATACACACTCTATGAAATTTATTGTGGATTATAATATCGATACTAGTTTATCTCCTATTCCTCGTCACATTTCAGACACAGTTATACAATATTATAGTGAGCATAATGGTGATTCTCTCTTTCATGTTATCAAAATTAAGTGTTATAACTCCTTCATATATTTCCTATTATTCTGATAAGTCTATAGAAATAAAATAATTTCATATCCAGCTCAAATATTTCTTTTTGGTGTAATTCTCTTGAGATATCTTCATTAATCTATTTCTATATTCTCGGTGGTTGTTTCTTAATATAAATAGAATTCAATATTCAAAAATATTCATTATAAAAAGAAAAATATATAGAATGTGATAGAGAATCACCTTAAAAATATCTAGTTTCTCTTCTAACTATTAAAAAAGTTAAATAACTTGATAAATTAAGCTATTATTCAATTATTACCAAAATATATGTTGTATTAGGCATTAAGAACGAATAAATAAAAATATTTCTTTTAATAATATAGTTTAAATACATTTAGCATTGCCTATTAATTAAATAGTATCAAAATATCTATAATAAATTTTTGTGATTAATAAAAGTATTGATATTATTGTTGTTATTGCACTAGCATTTATGTATGTATCAAATAAAAGTCACTGTCTTATTATAATTAAATTTTAATAATTTTTAACATTTATACTATAAATAGGTTAATTTATACGTATATTTTATTTATATTAAAATATTTATATATTTATATCTTATTTATAGATTCATTATATAACGATATACAGTATAATTATATCAATAAATCATATTTATGTTAATAATGTCTTTTTCGATATCTTTTTTCATTTATACAACATTTTTTCTAAACCTGATAATTTAAAAAGTTACATTAAAACAATGTCAACTTGGGTTTTAATATTATTATATGTATTCAAAGACCACAATACTATAAAATATAATAATTTGTTATTTCTAGATTATTATGATTAAAAATATATGTTTATCGAAAACAAATAATTTTATTTATTATGCTATGTTTTCAATTACACTCAAGTACATAAACATGATATATACAGGATAGTTTTACTAACTATATGTATAAATAATATATCAGATATTATTGCCACATAATTTATTTTAACATTTTTATTCAAGTAATTATAGATAGAAAGAAATTATTAATTTGGTTTTTATCTATTACTTGTCCATATATTTACGCTAATAATTATTTTTATTATCTATATAAAGACAGGTAATAATGTGAATATTGCATGAAAAATTGTAATAAGAAATAATTCACTATTTCAAACTGTATTTTTAAATATGTAAACTAATAAGAAAAATGATATATATATCGGAAAAAGTATTTGTTGATATATTTTCATTTTTCCTTTCATTAATATCTTGACAACATAAACAATAATTCTAATATATATATGTAACACATATTTTATTATCATCTCCTTATGGATCTATAAAACTGTGTCAAAATAGTTGAATGCTATCAATTGCAAGTGAAGTATTACATAGATAATACTTTTATAAGTGATCTAATAAAACTATTTTGTTTTCTTATTAATGGTATTTTATAATAAATTCTTTTTAATTATTATGTATATTTATTTATGTATCTATTAAATATTTTATATCCTATTATTACAAAAATTACTTGTTTATTTATTTGTTTTGAAAAAGTGGAATAAAAAGATTATAGGTAAACATTTTAGTGTTATATTGTAATAATATTATTTCATAATATTTCAAGTGTAATGTATCTTATTTATTAACAAAATTATAAACTTTTAAAAACATTATAGGGTATATATAAATGATTTACTAAAATAAAAATATTATTAAAAAATAAATTAATTAGATAAATTAAAATTATTTATAAGTAAAATTTCAAGAAGAATATATATAATAAAATATTTAACAGAAATATAAAAAATAGATAAAATTAATATTTATAATAAAATTTATAATAAATATGTAAATAATAGCGTTTTCTCTCGCTTATAGAATAATTACAATAACAATAAATGATAACTATTTTGAGTAATTCTTAATCTGATTAAACATTAAGAAATTAAATCATTCTAATTCGGAATATCATAAAACAGAAATAATGGTATTATAGAAATATTATATTTAGACACCAGTATATACTTCAAAATCAATTAAACCAAATATATTTTCTTCATCAGGTTTATCAGTATCAATAAAGAAACCATTTCCTAATTTAGGATAAGGAGATATATATACTGGATTATTTTCTTCACATAAAAAATCTATTTTACCATTTATAAATCGATCTTTTTCAATTTGAGAATGTAAATATATACCACAACAAAATGTGAGTTCAAATAATGAATCATTACTAATTAATGCACTATTTGTATATTTACAATTAATATTTAATTTAGTATAATTATATCCATATGGATTGGTTAATGAAAATAAAAAGGCTTTTGAATCTGATCTAAATCCTGTACCCTCTATATATTATATATAAATATGTATTAATTTAGTCAATATATACTTCTAAGTGGATCTGTTTTATTTATATGATTCTTTCCCCAACCAACACTAGTATATCCTCCAAAAACATACGATTGACCATCTTTTCATTTTCCTTGTATAATTACTAAGGATTCTTTATCATCACATTTGTCATGCCATTTCTTTACACTTCTATTTTCATCAGAACATCTATATATAATAATAAAGCAATAATATTATAATATACCTATATAATAATTCCCATTCTTTATTCTTATCAAACCATTTACTTAATTGTATACTCATTTCTTCATTAATAAGAATTGAATTTGGTAAATATAAATCATGATTTGGTATTAATTCATATACTTCATAATCATTAACAATAAAAAAATTTTTTCTTCTGGTCCAGCAGTGTTCACAAATAATGATCGGAATTGAGGAGTAAGACTATGAGAATATACACTAGTTTTACCATTAACATAACTATTATTATTATTATGACAATCATCAGAAATACATATATCTAGAAAACAAGGGCCAATATTCTTATCACAATATAATGCATTAGGTGGTTTTATAACATCATATTTAGTAGGAGGAATATCATGTTCATTACTTAATGCAAATAAGAAAGATCCACTATCATATTTATGATCTATATAGTATTATACTATTATATAATATATATATATATATATATATATATATATATATATACAATTTTCACTTCTAGATTCCCAATATTGAGTAGTATATCCTCCAAATATATTAATCTTATTATCATGACCTATGTGTTTAATAATAGTTACAGTAGGACATTTATTATCACAATATTTATGGAATTCACTTGCTTTATAGTCATGTTCACTTGCTCTATATATATATATATATATATATATATATATATAATATACATACCTAAATAATAATAAGAGGCATTGTTAGAAATACCCAAAAAAACCATAATTATTTTAACCTGCCCAAAAAAAAATCGAATTGTTAGAAATACCCAAAATCTTTCAAAATTTTTGTTAAAATACCCAAAATTTTTACAAAATTGGTAGAAATACCCAACTGTTTATTTTAGAATCTAAACGATTGGTGGCTTGAAAACACAAATTCTTCATAGCCAATTAAAATTCTTTTTATTTCTTTTGTCATTATTAGAAAAAAATATACTCAAGAATATATTTTTATTTTCTTTATAAAGCTTACATAAAATTTTTGTAGTAATTAAAACATAAGAAATATTTTAATAGATTATTATAATAATTTAGAAAAGTAGTTATTTAATTTAAGAGAAGCATTTTTATTTACAAATTAAATATAATTATCTCAAATTTTTGGATTAAGGATAGTATAAATACTGCAGACACTTATATCGACTGATTAGTGTCATTTATAGTGTAATAATATATTGTATTGCTCTCGAATAAAGCTTTTAAAAACTACAACGTAAGTTCTCATGATTTTTCATTAATTAATCACTATAAAAATGAAATTTGTTGTCCAGAATCACAAAAATATACTTTATTTTAATTTTGACATATTTAGACAATTAAAGCTTTAATTACTGCATATTTAACAACAAAGATATCTGTAAATCAATATTAGATTCATGTAGACTATTTTTATGTTATAATTTGGTAACTGATTCAGTTCAGCCACAACCAGAAGTTGAAATATGTTTTGGTTTGATTAAGGTGAACTATCATAAGTTTAAAGATAGTGAATAAATAACAAAATTTGAGACTGTAAAAACATATGGAGTCAAAATTATGTATGTAAAAAGTTTCAACTAGAAAATGTAGTTTTACTATATATGTAAAAGCTAGGGTATCGAATAAAAAAACAAAAAACCCCAAAAAAGAAGACTTGCTTACAGATGTTACATTTCAAATTACCCGTTTATGTTCCATTTCCAAGGTGATGATGTTTCTGGATGGGTAGTCAAAAGATATTGTTGTCACGACTCTTCTGAGCAAACTTAAATAAATAAATTATATTCTTATATTAACATATTTATAGAAATGCAATCGTTTGTATATATTATATATCAAATGAAACAAAAAGCAAAAAATAGATTATAAGTTGTTAAAAAAAGTGTTAAAAATAAATTAAATGATTTAAAAGATAATACTAAACAATATATAGTGCTAAAAGAAAGAATAAAAGAAAACAAATTAGACATATCATATGAACTATTAATATTTTTAATCAAGAATATATATATATATTACATGATTCTACATAAATATATTAATATATTAGATTTTCTATTTTATACACAATATTTAATATATATAAATTTATATATATATGTATACATGTATACTATTCAATACATATGTATATCTATTCTATATACATATACAATTCTATATATATATATATATATATATATATATATATATATATATATATATATATATATATATATATAGCATTCTATACATATGCTTATTTATATCTATATATAGAATTCTAATATATCCGATTAAGTATATATATATGTTCAATATATATATAATATATGTTTTTCTATATATGTTATTCTTCATACTAATAAAAGTAACATATATACACAATTCTATTTATTGTTTTATATATCAATATATATATAATTCAATATATCAAATATTGTGTATAGCGTTTTAAAAAATGAGAATTCAACTTCAATTGAATGAAAAAAACGATTCTTAGAATAATAGGAATAGGAAAATTATAATAAGAAGTGGTAGTAATATACGTAGATGAAGAATGATAATAGAAGTTGATAAAAAAGTAGCATCACAAGTAAAATGAGAAAGAGAAAAAGTAGAAGTAGAAGGACAAGGAGATATAGAAGGACAAGGACAAGGACAAGGACAAGGACAAGAATAAGACGAGTGAGAAGGAGAAGGAGAAGGACAAGGAGAAGAAGAAGAAGAGGAAGAAGAAGAAGAATAAGACGAGGGACAAGGACAAGGACAAGGACAAGAAGAAGAAGAATGACAAGGATAAGGACAAGAAGAAGGACAAGAAGAAGGACAAGGACAAGGACAAGGACAAGGACAATGAAAATGGCAAGAATAAGAATAAAAAGGATAAGGATAAGGACAAGGACAAGGACAAAAAGAAGAAAGACAGGAGAAGAAGAAGGAGAAGAAGAAGAACAAGGAGAAGGAGAAATATAAGGATAAGAACATGAAAGAGAAAGATAAGCACGAGAAGAAGAAGAAAAAGAAGAAAGAGAAGAAAATAAGAATAAACCAAGAATAAGCATAATAAGAAAAACATCAGTAGAAGGTAGGAATAAGTAGAATGAGAATGATTAGAAGTAGAAGTATAAGGATAATATAAGAAAAAACAGACGGAGAAGGGAAAATATGTGGATGTAGAAGAAGAAAATGAGAATAAAAGTGGAAGAAGAAGAGAATAAAAAGATAATAGGAAGGAGAAGGATAATAAGAGAATAAGAATGGCAAAGTGAAGGAGGGAAAAAAGAAAGAGAAGAAGAAAAATTATAAGAAGAAGACAAGAAGGAAAAAGAGAATAGAAGGAGAGGAACAAAATATGAATAAGAAGGAGAATAGGAAGGAGAAGGATAAGAAGGGGAAGAGGAAAAGAATGATAAAGAGAAGGAGGAGAAGGAAGAAAGAACAAGAAAAAGACGAATGGAAAAAGGAAAGAGAAGAGAAGAATAACAAAGAGAAAGAGAAGTAGAAGTAGAAGTAGAAGAGGGAGAAGAAGGAGAAGTAGAAGAGGGAGGAGAAGGAGAAGGAGAAGGAGAAGGAAAAAGAAAAAGAAAAGGAAAAGGAGAAGGAGAATAAGAAGGAGAAGGAGAAGGAGAATGACAAGAATAAGAAGGAGAAGGAGAATGAAAAGGAGAAGGAGAAGGAAAAGGAGAAGGAAAAGGAGAAGGAGAATGACAAGAATAATAAGGAAACGGAGAATGAGAAAGAAAAAAAGAAAGAGAAAGAGAAAGAGAAGGAGAAGGAGAAGGAGAAGGAAAAAGAAAAAGAAAAGGAAAAGGAGGATAAGTAGAAGGAGAATGACAAAGACAAGGAGAATGAAAAGGAGAAGGAGAAGAAGGAGAAGGATAATAAGAAGAAGAAGAAGGAGAAGGAGAAGGAGAATGACAAAGACAAGGAGAATGAAAAGGAGAAGAAGAAGAAGGAGAAGGATAATAATAATAAGAAGAAGGAGAAGGAGAAGGAGAACAAAAGGAAGAAGTAGAAGTAGAAGTAGAAGTAGAAGTATAAGGACAAGAATAAGAATGACAAGGACAAGGACAAAGACAAGAAGAAGAAGAATGACAAGGAGAAGGACAAGAATAAGAATAAAAATAAGAAGGATAAGAAGAGAAGGATTAGGACAAGAATAAGAATGATAAGGACAAGGACAAGAAGAAGAATGACAAGGACAAGGACAAAAAGAAAGACAAGGATAAGAAGAAGACGAAGGACAAGATGAAGGGCAAGAAGAAGAGCAAGAGGAAGAAGAAGAAAGAGAAGTAGAAGGACAATGACAATGACAATGACAATGGCAAGGACAAGGACAAGAAGAAGAAGTAAAATAAGAAGAATAAGAAGAATAATAATAAGAAGAAGAAGAAGAAGAAGTAGAAGGAGAAGGAGCAGGACAAGATAATGGACAAGAAAAAGAAGAAGAAAAAGAAGAAAAAGAAAAAGAAGAAAGAGAAGAAAATAAAAATAAACCAAGAATAAACATAATAAGAAAAACATCAGTAGAAGATAAGAATAAGTAGAATGAGAATGATTAGAAGTAGAAGTAGAAGTATAAGGATAATATAAGAAAAAGAAGACGGAGAAGGGATAATATGTGGGTATAGAAGAAGAAATATGAGAATAAAAGTGGAAAAAGAAGAGACTCAAAAGAGAATAGAAGGAGAGGAGCAACATATGAATAAGAAGGAGAATAGGAAAGAGAAAGAGAAGAAAGAGAAGAAGAAGAAGAAGAAGGATAAGAAGATAAGAATGACTAAGAGAATGAGGAGAGGAAAGAGAAGAACGAGAAAAAATGAAGGAAAAAAAAAAAGAGAAGAAGAAGAAGGAAAAGTGAAATTATAAAGCGAAGAAGAAACAGAAATAGAAAGAAAATGATAAGAAGAATGAGAAGAAGAAGAAGAAGAAGACAGAGAAGAATATATGGAGCAGGAAGAGAATAAAAAGAGGGAGAAGGAGAGGAGCAAAGTATAAATAAGAAGGATAATAGGAAAGATAAGAAAGATAAGAAGGATAAGAAGGACAAGAAGGACAAGAAGGACAAGAAGGAGGAGAAGAAGAAGAAAAATTATAGGAAGAAGGATAAGAAGGAAAAAAAAAAGTAGGTTTTAAAAGAGGAAAGAGAAAGAGAAGGACAAGAAGGAAAAAAAGAGGAGAAGAAGAAAAATTATAAGAAGAAGGATAAGAAGGACAAAGAGGATGAGGAGAAGAAAGAGAATAAAGAGAAGAAAGAGAAGAAAGAGAATAAAAAGAAGAAAGAGAATAAAGAGAAAGAAAAGAAACAGACGAAGGAGAAGGATAAGAAGAAGGATAAGAAGAAGGACAAGAAGAAGGATAAGAAGAAAGACAAGAAGAAGAAGAAGAAGAAGAAGAAGAAGAAGAAGGACAAGAAGAAGAGGAAGGAATGCCAAGAAGAAGAAGAGCAAGAACAAGAAGAAGAAGAAGAAGAAGAAGGATAAGAAAGAGAAGAAGGACAAGAGGAAGGATAAAGAAAAGTAAAAGTATAAATAGAAGGAGAATATAGAAAAGGAGATAGAGATGAAGACAAAAAAGTAGACGTAGAAGGAGAAAAATAAATAAATAAAAATATAGTAGTAGAAACAGAAGTATAAATAGAAGTATTAGGAATAAGAAAATGAGAATCATTAGAAGAAGAAAAATGAGAAGAAGAATGAGAAGAAGAATAAAAATAAGAATAAGAATAAGAAAAAGTGAAAAAGAAGAAGAAGAATGAGAAATTGAATATAGAAAAAAGAAGAAGAAGAAGAAAGAGAAAGAGAAAGATAATAGCAAGGAGAAGTATAAGTACAAGAAGACTGAGAAGAATAAAAAGTAGTAGAAGCAAAAGCACGAGTACGAGTAGGAGTAAAAGCAGAACTACAAGTAGATATATAAGCAGAAATATAAGTAGAATAATAAGAAGTATTATCAGTAGTAGTGTAGCTGTAGAAATAGAAGAAAAAATAAAAGAGTAGTAGTAGTAGAAGAAATATAAGTAGAAGTACAAGTAGGAATAGAAGAATGAAAAAAGGAAAGAAGGAAAGAAGGAAGAAGCTAAAGGAGAAGAATTGAAAGGAGAATAAGGAAAAAAAAAAGGAACAAAATGGAATGGAAATGATAACGAGGGAAAAAAAAAGAAAAGAAGAAGAAGAAAAAAAAAATAAGAAGATGTAGAAGGATAATAAAAGAAGAAACAACAATAATAATGAGAACAAGAAGTAAATCTATAATGAGAGGAGAAGTGGAAAGGAAGTATAGTAGAGAAGAAGAATAATGAAAAGTAAAATAAGATGTAAAGGTGAAAGAAGCATAAGAAGAAGTAAAGTAGAAGAAAAAGAAGAATCATGAAAGGATAAGAAGAATGAAGAATAATGAAAAGGATAAGGATAAGAAGTATAATGAGAAGGACGAAGAAGTAATAGTAGAATTTGTGAAGAGGTAATAGTAAAGAAAAGAAAAGTTTATATCTATACATAAAAGAAGAAAAACTAGAGTAAGATGTACAGTAGAATTAAGAATGAAGAATTAACAATAAAGAATGAAGAATTAAGATTAAGAATTAAGAATTAAGAATGAAGAATTAAGACTAAGAATTAAGAATGAAGAATGAAGAATGAAGAATGAAGAATGAAGAATTAATACCAATAAAACTAAAGAATATATAACATTATAAAAATGGAATAATTATTATTATAAAGAAAAAAATAACAAATATATTATTAATAGTCAGTTAAAACAAACTAAATATATTATTAAATACATATATACCTTAATGAAGACTTGAATCATTGCAATCTGTTTTTTTGGTTGTACTTGAATACGCTAAGATTCTATAGATAAATACGTAGAATAAATTAAAAAAATTAAATAGAGTATATATATATTAAAAGATAAACAAGATAGAAAAATAGAAAGCAATTCAATTGTAAAAAAAATATATAAATGAAAATGAAATAAATATGTTATAGAAATAATATGAATGTATTGATAATATAGAAATAAATAAGATATAGCAAAGAATAAACAAAATGAGAAAATGTAAAATAATTATATACCTTAGATTCATTAGTATTGTTTACCAAGACCTTTAGAGTTGATTTGAAACCATATGAAGCTTGTTCTGAATATCTAAACAATACGCAACCAATTGATCAACTGATTACTATATAAAACAAAATATTTGAAGAGAGTAAACTATATAATATATATATTTATGACTAGAAAACATACGTAGATTCATTTTATATGCTTATAATGACAATATATGAAATAAATCAATATTTGAATCTCAAGAAATAATCATTCTGAGGATGGAAACAGGGATAAATCAGCCTAAATAGCGGAAACAACCTCTTTGATAAAAACTTTTTTGTGATTCAGTGAACAAGTTTTAAAAATAATTTCTAGAGATTCAAAGTTTGGGATAAAAAGTCTTTTTTGATATGTTCCCTATTCTTAAAGTTTTTCAGAATTACTTCAATCCGTGAAAGTCTTATTCAGCATCAGCTTAAATGAACTGCTGAAAGAAGTATATTTTTTAAATATTAGTATATGAATTATTTGTTTATTTAGAAGGTTATTTTATTATTTATATTTATATTATATTTTATTAGGTAGATTATTATAGATTAGGCTTGAAATGAATCCAGATAATAAACCAATTAGTAATTCAAACTTTGTAGGTATATGTTTAATTTATTTAACATTATTTGTATAGGTTTAGAAACATGATTTAGAGAGCATGATGACGTTGGCTGTTCAATATTGGAAGAAACTATATTTGTCATAATTTCTTGATTGGCAATTTTGGTTTTAGTATGCTCTAGTAGTATATTGTTTTATATTTTGTTTCTATATTTAATTATTATATAGTGAAGAATTTGAAAGAAAAAATTAAATGAATTGCATTTACTGAGAAGAATGTTACCTAGGTCTTTTTATTATTTTAATGACTTCTCTCATGATCTTACAAGTATATATTTTTATTATTATTAATATAAATCATATTATTATATAGAAATGGTGAATAATCTGTTTGGAGTTTTGCTATTTTTCAAATTTAGAGTATCATTAAGTACTTAAAGGTATATATATATATAATAATTATCATATCTTCTATAGGTATAACAGAAACAAAACAATGATTATGTCAAGATTATTTTACATATATTCAGTTAAAAGTATATATATTTATTAGAACTTAAACATCATCATCAATAGTTGATTCTGATATATATATATATATATATTATTTATTTATCATTTTTATTCCTTTTATTCATTATATATATATAATATTATTTATTATATATTATCATATATAGACGTATTAATGATCACTTGGAAAATCAACTCATTATATACATATAGTATATATATCTACATATATTCTTGTTTATATATGTATATATATATATATTTATATTAATAACATATGTATATAGATTACATTATTTATTATAATATTTAAGTATTATCTTATTAGCAATCACACAATGTATATATAAATATATATTCCTATTTATTAATTTATATTTTAATAATTTGTCTAGAATATTTTGTATATAATATAATATTATGTTATACATTTTCTTTTTCTTTTTATAATCTATTGTTTTTTATTCTTAAACTTATATATATATATAGAATTATTACTACCATTGAATAGTTTGCTTTCTATAATCGATATTACTACATAATACATATTCTTTTTATGTAAATATATATGTTATATTACTTTTCTATTATTCTTTATCTCTTATTAGTATTATGTTGTTTATTATCTTTTATTTTATTTTTAAACAATGATTATATATATATTATATTTCTATTATTAGCTATATGTCATTTTTTATATAGTGAATAGTTATTGTTATATTCAAGATTATTTTTTAGTATATATATATATTATATTATATATTATATTATATATTATATTCCATTTTGAGTTATATACTTCATTCTTCTTTCATTTTTAATCTATAAAGTATGTAGTTTATACAAATAGATACGTTTTACTAATTATCATTATTTAGATTATTTATACTTTTTATTTCTTATTCATGTTATTATTATTATTATTATTATTAATATTTATTATATATTCATTCTATATGTATAAATATATTTAATAACTATCACATTATATGTGTTTATTTATTTAGTTTTATTTAGTTTTATAAGTTATATATATATATATATATATATATATATATATATATATATATATATATATATATATATATACTTAGAGATATATATATATAAATTATTATTATGTATTATTTATTTTTATTATATTATTACCATAATATGTCTATTTGCTTACATATGTATATATAGTTGTTTTATTTCATATTCAAACGTTGCTTTAGTGAACAAATATATATATTTATATATGATATTATAGAATTATTTTGTATTCATTATATATATATATTATGCATTAATTTATACATGTTTGTTATACTTAATATATATATATATATGTAATTATTTTATATCTATATATATACATATATATATATATAGATATCATTGATATTAATATTCAAAGTATATATATATAAACATATATAGACTTATATATAGTATTTTATATGTATTCATATTATAATATATTATGTATAGTTAAATAGTTATATGTAAGTCATCCTTTCATGTTTCTTATGAATTTATATAAATATATTCCTTTAATTCTGATTATGTATATATTATTATATATATCATCTTATTCTATATATATTATGTATTTTTTATTTAATATAAAAGATAATATTTTGTGTATTTAATATTTTATATCAATTATTCTTCTATTTAACTCTTTTATATCATTTATCTTTCTACAACTTTATTATTTATTATCTTTTTTAAATACCATTTACCATATAGTTTATTATACGTACATATAGTAATAGTCATAGCGCTTCTTTATGTATGTTTTATTCAATTATGTTAGTATATGTATTGTGGTATATATGTATATTAATTGTCGTTTATTTATATATCGTTTTGTATTTATTTTGAAATAAAGATTATATACATATAGTTATTATGTATATATATATATATATATAACATTATTGATGTGAGCAATTTATTTTTCGTAATATATATTAAGTCTACTTCTCTTATATATAAATATATCTAATAATTTACTATATGTTTTCCAACTTTATATATATATATATGTATTTACTATTTTCTATTATTATTATATATATATTGCTAATGAAATTAAGATATTGTCCAGGTAAGAATATATATATATATATATATATATATATATATATTAATTGTTTTTATTCTTATAAGTATTATGTTCTTATATTATATTTAGATATGTTTTTTTCTTTTTGTTATTTTTTTTTAATTATACTGTAAATATAAATACATAACTTTCTACTCTGCTTATTACTTCTTTTATAGTATATATCTATATTTCTTTCTATAAATATGTCATTCATCTATATGCTATTATATATATTTTAGAATCCAAGCTCCTAATAGAAACTACTATAATTAATGATGATACAACCTTTTTGGTATATACATATTTATACTATTATTAGTTTTTTATAACTTATTATGTAATATTTTATTAATATTTTAACCAAATTTATTTATATATTATTATTCATTTTCTTTATTCTCTAACTATTTATAGAACATATCCTTAGCTTGTCTCCTATGTATATATGGCTTTAAATATATATATATATATATATATATATATTATATTCTCTTTTTATATCTCTGATACATTATACTTATCACATATTAATAGTTATCTTTTATTATAAGGTTTTTATTATATAGATTATTAATAATAGGTATAATGGAGTATTTATATATATATGTATATATATATATATATATAATTATATAATTATATTTTGGGTTTTTGTCTGTTAAACATATATACATGGTTATATTCAAATAATTAATATTCCTTAGACTGAATATGGTTAGTAGCAATCATTAATAGATTGTTATCAGGTTCAATTCCTGATCTAGGGTCATATATTATATTTTTTTATAAAAATTTTCAATATTTTTCTCTATAGATATTTTCATTCATTATAGCCAGTATGAAAGGGTATATTGAGTTTCATGTAATTAAATAAACTCTATACATTGCTAGTCGCTTTTCTATAATGTTTTTAGTTTACTATATTCAACACACAACACATTCACAATTACATTCACTTAGAATACCACATTCATTATTTTGTTTTGCTATATATCCTATTGATCAATTCTACACACAAATAAAAAATAAATATTCATCAATAACACCTTGAAGTCTATAAACACGCAATGCATTCTTTGTTTATACTCTTAAAAAGCATTTAAATCATCTATATTAATATGATTGACACTAAAAGTCATTTGTAACATTTCTAAACTACTTTTAAAACTGTTGAAGAACCTTAACGAATTTACATTACCTCGAAAACTATTATAATCAACTTTGGCTTATACGAGTCATAATTAAATTTAAATTATTAACAGAATGTCAGAATAAAGGCATTCTAACTCAACATATCACCAAGAAAAATCGATTCTGTTTGTAACTTCCCTAAAATTAAATTAATTACTAAAAGACGTATTTTAATTAATGTTGAATTTAAATTTAAACACACACAAACTCACCTTTTCTGACAGTTCTACACATTTAGGCAATCTAGTGACTATCATATAATCGACTAATTCTTCTTGCCTTCATCAAGTCTAGTGATTTCCTTATGACAAGAAGCATCAATTTTGTTTTATTCAACACTCTATAAATAATTAATCAATTAACTATTTTTATTTACATAAATACATACTCCATCAACAACAAGAAGACATCATGAGTAAGAATAACAGTTTAAAGTATTTAAATAAAATAATAAATAATAAAAAGTAGAAATATTAAGATTTCAATAAAATTTAATAAGTTAATTTATAGTGAAGTTTCAATAATCATATAAAAAAAATGATTAATTTCGTTTTTGTATGTTTTAAGTATATATTTATCTATATATAGGCCCTAGGAGTATAGTAGAGTACCTTCCAGTCTCCATTGGCAGATTGATCTGTTGTGCTATGTTCTCTTTCTCTATGGTGAGCTTGTCTGAGTGGTGTAAAGTGGTTGAGCTAGATGATCTGCTATTGTATTGTGGTTTAAATTGGATGATGTGACGTCACCATACAAAGTTATTTCTTTAGGCTTTCTCACTGAGTAGCAATTGGTCGGTTATATTAACTGAGCGTGGCTTGATACTTTCAAAAAAAAAATTTACTTAATTGGATAAACAGATTGGTCTTAAATTACAGAGAAGGATGGATCTCTTCACTTAATCACTACCTATACAACTCAAATGCTTATAATTAGAGTTAGTTTGTATTAGTCATATTCAGATTCTAGATGTATATATTTTCTGTATTTATTTTCTTTATAATTATAATTATAATATTATATAGATATTTATATAGGTTATTATATAGTTATTAAGCCTAGTTCTTGTTCTTCTTGTCACTAACTTCTTGGTTTTTCTTATTTTATATATATATATATATATATATATATATATATAATTTTCTTTTTTTATTTTGCTTACATATTATTATTTTCTTTATTATTAAGAATTACTTTTATTTTTCTTTATTATTAGTTTAATTCAATATATTTATAGACTTATTTATATTTTTTATTCTTTTTCTTATATATATATATATATATATATAGGCAAAACTTTTATATATTTGTTTTTCTTCATTCTTATTTTCTCCTCTTGTCCTGAATTGGCCTTGTTCTCCTCTTCTCTCTTCCATTCATCTACTCTCTAGTTTTTACTCATTTTTATTCTTATACTCTTATGTTATATAGAACAGTTAGAGTTATTTCTAATATTACTTTATAGTATGTTTTATTTCATGTTCTTCTATTCTATATTCTAGTTTTTCCTCACTTTCTTCTTTCCTCCATAATTATTACTGGTTCTTCTTCTCCTATCATTACATACTCTCTTCATTTCCTTCTCTTTATCATGATCTTCTTCTTTCTCATTTCCTTCAACTCTTCCTTTTCCTATTCTTCTTCTTTATTTCCTTCTATATTATTACTTCTTTTTCTCATCTTCTTCCAATTATACTTTCCTTATTCTTTATTCCTTTTAATTCTCATCTACACATTGTTTCTATTTTCCTTCTTCTTCTATATATCCTTTTTTTTGTCTCCTTGTTCATTCCTTTCTCGTTCTTTTTCATCTATTTATTCTTCTTCTATTTATTTTAATTCTGAATCACCTTCTCTCTATCTCTTTCTGTTTCTTCTTCTTTTATTTAATCTTATTTTTCTTCTGGTCCTTCTTGTCTTCTTTTTCTTCTCCTTCTCTTTCTGTATATCCTTCTTCTATATATTGTTTTTCTCTCTATCTTCTTCATCTGTATTTTCTCTTCTATTTATCCTTATTCTTATTCTACATTTTCTCCATATCATTCTCCTCCTATATCTTATGTACCTCCTTTATCTTCTTCTTCTTCGTCTATGTCTTCTATTTATTCTTCTTCACCTTTTTTCTTCTTCTATATATATATTCTACTTATTCTTCTCTATCCTTGTCTATATATCTTTCTTCTATATTTTCTGCTTCTACTTCTTCTTCTATATCTTCTATTTATCATTATTTTCCAACATATTTTTCTATGGTACTTCTTCTTTTCTCTTCCTTCTCCTTCTTTTCTATGTCTTCTGTTTATCTTATTCTTCGTCTATATATAATTATTCTCCTTATTCTTCTTCTTTATATATATATTCTTCTTTTTCGATATATACATATATATTTTTCGTTCTTTTCCTTGTTCTCCTTCTCAATCTCTTTCTCTTCATTGATATCCTTCTTCTTCTTCTTCTTCTTCTTCTTCTTCTTCTATTCATCTTTTTCTCCTTCTTCTTCTTCTTCTTCTCCTCCTCTGTCTTCTTCTTCTTCTATTCATCTTTCTTCTTCTTCATTTAATCATTCTTCTCCTCCTCTGTCTTCTTCTTCTATTTATCCTTCTTCTCTTTCTATTCTCCTATATATCCTTTATCTCCTGTTTTTCCTTCTCAATCTCCTTCTCTATATCTCTTTCTTTTTATCCTTTTTCCACTTTTTCTATATTTTTCGCTTCTTATCTTTCTATATCTTCTGTATATCATTCCTCTCCTTCTTCTTCAGCATCTTCTTTTTATATCTTATAATTCTTTCCTCTTTATATTATTCTCATTTCATTCCATTTCATCTATTTTTCTATATCTCATTATTTTCAATATTTATTATACAGAATATCATTTATATTTAATGTTTTTCACTTTCATTATCTTTTCCATATACATTATAGTCTTATTTGCTTTTCCTACATCTTCACTTGTTCTTCTTATGTGTATTCTCCTCATATTTTTATTTCTTTTCTAATAGATTTTCCTTTATAGTTCTTCTAACTCTTCTCTACCTTCTTTCTTCTTTTTCTCTTCTACATGATTTTCTATTCTTCATGTTTCTTTTTTTTCTTTTTTATCTTCTTATCTTATTATCTATATGTGCTTCCTCTTCCTCTAATTCTTCTTTATACATATAAATTCTTTTCGCTATTTATCATTCTAATTATTTCCTTATTCTCATTTAATTAATATTATTCTTCTTCTTAATTTATTTTCTCTTATTCTTCTTATTCTTGTCTTTAATTTTTTTCTATACACAGTTCCTGTCTTTTATTATCTTTTATATCTATATATCTATTTTCTCTTCATATTTTAATTATTTCTATCTGTTATACTAATTAATCTAATATTTATTTTTTATTAATAAAAACATTTTTCAATTTTTATTTCTTATTTATACTTATTATTTCATTAATTTATATACTACTTATTTATATATTTATTTTATATATTTTAATTTATATATATATATATATATATATATATATTGGATATTATGTATTTTAATATTATTATCATTATTATTATTACTCTTATGCTCTAGAAGGTGAGAGGCTATCATAATTAGATAGCAATCAGGTTCAACTCCTGACATAAGTCATTCCTTATATATATATATATATTTTTTTATTTAATAAAAGTTTTAATTATATGTTCTTTTTACACTTATGAATGCATTTATTAAATTATTTATAGCTCTTTATCCTTTAAAACTCCATAGTTTCTGAAATGAGTTGTAATCTGATTTATTCTCAACAGTGTAGCTTATTCAAAATATATTAGAATTGAGTTAAATGCAGTTTTCAAACTTAGATTCATTTTTTATTTTCAAAATATACTCAAATACAGAGTATATTCAGCAATCATTAATAATTTAATGACTGTAGTTTATTATTTTAAACTGAATTCTGGTCAGTATGCTCAACATAAGCAACTAAACACAACACATACACATTCATGATTTTTAAACAACATTTTCCATTTCGACATTTACTTGATCCATTATAAAACTATCTGTCCTTTTGATATAGTATCGAGAAACTAATATCATATACCAAACAAAACTTGTTAACTTGAATCTCGTCATCTATTAAATACTTTTCTTAATCAATTCACAGTTCATACTCTTAAAACAGTTATTTGAGATTAATATTTATATGTTTGTCTTTAAACAATGTAACTATGACATTGTAATAGTATATATGAAAATATAAAGAATCAACAAATCTGTTAATTATCAAAAAATAAGTTCTATTTTCTAAAAACATCTTTATAAGATTTATAAACTCATATAATATAAATATATAGATCTTATATAAAGTATTCATTGAATTAACTAATTTGTCAGTAAATTAAAAGTATGTTATATAAGGTAATTCTATGTTATCTTTTTTAATCAGGTTTATCTTATAGTTGTTCATCGCTTATACGTCTGCTAATCTTATTTTTTAAAACAATTACAGACAATTATGTTATGTTCCTTGTCTATTAAGTTTTTTTATTGAATTAATAGTATAAATACAGGGTATATAACAAAACAAATGTGTATATTAGTTAAAATAAGACATAAATATAAATAAAGAAAAATAGATAAAATTGCCAAAAAGCAAATTCAAGGAATAATATAGTACAACAAATGAATTTCTAATAGAAACTTAAAAATCGATTGATTGGATCAAATTGTCAAATCCTAACGTCATAATATGAATTATTCTTTTAATTTTTTATTAATTTAAATTCTAGAAATACATCTAATAAACACGGTTATTATATAAATTAATACGATTGGACAATGAAATCAAAATGTTAACAGATATTTTTGGGTATTTCTACCAAATCATAAAGAAGAAAATGCTGAAACCAATTTGTCTTCTACTGTTGTCAATACCACTTCTACTACTACAGAACCTACTATTCCTTCTTCTATTCCTACTACTGATACTACTATTCCTACTGTTACTGATACTACTATTCCTTCTCCTATTCATGATGTTACTGATACGACTCTTCCTTCTTCTTTTTCCTCTACTATTGAACCTACTATTTTTCCTTCATCTTCTACTACTACTGAACCTGCTATTCCTTCTTCCACTTCTATAATTGATCCGGCTACTAACTCAATTTCCAATTCTGTTTCAATTTCTACTTCTGAACCTCCTGCTTCTTCGTCTTGTTCATTCTTTAGACTTCCTTCAGTTGCCAAATACGTAAAGAAATTCATCTCTCCTTTTAGAATCAAATCTTTGGCTACAAAAAAAGTGATTGTTCCTTTACAAAAAAGAGAAAGAACTTTTGGTAAAAAGGATCCTTTTTCTGCTTCTAATGATCGGCTACTCAAAATTAAAAGCTATAAGAATGGTGATGGAAATCTTGACAATGATTCTAATCGTGATAGTCTTCCTGAGAAAGAATCTCGAGTTGATGATGGAGAAGGAGTTCACCATTCCTTCTCTGGATTCACTTCTAATTCTTTTTCAGATAGGTCTGCTGCTACAAACGATCTGCTCCAAAAGAATGGAAAATTTGTAAAACCAGTAAATCCGCATAATGTGATTCCTTCAAATATATTTGGAAAAGGAATCACATTTCCAAATGGTTGTACAAATCCAGGGAAGCAAAAAGAGGGTATCTTGAGTAGAACCAAATATTCGCGAAAGACTGGTAGTGTTAATCCAATTGGTCTTCAAGTATTTTTTCCTATCAAAAGATCTATGGAATTAGATGATGAAAATCAAATCAAAAAGAAATACCCTGAAACTGAGTTTGGTTGTTTTTATGATGAAAAAAACATTTTTAAAAGTAGTACTTACTTTTATAATTATGATTCTTTTTCTAATAGAAGTTCCAAAAACAAAAAGAATATGAATATATATAGGTCTACTAGAAATAATAATGATGATCAAAATGAATGGAGGCTTGATATAAGTAAGTATAAAGGTAAGTATAGAGGTAAGAATATAGATATAGATATTGATAAAGATATAGATATTTATAATTATATAGATAAAAACAAAGATATAGATATAGATAAAGATATTGATATTGATAATGATAGTGATATAGATATAGATAAAAGTAAGAATATATATATATATATATATAGATAAAAATTATTATTATATGAATATATTTATATAGATAAGGATGTGAAGAATTCTAACAGTAATAAGGGTTCCTCTATGAAAATGAATGATAAATATTCTATAGATAATTATAAACATGAAACAAATAACGATTTCTCCTTTCCTAATATGATAGATATATATGATGATTCTTTTCATGTTCCTTTCTCACTACCTAATAATTCTATATCACCATATCCTTCTATATCAGGATCTTATTATAATAATAATAACACTATTAGTACTTCAAATACTTCTTCTCAATCTATTAATAATCCTTCTTATTATTATTATCATTCTTATATGAATAATTCTTATTCTTATTTATCTCCTCCTTCTTATCCAACTTTTAATCCTCTTCCTTCTATTTCTTCAACGAATATATCTCCTTCTCCTTCTCCTTCTCCTTCTCCTTCTTCTTCTCCTCTTTCTTTTTCATCTTTTTCCTCTCGTCCTTCTTCTCCTTCTTTTTCTGAAGAAGATGAATTGAATTAAATTTATTCAATTCTTCATTATATAAAAAAAAAATTAAACAAAAAAAAATATCTAAAACTCAAAAAAATTCAACTTTATTCTTTCAATAACTTCTTCTTTTTATATTCAAAATATAATTAAATTCTTTATGTTTCTTATTTTTCTATATCTAGTTGTATATCACCACTATTACTTCTAGATAGAACTTTATTCCTGATTCTATTATTTGATCTCAGTCTGCCACCACCTCTCTGTCTTCAAATAATTCTATCAGTGAATAAACAGAAACTTAAGAACTATAAAGAAATTCTATTAGTTTTGTTTATATATTGCTTTTGTTATTGAATATTTATTGTTGTTTATATAATTGTTTAGTTTATTTAAAAGAATAATTCATTGAATAATTTTTTTTTGTTTATATTTATTAAAAAATATATGTATTATACATGAAATTGCAATATATAAAAAAAGTTACCAATTCTTATTATAATTATATATTATATTTTTTTTATGTTTCATTGTTTATAATAGAAAAAAACTAAAATAACTGATAAGTTTTGACATTTAAAAAAAATATAAAAAAACATAAATAAAGAGATAAAAAAAATAAAAGAATATAAATAAAAACATTAATAAAAAAATAATACACAATAGATTAAAAAAATATATAATATATATATATTAAGCTCTTCCCCAGACTTCATAATCTTCTACATAAAAGTGATTATTAGAATTAGAGTTATTCGTATTCACAAATAATGAATACTTTTGAGGAGTATTACATACACTAGAATAAACTCCTTGACAATAAGAATAAGTATTACTATGACATTGATCATAAATATGTATATCACCACCAATGAAATAAGGACCATTAGAAGAATGACAACATATACCACAACTTCTATCACTATTTATATAATCATATTTAGTAGGAGGAATATTATGTTCATTACTTAATGTAAAGAGGAATTCTTTAGAATAAGGTTTCCAACCTATATAAATGATAATGATTATATAAAATATATATATACTATTTGAACTATTCCAACTTTGATTTGTATATCCTCCAAATATATTAATACAATCATCGTGACCTATATGTTTGATTATAGTTACTGTTTCTCCTTTATTATCACAGTATTTATGGAATTCACTTGCTTTATAATCATGTTCACTTGCTCTATATATAAAATGATATAATATAATAAAATATAAATACCTAAATAATAATTTCCATCTCTTTTCTTTACCAAGCCAATTCACTAATGATCTCTCAAGTTCTTTATCAATAATAGTTGAGTGCTTGAACCATCCTGGAATCATTGCCTCTTTCGCTTCTTCTTTTCCTTTATCACCAAATAATTCAATCATTTCTTTCTCGAATATTTCATTATTAATACCAATAATCTTATCTTCTTCTATATCTATATATCTATAATTTGCATATTGAGTAATATAATCAATATATTCATATTTCTTATTCATATATAAACTATCATCTAAAGGATTATAATTGATAAATCCATTATCATAATTTTTAACATAATTATTCCATAAGTCATTCTTTATCAAATAATCTTTAATATTATCATTCTTATTTCCATTAATAAACAAAGAAACTTCATCCCCTTCTTCATATTTCTTCTTCTTTCGATCTCTTCTTTCTCTACAATTTATTAATTCTATAGGAATCACTAACCCACAGAATTCAAATAAATCTAATATTTTTAATTGTTCTTCATAAGAAAAAGAATCAAAATCCACTTTCTTTCCATTCAAATAATCTAATAAATAATAAATAAAAACATCTTTTCCAGGATAATCAAGATATATAGATCCATCATTTGCTCTGAATTCTTCATCACGCTGTTCTTCAATAAAAGAACCTTTCAAAGAATCTAAAACAGATTTCGACATTTGAAATACAGGACCATTATTGGTAAATCGTATTAAATCCATATCATCATCATTATTATTATCCATATCCATCTTCATATTCTCATTATTCTTACTTTCATAAACACATTTCTTTTCAAATTCATTACTTTCGCCTTCTTTCTCAATACAATCATCTCCTATATGCTTAATAAGCCTATTCATCGATATTCCAGAATGTATTCCAAGATTCATCACTGATCCAAATACATTAACAACATCTTTCATCAATTCTTCATACACATTGATATCCTCCTTCAATCTATTGAATTTATCAATATCAAATAACACCTTTTCTTTCACCATTAACGAGATAATGCTAATTAAATTAACTGAGCTGTTTCCCCTGTTTATTTTTACATGAATGTGATTCTTTTGTTTCTTCGTTACTCTATTCTTATTCATATAGAATTATTAATAGTATATTAAATAATTAATACTCAATAGGATCTACAAAGATCTGCTAAGAGTTCTTAAAAATAAAACATTCCTTGTGGATCTTCACTTCATTTATTATTCTAAATAGATAATTGAATATTAATAAGAAATATAGATGATACTACAAGCTGAATAATATGTCTAATGAATTTATATCTCTTGCATAATTTACATTTTGATTAATAAGTCTCTTATTTTAAGCATATGCATTTCTATTTTAATTTATAATGTACATATATATACTTATAATGTGCTAATTAGTGTTTATATAGAAATGAAAAGTAACATTTTCTATTAATCATTCCTGATTTCTAACTGAATTTAATACATAATTGTTTATTTTTATATCATATCTATGAAATGTGCATCTATTACTCAAATAGAATCTATTTTAGAACCTATTGATACAAAAAAAGCTCTCCTTATTTTCCTATCTCCTTCTTCTTATTCTTCCATTTCTATTTTATATTATTTTATTTCAAATTTTTATAAAACAATTGATTAAAATTTATAAGTCATCATATTCAAATAAATAATATATTATTTATATGTATGATTAATAAAACTATTTTGATATTTTACTCGATAAGATATTATTGGTAATAGGAGTATATATTATTTATATGTTTCACATATATATTAAATTAGTAGAGACATACATGAATAATTACATTTAAGGTTATTAGAATATATTCAGTCCATAATTCTCAAATGATATTCTATGTTTAAAAATGTTTTAATATAATAATTTTAAATAATAAGTCACAAAATATTTTATTACTCTCAATGTGTTGATTTAAAAATGTATTTGTTGCCAATATATAATAATATAATTGTGATTAGATTTATCGTATTTTTAATTAATTATAAATATAAAAATACTTCATTATAAACTATTATATATTGAAAAAGAAAAATATATTCGGTAAATAATACGTTTTAATTATTTAATACTATTTATCAAAGGCATTTAAGAATTAAAATGTTATTTAAAAATATAACTAAAATAAAAAAATATATAATATAATTAATTATCTTATTATATTAATTAAAATGTTTATCTAGAAAGTTATTAACTTTAGTTTATTATATATACAAACAAATTAAAACAGTTTTTAACTATTCTTAAAGCTGTTGTTTTAATAATTGCAAACCTCTAGAAAGATTTAAGAAATTAAAATTTCATAAATAATATAAAATTAAATTCATAATAAACCCTAAATAGTATTCTATTATATATTGCATGTATATATGTTATAAGAAATTTACTTTATTTAATCACTACTATGTTAATATTTTCAAATAAAGCACGAAGAGATATTAGTAAAGTATTATATATACTTTATATAACATTAATAAATGAAGAATAATCATGACAAGAAATTTATAAATAAAACAATTATAATATAAGTTATAAATAATCATATATTCAAAAGAATTAAATATTCTTAGTAAAGTTTATAATGCACGTGATTTTCCTGAATAAATGAAGAATCCTTTAATTGTTGTTTGCAGATATTAACTTGTTCAGATGAAATATCAGAATATAAACAAAGACTAAATTCTTTCAATTGAGGAAAATTTCCAGTAGTAATACATTTAGTAAGTTTTGATAATTGTTCATCATCAACTATTTTTAGTTTTAAACGTTTTATACTTTTAGTTTTGTTTTCATTTATACAATCAAATAATGTTTCTATTTCATATTTACTCATCATTTTACCTATATGTATGAATAATATGATATATATGATATATATATAAATATATACCATTGATACCAATAATTGAATCCATAAATAAATGAGTATCATATTTACATCGAAAAACAGAAGTACTAGGATCATAAATATATTCATCATTATAAAAAAACGATTCTATAGAAATATAATATTAATGAATATAAATAGAATCATTTCATATATAACATACTACTTAATATTAGATTACATGATGATGGAAAGTTATTATTATTCATATATTCACAAAATGTTTTAATAATAGAAATCAACCATTCGTTATCATCATATTTACCTATATATACATATATTATTTTTAAAAATAATCATTGTATAATAAAAATATGCATATACAAATATACATGATTTAATATATAAAATATTATTATTATTATTAATATATATATATATATATACAAAAATTGATAGTTTTTAATTGAGGGAAATTATCTGTAGTATATAGTTTAAAAAAATTATCATCCGGTATATCACTAATTCCTAATTTAATATTCAAAAAAAAATATTAGGATAAAATATATTATATATTATAATTGAAACATTATATGTATTTAATATATATATACCTAGAAATAATTCGGTTGTATTATGAAAATAACCTTTCGGAATTAATCGATTTATAAAAGACATAGTACAACCTAATAATAATAATTAAAAATAATTAAATATTTTTTTCTAATTATATAAATAATTACATTTTATAGTAACAATAGAAGCCTTTGGAATTAATATCTTCATTATATTTTCATATATAGTTAAATACTCAGATGATGAATCTTCATTGATAAGTACTATATTTATATATTAATAATAATAATAATAATAATAATAATAATAATAATAATAATAATAAT
The DNA here is from genome assembly GCA_039096225.1 of Blastocystis sp. Blastoise. NCBI lineage: Eukaryota > Bigyra > Opalinata > Blastocystidae > Blastocystis > Blastocystis sp. Blastoise. The sequence continues at coordinate 1,328,859 of JBBPEB010000013.1, forward strand.
AATATACACATAATTTCTAATTTATGAATAGTATTAAACTTATTGCCATTAAAAAGAGTTGATATCCATGTTAAATATTCTATACTTATACTACGATAATCGACTATTGATATAATACATAGAATAATAATATATATAACAATAATAAATATACATATAACAAACAACTTATTCAAATATTGTAATATATCACTCTTTAAGAATCTTTCTAATGAATTTCTGACATCATCTTCATTATCTTTATCATCTATAAATGAATAAATACTAGTATTATTATTATAGATCAACAATAAATATGTATAATCTTTATTTAAAAATACCTCTAAATTCTATATATAAACAATCAATATTTTGCTTATTATTTTCAATAGACTCAAACAAATCTATATTAGCAGAACGAGAAGAATCAACTATATAGAATAGTTTATAAAATATATAAAATTAACAATTAACAATTAAAATAATAAAGAATATTTCATACGTGAAAGATAATCAATTGAAATCAGATTTTTAGCTAATAACTCTTTTAGATGTGGGAAATTATAAGCCAAATCATCTAGATAAAAAGTAAATTAATATAATGAACTATATAGAAAGTATTATGATCATAAATGAATATATATATATATAATACATATATTTATATCGATTATATTAATATGAATTGAATGAGTATAAACTAGATTATCTAAAAAAAGAGCTATTTCCTCTTTTTGACCACTATAAGTTCTGCGTATTTGAATAGTGTCTATTATAGACATTACATTAACAGGAAACAGAGACTTAAAATTGTCATTAGCTAAATTAGAAATAATACAGTTTATTTATTAATATATATATTTACTTATTCTCATGTCGTAATTAATAATATTTAATTTTGGGAAGCATTCTTTCTTTATTAAAGATAATTGGAAAGGTTCTATATATATATATATATATATATATATTTATATATTTATATTTATATATATATATACCATCATTATCATCATATATTAGTTCAGTAACATTAGGAAATACATGAGTTGTCATTAATTTACTAAGTAGATTCAAATCAATTTGATTTGTTATTTCCTTAACTATGCAGAATTATATATTAATAATAGTTCAAAAAGAAAATACTCGATTTAATACTTAATACACTTAAAGAATCCAAAAGTTTTTCTTCAAATAATTTCAAAACAATCAAAGAATGATACTGACTATACCACTCTAAAATAAATTATTCTATTTATTATATATATTTACTTACGTCTAGCTAAAATAACTTTGGAAATAAATAAATAGGAAGGAAGAAACAACAATTGAGATATACCCAATTTAGAAGATACTATAAGAATACTATTTATTAAATATTAATATAAATGTATAGTATAGAATAATAATAATAGTTACTAGAATGTTTTATCATTTGTTTTATCTATTTATAATAATAATAAATTATATAATTATATAGTAATATATATATACCATCATATTTAATTCTGACTTTATCATCTAATGTATATTCATTTTCTGTTTTATTAATGTCTATTTGAGAGTAATCATTTGTATATATAGCTTCATTAACTACATATTTATATAATTTAGGTAATTCATTCTTATCTCTTCTTTCAGCAACAGTGTCAATCAAATCACGGGAATAATATAATTTATTACGATCTAAAGAAGAAGAAATCTTATTATATTCATTCATCTCTGATTCGTTATAATACTCATATTCATCAGGACTCTTTATTTCATAATCATTATTATTAAATAAGCGAATATACTCCATTATATAATCATCACTATTTGGATTTAATAATAGCTCAGTTTTCTTATAATTTGAAATGACTATATAATATACTTATTAATAATATATATATGTATATACCATCTATTTCTAATTCTTCTAAAGAAGGAAATATATCTTTAATACATTTTGGACAGATATATTCTAATGAAATATTTGACGAATAATTATCTATATATATATATTATTATTTATATTATATATTATATATATTTACAAGTAATTTTAACTCTAGTAATACTCATCATTCTAATAAGAAGAGAATAATACAATAATTCATTTTTTTGTTTTGGAGTTATTAATCCTATATATATATAATATATTTAAATAAAAATATTAACATATTATAATAATACCTTTTATATACATTTCTTTTCCATCTGAACTAAATAATTCCATAAGTAATGTTAATTCGTTGTCTTCACCATACCATCCACATATAGTATAATTATTGTCTTTCAAATATTTTTTAAATAACTCTTTAACATGTAATAATAAATCACTTTGAATTTCATTATCAATCTTAACTGAGTATTCAGTTAGTGTTTTATAGATATCATAACTCTCTTTTACATTTAAAGAGGAAATATCCACGTTATCTTCCATTAAAAACTGAATAACTTTATTCATGGGATAAGAAGGTATATCTATATAATAACTACCATCGTCATATTTCTCAGAGTGTTCGATGATATCATAAAAGGGTAATTGAGGATATTTCTCAATAAATTCTTTTGAAATCCATAATTGCGTCTCATCTTGAAATGTAAGCAAATCTAGAAATATAGCAGAATATTAATCTTCATATTTAAATACATTTATCATCACCTTGCACAGTTTCAAATCCAGACATTACTTAAATTCAACTATAATGACAGAATAATCATATATCAATGTAATAATGATCTTGTAGATATATATAATCAATAAATATACTTTTAAGAATTATAATATTAATAATTATATTGAATTCTTAAGATAAAAATAGTAAAACTTGCAATTCACTATTAGGCACTTTTGACCTTTTAGAATAAATGATTGGCAAAATTCACATTTTTATCCAATCATTTTTCTTAAAGCGTCAAAATGCCTAATAGTGATTGTTTTTAAGGATATACAGAAGTTCCTACAAGTTTTGCAGCTTCGAAGTGCCAACATGTAGCTACTTTCAGCTACTTAAAGAAGCTACAAGTGTTCATATTTTTCACGGAAGAAAAATAAAATGTTAATTCATTATTCAAATAACGGTGTATGAAGAAACAATGAATGAGACTTCAAAGAAACATTAGTTATACATAATGAAAGTGTTTAGAACAATGATCATAATAGAAATGTATATTAATTGAAATGTAGCATATTTTCAAGTAACAGAAATCAAAATACAGTTTTCCAAATATGCAAGATCAATCGAGATATTCTATATTCGAGATATTACTAAAAACAGTCATGATTTTTATTTTAAAAATGTATATATAATTATGTTCCATTACCTATAACCATCTTATTTTGAGTTATATTTATTCTCTAGAAGGAAAATCATTCCATTTATGTGTCATTTTATTTAATTATACTTGTACTTTTCTTTTTTTGAATGCTAAAAACTAGTTTTGACTAATGACAATAGAATATAATAGAAAATATAGAAAAAAGGAGATGTGATTAATAAAAAAAACCATGTAATGCTTTATTCTATCTCTAGCATGGGTAAACATAAATTTGATATAATAAAGAAGCTCTTCTTTCTCATACAATAATACTAAAACAACTGTTCATCAATTAATAGGTTTAATTATAAAAATGTTATAATAGAAGTTGAGGAATAATGGAATGAATATGAAAACATATTAAAATTATTTATATATATATGTTCTGGTTATTTATAACAAGAATGTAAATGTTGCAAATACTTTTTATACAAAAGACGTTTCATATATCTTGTATATCGCTAACAATAAGAAACCAAAAGAAAAATAAATAAAAATAAATATATATTATCAGTGATGTTTATGTGAATGACTATAGCTGTGACTATGGTGCACATGTCGATCACGTGATTCTGATTGACTATGTGAACTGTGTTTATGTGAATGATGACGATGATGTTTATTTCCTGATACCCTATAATATAATAATATATATAAAATAAATGATGCTAATATTATATTATTATTATATATATATTTAGAACCATTATAAATATATTATATATATACATAGATATATCCTTTGAAATTGTTTCCATGGTATTTCCTTCTTCTCTTTGCAATTTCTCCAGCAAAAGTCGTTTTTCAGCATCAGTCAGACTATTGATTAATTTCATTTCTTCTTCTTCTTCTTCTAACTCTTTCTCATCATCACTACTTTCAACAAGTGTCAATAATCGCGGGTTTTTCACATTTCCATAAGCAGTATCTTTCTATATAAATAAAAATAGAAATAAGTATATACAAATGTATAATAATAATTATAATTTTAATTATATATATATATGATCAAATATATTATATATATAAATATAATATTTATTATATATATAGTATACTATATTATATATATATACTTTCATATACATATTTCCAGCTATTTGTAATATCTTTTCTCTACGATCTTTATGAAGGGGGTCTTCCCTCTCTTTCTCTTCAGCATCTATATATATATATATATAGTAAGTATATATAAAGTGAGTTCTTATATAATAATAATGAATATAATAGGTATATACATAAATAGGCAAATAATAGATAGATATATAATAATTTTAATTTTTTTTAGTTTCATTTAATAATATATATAATTATTGCTATTTTTTTAGTGTCATTTAATATGTGTATATAAATATATAATTATAATTACATTTTAGTTTTATTTAATATATATATACCATTAAGTTGAACCCCATAAAGAGGACACTTCTTATCGCTACTAATGTGCCCCATTTGACCACATTTCAAGCATTTTACCGGTTTATAAACACTTCCAAAGGGCTTCACATTCGCAGTATCACTGATCTGAAAGTTACCAGCTACAGGGGCTATTTTATGCTATATATATATATATATCAAATAAACATGAAAAAACCTAAAAGATAGATTCAATAGATATAATAATATATAATATATATAATAAGAAATATAAACTAATGATGACTTTACGTATATAACTACAATATCATTTAAAATAATATAAAGGGAGAAATAAATAATATAATAGAGAAATAAATATTATACTAATAATTATTATTATATAAATATTATAATAATAAATATTATTATATAAATATTATAATAATATTTATAAATATAATAAAATACAATATTTGTTTGATCATGTTGAGTAATAATAGCATTTTGTTCCTGAATATTAAGAGTTGTTTCAGAATGACTTGATTGGTCAGTTTCAGGCAAATTAATCTCATTATGTATAGAGTTATCTTGAGATGAAGGATTTGCAGTGGTTTTCTTTAAGTATTTAGACATAAATTGTTGTGATTCTTCATCAATCTTTGGTGCTTTTGAGACTGGTTGTTGATTTTTACTATCACTTGGATTCACATATAAAAAATCCAGTTTTGACTTGGTTTCATCAATTTCATGAGTATTATTGGAATTTTGAATCATCTTTTCAAATTGATATTTCTCTTCACGCTTGATTAATTCATCTCTTGCCATTTTTTCTCGTTTTGTTTTGGCTTGTTCCTATCATTTTATATATAGAATAAGTTCTTATTTTTTTTTAAATTCAAATAAAGTAAACAATACATACTTCTTGTTCAGCTACAAATAATTTCATTCGATTTACTTTATTTGTAGGGTGCCACTTCTTTAACATAAGGTAATGATGATTCATGATTCACTCTAGAACGTAAATAATGAAAGAGTTCTAGTATATTCAATAATAAAAAATATATAGTGTTTTTCTTAACTTTGAAATATCTATAAATTGACAAAAATGTTTAATATATGCAGGAAGAATAATTAGAACTGTGAGAAAGTTAGTCTATACAAAAGAATATATAATTCTTGAAGAAATAATTTATAATTATCTTCAAGTACTTGAGTGATGTTACTACGTATAGCACTACGAGACGATACCAAATGAGTTACCATAAGCACGAATACTCTATTATGATACATGATGACATTTTGTAAATTATGTAGTGTTTAAAACGTTTTGCTGTATTATACATGGTTATAATGATCTAGTTATGTCGATGTGAATATTATAAAGAGAAAAAATAATAAATATAAAAGTAAACGGTTCTTTTGAAAAAGTTATTTATGAAACAGTGAAAAGTTAAACAATTCAGTATATTAATACAAAACAAAATACAAAAGAAATAAAAAAAAGCAAGAATAAGATGTAGTAAATAATGTATTAAAATAATATTTAATAAAGAAAAATTTATATATAAGAAAAGTAGAAAAAAAGTGAAGTGACAATAACAAATAAACAAAAAACAACAATTCTAAAAGAAAAAGCAAAGAAGATAGACTAGATTTTCCAAATATGGTTATCTAAATAAATAGTTATATATATATATATATATATATAGGTAAAGAAAGACTTGAAAAGAGGAAATTAATATAAAAGCGTCGATATATTATTATTTTTATTGTTTTCGATGAATATATATATAATAAAAATAGAATATAATTAGTATAAACATTAATATTAGATATATAATAAAAATAGAATATAAAGATTTTATACTTTATCGATATCAATATCATTTTCTCTAGAATAAGAAGAGCTATCAGAATAACTACTGTCATTTGTGTCATTCGTTGATACAGGACCCGATATAGGAACAGGAGAGTTATTCACAGAGTTACTAGCTGAGTTATTCACAGAGTTACTAGCTGAGTTATTCATAGAATTACTAATAGAGTTATTAGAGTTACTAGCTGTGTTATTCATAGAGTAATTACTTTTCAAATTATTCATATTAATAGAACTATCTTTCGATTTACTAATAGGTTGACATACAGAGAGCATATCTTGCTCTTCACCTGTTTTAATCATATGCTGAATTTGACTGATTTTATTACTATTGACAAAACTTGCTAAAGATTCATTATTGGTATAACAATGAGCCCAAAGCACATATTTAACTACTTGAATAGGTGTTAATATCTCCTGTAATTCATCTATATAACTATCTAATGAATTATTCTTATCTATTAATATTTCATTCAACTTTTCTAAATAATTAGCGGATTTATGAAACTTTTCTATAATAGATCGTAATTTTGGTTTTGTTTCTATTATTTTATCCTCTTGATCTTTTGTCAACTATATACAATGAATTGTAAATAATGATATACATTGATATATAAATGTATTTAGTGTAAAATATAATTAATAGAATAATATAATACAAACTTAATGTAAAAAGAATCGTATATTAATAACAAATAAAAATAATTAAATGTATATATATATATATATACTTCTAATTCAGAACACATCAAATTCCATAAATCCATTCGATGTTTATCTGTTTCATCATTGGTTTCTTTCTCCCTCTTCTCTTCTATTCCTTTTTCTTTCTTTAAATTTATATTTACATGAACATGATCCCATTCTACATTATTATTATTACTATTATTATTATTACTATTATTATTAGTATTATTATTATTATTATTATTATTAGTATTATCATGAATATGCTCTTCTTTCTCTAATGAATCATCTCCTATTTCTTTCTTTAATATCTCTCTCATCTTCTCTTCTTTCTGTTTTAATATATCACGTTCACGTTGAAGATCCCCCATTCCTCCCTCAGGGTCAGGTGCGTCAGGCATAGAACGGAAGAAATCCTCGTGATTTTCAATGTTTTGAATATTATTCATTAACAGATATAAACAGAAAGAAGTTGTTTTTGAAGGCATCATACAGTTAAATAACTATATATTAATAATAATAATAATAAGCATAATAAATGAATCACAAATGAATAATATATATGTATAATAATTATATAGGATCAATAAAGATAAAGAATATATATATATAATACTTTATCTATATAGAATCTAGTTTCACTAAAGTTATTAGTACCATAAGCACTATAATGACATTTAAATAAAGTGATAATCTTAATCAATTCATCATTACTTGCTCCTTTTATAAGCATCTATATACATATTTTAATAGAAAGAAAAAGAAAGAAAAATAATATATATATATATATATACAGTTTGTAATTTATTTAATATTTGTTGGCGTTGCATAATTCGTTCAGGATTCTCTATATATATAATTATATATATATATATAATTATACTAAAACAGTTAAATTATAATATATATATATATATATATATATTAATTTAATAATAAGAATAAGAGTAATAATAATAATAGATATACGTTTAGGTACACTTTGTTCAATGATACTTTTAAGCCGTTTATTTTCATCTTCTAATTCTTTTACTTTTGTTTCTATATTCGATATATATTCCTTTCGCTTACGACGGCTTTCACGAGCACTCACACGATTCTGCTCTTGTCTGTATATATATATATATATATAAATTTAAAATGACAATATGGACACACTTACAATAATTATAATAATAAAATACGTATAAAAATTAAAATCAAATTAATACATAATAATACATTAACATTATATCTATTATAATAATAAGAAGAAATACCTTCTTTTCTTCTTTGTAATATCAAGAGAATTATCATCAGGTCTTTTTGGCGGGAGAGCTGAAACAGAAGGAATAGCAGAATTAGGAGATGTATTCATCTAGAAAACAATATATATATATATATATATATATATATATATATATATATATATATATATATATATATATATATATATATATATATATATATATATATATATATATATAAGAAATAGGAACAAGACGAATATTTAAAAAATATATATAATACATAAATAATAATGAAATGAAAAACGAAAAAAATACATTTTGTACTGGAAACATTGGAGGTGGCATAAATGGTGATAAATATGGATCTAAATTCATATATAGATTAATTGAATAACTAATAAATACTCATAGTCGGAGGAAGAGGAGACGGAGGCATTCTATTTTGAAAAGCCTAAAATATTTATAATAAAATATCAATTTATACTTACGTGCATCTGTTCTGTGTTTGTTAGTAGCCAGTTGTAGAATGCACCTGTTGTGAACGGTGAAGATTGTTCCATCGACTCTACATGAAATAAGATAATGAAATAAAAATGCATACCATCTCCCCTAGGATGTCTCATTCCAAACAGTGATTGAAATGCTACAACGATATAAACATAAATTAAATAAGAATACGCGTATTATTCGATAAGCTTCCATCTTTATTAAATGGAGACTGCCAGTTATACATGTTGATTAAATTTTAGTATAAGTGAATCTTCAAAATGATTTATTCTATAAGATTAGTGCTTTGTAGCAAAAAAACGGAAAAACATTTATTAAAAGAACTTGTTTTGTTCTTAAGAAAATTTCAGCCATTCTCAATTCCCATGAAGAGTATTATTTATTTAGTCAAAAAACATTTTTTCCCATAAAAATGATCTCATGACAAATAAATTGGCTCTTTTGTTAACGAATTCGAATAGAACAACAGAAGTTTTGTGTATTGTTATGTGTATCTCTATTAATAAATGGCAATAAACTCATATTTTCAAATAATATATATATATATAGTTTTTCATTATGATTTTAATTATTTATACGTTATCTTATTTATAAAATAACCTAATAATGTAGTGCAAACTGAACTCATACTTGTTTATCACATTTTCCTTTGTACTCACAAAAAAACACTGGTTTGGGAAAAAATGAAAAAGATCACTGAGTTCTTTTCAAGAGAGGGAGTATCTTCAAAATAAAGAAAACAAAGATTCTTCATAAAAACAGACTTTATATATCTAACTATATGACATGAAACTAAGTAATTTAAACATTTAAGCATGCATTTTCCCTTTGAATCTAGATATTATATTGAAAAAATAGAAAATAATGAATCAATAGTTCATGAAAAACAGCAATGAATGAACATACTTGTTTTTTCTCTTCATCATTAAGATCATTTTCAACTTCAAAGAAACTTCTTATCTCTTCTACAGACTTACCATTGATTAAGAATGCACAATATGATGAAACTAGAGAGATAAGAGATGGTATTTGAAGTTCTTGAGCAGTACGAATAAGACTAAAAGCAGCTTCTCTTGATATTCCATAAACAAGTTGTGCGTCCCATGGATCTGATATATTGTTTGCAAACTTCTGAAAGTCCTTTAATGGTTTAGGTATCTCAGCCATATCTTTTTCTTCATGATGTTCAAGGAATTGAGCAACTATTTGAAGAGATTTTAAATCTGTATTGACGTTAATAACATCAAGTTGAGGATTTGACATAAACATCGTTTGAATATATTTTGATTTAAGAGCAGCTTTCTGGCTGATAATGACTTGCTCATTCAAGCCTGTCTTTAGAATAAATGTAGTTCTTTCCATAGATATAATAAAGTATTAAAAATAATAAATTCCCTTTTTTTAAATAAACATGAAAAAATTTTCTATTCTAAGAAGAGAGGATACTTTTTATTTTTGGTTTTGGATCGGATGGTTTTTTAAAGCGATTAACAATAAGCTTTTTAATATACTGTGTATTTGTTACTTTAAAGTAATGAAAACCAAGCAAGATAAATAAAATTTTATAAAATGATTATACAAACAAGAAAACAAAAATAAAACAGAAAAAGCAAACAGAATATGGTATAACCAACGCAAAAAAAAAAAGAAATACATAATAAAAAGAACAGTATGAATAGTTTTAAAGAAGGTTTTCTTTAACTAGACTAATAGCATTATATATATCATTCTTATTTTCACAGGACATGAATCTTACAGAAAGAGTTCTATATAATGAAATATATAGAATATATATATATATATATTAATCATGATAAATAAAATATGTTTAAAAAAAAATATTTTAAAAAATGTTTTTAATTCTTTTAGAAATAGAAATATATATATATATATATATATATATATATATATATATACTTCTTTGGTGTTTTGAAACTTAATTCCAGAGTACCTCTATTAACAATACTTTCAATATTTTCAATTAAAATAGAAGATTGTTTCTTTTTAAACATACCAGGTTTTCTATTCCAAAGTAACTAAATATTATATATATAGATTATATAATAGAGAAAAATATATTATAAATGATAAAATAATATATAATATTCCTTATAATGACAATAATCAAAATATATAAACCAAATGATACATATATATATATATATATATATAGAAAAAATGAAATTATTAAAAATGTAATACATATAGAATATAAACATATATATATATATATACAGCTTTCTTTCCTTGTACTTCTCCAAAGAAAAGACGAGAAGCATGTGTAGTACCGTTAGTACAGTGTTTATCACATTCAACACCAGACTTCAAAAGATCTAACATTTCACGACCTACATATATATATATATAGAAGAATTTAAATAAATCTGAATAACAAAATAAAAGTAAAAATTCTTTGGAAAATAGACTTGCTTATATATACAATAAAAGATATTATATATATATATATATATATATATATATATATATATACCAGTATCAATATCTTTTTGTGTCCATTTTGGTTTAGCAATTACAACTATGGAGATATATAATAATTATTAGAGAAGAATGAAGAAAACAATTGAAATAAATTATTTAAAAGTGAATATATAAAATGACTAGAGAGTATAATAAAAACCAAATATATATGAATATAATGGAGAATAAGTATCATTAAGATAATGTATATGATATATACCAGGTTCAGTTGGGGCAATAGACTCGACCTTAGCAACAGATTCAAGAGGAGTAGTAGGAGTTGAAGGAACAGTAGTAGTAGCTATAGTAGCTGTAGTAGTAGCTATAGTAGCAACAGCAGCAACAGTAGCAACAGCAGCAACAGTAGCAATAGGAGCTATAGCAGAAACAGTAGAATTATCTTCATTAACAATAGGTTCAGAAGAAGATTGAACTTCATGAACAGCTTCAACAGGAGCAACAGGTTCAGAAGTAGTAGTAGTTTCAACAGTAGTAGCTTCAACAGAAGCAACAGGTTCAGAAGCAACACATTGTTCTTCTTCAGTAGTTAATTTGATTTCGTTATCTTCATTCTCAACTGCTAACATAGCTTCGTCAGCAAGTTTAGCTTCTTCAGCTAATCTAGCTTCTTCAGCAATTCTAGCTTCTTCAGCAATTCTAGCTTCTTCAGCAATTCTAGCTTCTTCAGCAATTCTAGCTTCTTCAGCAATTCTAGCTTCTTCAGCAATTCTAGCTTCTTCAGCAGCTTTCTCAGTAGCAAGTCTTTCTTCCTCTTCTTTCTTTAATCTTTCTTCTTCTGCAGCCTTTTCAGCAGCAAGTCTTTCTTCCTCTTCTTTCTTTAATCTTTCTTCTTCAGCAGCTTTCTCAGTAGCAAGTCTTTCTTCCTCTTCTTTCTTTAATCTTTCTTCTTCTGCAGCTTTTTCAGCAGCAATTCTTGCCTCTTCTTCTTTCTTTAATCTTTCTTCTTCAGCTAATCTTGCTTCTTCAGCAATTCTAGCTTCTTCAGCGGCTTTCTCAGCAGCAATTCTAGCTTCTTCTTCTTTACGTAATCTTTCTTCTTCAGCAAGTCTAGTTTCTTCAGCAAGTCTTTCTTCCTCTTCTTTCTTTATACGTTCTTCTTCAGCTAATCTAGCTTCTTCAGCAAGTCTTTCTTCTTCAGCAGCCTTTTCAGCAGCAATTCTAGCTTCTTCAGCTAATCTTGCTTCTTCAGCAATTCTAGCTTCTTCTTCTTTCTTTATACGTTCTTCTTCAGCTAATCTAGTTTCTTCAGCAATTCTTTCTTCCTCTTCTTTCTTTATACGTTCTTCTTCTGCAAGTCTAGTTTCTTCAGCAGCTTTTTCAGCAGCAATTCTTTCTTCTTCTTCTTTACGTAATCTTTCTTCTTCAGCAGCCTTTTCAGCAGCAATTCTAGCTTCTTCAGCTAATCTTGCTTCTTCAGCAATTCTTTCTTCTTCTTCTTTTCTTAAACGTTCTTCTTCAGCTAATCTAGCTTCTTCAGCAAGTCTTTCTTCTTCTTCTTTTCTTAATCTTTCTTCTTCTGCTAATCTAGCTTCTTCTGCTAATCTAGCTTCTTCTTCTTTACGTAATCTTTCTTCTTCTGCTAATCTAGCTTCTTCAGCTAATCTTGCTTCTTCTTCTTTTCTTAATCTTTCTTCTTCAGCTAATCTAGCTTCTTCAGCTAATCTGGCTTCTTCAGCGATTCTAGCTTCTTCTTCTTTTCTTAATCTTTCTTCTTCAGCTAATCTTGCTTCTTCTGCTAATCTGGCTTCTTCTGCTAATCTAGCTTCTTCTTCTTTCTTTAATCTTTCCTCTTCTTCTTTTCTTAATCTTTCTTCTTCAGCTAATCTTGCTTCTTCTTCTTTCTTTAATCTTTCCTCTTCTTCTTTTCTTAATCTTTCTTCTTCAGCTAATCTTGCTTCTTCTTCTTTCTTTAATCTTTCTTCTTCTGCAGCCTTTTCAGCAGCAATTCTTTCCTCTTCTTCTTTTCTTAAACGTTCTTCTTCAGCAGCCTTTTCAGCAGCCTTTTCAGCAGCAATTCTTTCCTCTTCTTCTTTCTTTAATCTTTCTTCTTCAGCAGCCTTCTCAGCAGCGATTCTTTCCTCTTCCTCTTTTCTTAATCTTTCTTCTTCTGCAATTCTAGCTTCTTCAGCAATTCTTAATCTTTCAACTTCAGCAAGACGTTCTTCTTCTTCTTTTCTAGCTTGAGCAGCGATTCTAGCTTCTTCTTCTTTTCTGGCTTCTTCTGCAGCTTTTTCAGCAGCAATTCTTTCCTCTTCTTCCTTCTTCAATCTTTCTTCTTCTTCAACTCTTAATCTTTCAACTTCAGCAATTCTAGCTTCTTCTTCTTTTCTAGCTTCTTCAGCAATTCTTTCTTCTTCAGCTATTCTAGCTTCTTCAGCAAGACGTTTTTCTTCTTCTTTACGTGCTTCTTCAGCTAATCTAGCTTCTTCTTCCTGTCGAAGTTTTTCTTCTTCAGCTGCTATTCTAGCTTCTTCTGCAAGTCTAGCTTCTTCAGCAATTCTAGCTTCTTCTGCTAATCTGGCTTCTTCTGCAATTCTTTCTTCTTCCTCTTTACGTAATCTTTCTTCTTCTTCTTTCTTTAATCTTTCTTCCTCTTCTTTTCTTAATCTTTCAACTTCAGCAATTCTAGCTTCTTCTTCTCTTCTAGCTTCTTCAGCAATTCTTTCTTCTTCTTCTTTACGTAATCTTTCTTCTTCTGCAGCTTTTTCAGCAGCAATTCTTTCTTCTTCTTCTTTTCTTAAACGTTCTTCTTCTGCAGCTTTCTCAGCAGCGATTCTAGCTTCTTCTTCTTTCTTTAATCTTTCTTCTTCTGCAGCCTTTTCAGCAGCAATTCTAGCTTCTTCTTCTTTACGTAATCTTTCTTCTTCAGCTAATCTAGCTTCTTCAGCTAATCTTGCTTCTTCAGCTAATCTAGTCTCTTCAGCAGCTTTTTCAGCAGCAATTCTTTCTTCCTCTTCTTTTCTTAAACGTTCTTCTTCAGCAGCTTTTTCAGCAGCAATTCTTTCCTCTTCTTCTTTTCTTAAACGTTCTTCTTCAGCAATTCTAGCTTCTTCTTCTTTTCTTAATCTTTCTTCTTCAGCTAATCTAGCTTCTTCTGCAATTCTAGCTTCTTCAGCAGCTTTCTCAGTAGCAAGTCTTTCTTCCTCTTCTTTCTTTAATCTTTCTTCTTCAGCAATTCTAGCTTCTTCTTCTTTACGTAATCTTTCTTCTTCAGCTAATCTTGCCTCTTCTGCTAATCTAGCTTCTTCTTCTTTCTTTAATCTTTCCTCTTCTGCAGCCTTCTCAGCAGCTAATCTAGCTTCTTCAGCAATTCTAGCTTCTTCTTCTTTCTTTAATCTTTCTTCTTCAGCTAATCTAGCTTCTTCTGCTAATCTGGCTTCTTCAGCAGCTTTTTCAGCAGCAAGTCTTTCTTCTTCTTCTTTACGTAATCTTTCTTCTTCTTCTTTCTTTAATCTTTCTTCTTCTGCAGCCTTTTCAGCAGCAATTCTAGCTTCTTCAGCAATTCTAGCCTCTTCAGCAATTCTAGCTTCTTCTTCTTTACGTAATCTTTCTTCTTCAGCTAATCTTTCTTCTTCAGCTAATCTTGCTTCTTCAGCTAATCTAGCTTCTTCAGCAGCCTTTTCAGCAGCAATTCTTTCTTCCTCTTCTTTTCTTAAACGTTCTTCTTCAGCGATTCTAGCTTCTTCAGCAATTCTTTCTTCTTCTTCTTTCTTTAATCTTTCTTCTTCAGCAGCTTTCTCAGCAGCAATTCTTTCTTCCTCTTCTTTCTTTATACGTTTTTCCTCTTCTCTCTTTCTAATGAGTTCTTCAGCTCTTTTCTGTTGTTCTTCTTGTTGACGACGTTCCTCTTCTTCTTTTCTTAATCTTTCCTCTTCTTGAGCTTTCATTTCAGCTTCTATTTTTTCTCTTAATTCTTCTTCAATCTTTCTATTTCTTTCTTCTTCAGCAAGTCTAGCAGCTTCAGCTATTCTTTGTCGTTCTTCTCTTTCTTTTATGAGACGCTCTTCTTTAGCCTTCTTTTCCTCTTCTTTCTTCTTTTGAAGTTCTTCTTCATTTAATTTAGCTTCCTCTTCAGCTATTCTCTGTTTTTCAAGTTCTTCTTGAGCTTTCTTTTCTTCTTCTTCTTTACGTAAACGATCTTCTTCTTGTTTACGAATATTTTCAGCTTCAAGTTCTTGTTGACGAGTAACTTCTTCAATACGAGCTAATTCAGCAAGTCTAGCTTCTTCAGCAATTCTAGCTTCTTCATCATTTTCATTATCATTAGTTTCTTCTTGAGCAGCTTTTTCTTCTTCAGATCTATGCTTTCGTCTCTTCTTCTTTTTCTTTTCACCATCTTCTTCAGGTTGTTCATCTTCATTAGCATCAGTCTTTTCTTCTTCTTCTTCAGCAGCTTTTTCTTCTTCAGATCTATGCTTTCGTCTCTTTTTCTTTTTCTTTTCACCATCTTCTTCAGGTTGTTCATCTTCATTAGCATCAGTCTTTTCTTCTTCTTCTTCAGCAGCTTTTTCTTCTTCAGATCTATGCTTTCGTCTCTTTTTCTTCTTCTTCTCACCATCAGCAGATTCTTGAGCAAGTTTTTCTTCTTCTTCTTGACGTATTTTAGCTTCTTCTGCTTCTAATTGCTTCTGGTTAGCTTTTATTCTTTCTTCTTCTTCTTTTCTAGCTTCTTCAGCTAATCTTGCTTCTTCAACATTCATAGCAGCTTTCTCAGCAGCAACTCTTTCTTCTTCTTCTTTTCTTAAACGCTCTTCTTCAGCTATTCTTTCTTCTTCTGCTTTCTTTGAAGCTTCTTCAGCTAATCTAGCTTGTTCAGCAATTCTAGCTTCTTCCTCTTTTCTAGCTTGAGCTGCAATCTTCTCTTCTTCTTCTTTTCTTATTCTTTCTTCTTCAGCAGCTTTCTCAGCAGCTAATCTCTCTTCTTCTTCAGCAGCAGCTTTCTCAGCAGCTAATCTCTCTTCTTCTTCAGCAGCTTTTTCTTCTTCTGTTCTATGCTTTCGTCTCTTCTTCTTCTTCTTCTCACCATCTTCTTCAGGTTGTTCGTCTTCATTAGCTGTCTTTTCTTCTTCTTCGGCAGCCTTCTCTTCTTCTGTTCTATGCTTTCGTCTCTTCTTCTTCTTCTTTTCACCATCTTCTTCAGGTTGCTCATCTTCATCAGCTACAGGTGTTTCAACTTCATTATTATCATCATCATTCTCCTCAGATCTATGCTTTCGTCTCTTCTTCTTCTTCTTTTCACCATCATCTTCAGGTTGCTCATCTTCATTATCAGAAGTTACACTCTTATGCTTTCGTCTCTTCTTCTTTTTCTTTTCACCTTCATCATCGCTGTCATCGCTATCTTTAGCCTTTGATTCATCATCATCGTCACTATCAACAACACTTCGATGATGCTTTCGTTTCTTTTTCTTTTCAACTTCTTTTTCAGTATCATCCTTTGTACCTTCATCATCAGAATCATCTTCTCGCTTTGATCTTCGAGATTTTTTTGGTGATTCTACAGAAACAACTTCTTCTTCAGATTCTGTTTCGTCATCAGTGTCATCGTCCTTTCGAGACTTCTTTTTACCCATATTAATTCAAACTAAGAAATAGTAATGGATAGTATAATCCAAATGTCAAAAATATAATCCAAAACACTCCTGCATTTTCAATATTGTTTCCTATCTTTCTATTGGATGAACCATATAAGAATCATAGTCGTTCATCTTTAAATCAATTTTTTGGAATTCAATGTTGTCTTTTATATCTATTTGAATATCAACCTTTTGGAGAAAAGTTACTATTGAGGTCTAAGACCTATACAATAGAAAATGAATCTACTATTATGATTATAGGGTGACACTTGAGATTTGCTGAAATTGTCTTCTTATTCAAAATAGCTTGCGAATGCTTAAACTATGCATACAACATAATGCATATAATTTTAGGCTTATTTTTATTCTAACTGTTATGGTATCAACAGCAACAAAAATTCAAAAAAAATTATTATTCATTGCAATAATCATTACAATTATTATTTTTAAATATGAGAATATTTCTTATATGATATATACTAAATTATTCATAGAAAATGAAACTACTTTTGATAGAATAATAGTTGAAAAGTCTGTTAATTCCTATAGGATTCAAAATCCATCATTGAATGTAGCACTTGATATATTTATTTATCATAGTAATTATAATATAATAATTTCTTTCATGTTATAAAAGAAAATACATCAGACATATTTCTAGAATTATAAGAAATTGAGTTATCAGCATGAGTTTATAATATATTTTATATCATGTATCATTGTATAAATAGTTCTTGATAGTAGCATAATAATTTTTCAGACTTTAATATTAATTATATTTTTTCATGTTGAAACTAAATTAAATTATACATATATATATTGCTTTTAATAAAGAAACAAAAAGAATATTTGTAACATCATAAAATTCATATATTCTTCATTATTAAATAAACAAACTTTTAATAAAAAAGAATGAAATGATTTTTTATGCTTCTAAGAATTTAATTTTTTTGTCTCTTTCTTACTGATGAAATAAGCATTAAATAAAATATTATAAAATAAAATATATTCAATTTAGTAGATCTACAATATAATGTAGAATAAAAAAAAGAACGAATAGAGAAATAATTCAACTCTTTCACATAAATTCATTTCTTTCGTTTTTTATTTGTAATTTAAATCATTGAGAAATGTCAAGTTTAGCTGCAGCACAAGCTGATGGTTATTATTACCCTCCTGATTGGAGTCCTTCTAGAGGTTCTAAGAATCAATTTCATAAAGTATCTTTATTTAATGATTATTTATATTACATATAGTCTCACCCACTTGGACAAAGAGCCAAAAAGATAGATCAAGGTATTATTGTTGTTCGATTTGAAATGCCATACAACTGTTGGTGTTTAAATTGTCATGGACATATTGCAAGAGGTGTACGATATAATGCAGAGAAGAAAAAAGTTGGAATGTATTACACAACACCTATATATGAGTTTTATATGGATTGTCGAATGTGTGGAAGTCCTTTTGTTATTCGTGTTGATCCAAAAACAAGTGATTATATATATGTGAGTGGTGTTAAGAAGAAGGATGAGTCATTTAATCCAGAAGCTATTGGTTCTTTTACTTATGATACAGATAAAATTATAGAATCAAGAAGTAATGCTATTGCGACATTAGAACATAAAGGAGATGATAAAATGAAATCAATACGTGGTATTCCTGAATATGAAAAAATCAAACAACGACAGGATTTACTTTATGATGATGCAGTTGATTTAAGTGCTTTAGCTCGTAAGAAAATGAGAGAACAACGAAGATCAGATAAGAAACGTGCAGAACAAGCAAAGAATTCTGGGCTTAATATTAAATTACTTCCTACAACAGTTGGAGATATTGATCGAGCACAAAATATACACTTTAAACAAAATAAAAAAGCAGATATTGATGAATCTATGAAGAAAAGTCAAATTCTTAGTAACTCCGTTTTTAATACAAATAGAAATAAAGATAAAGCGCGTCTTGCAAATGAAATTATTAAGAAACATGTAAACTATAAGAACTTCAAGCCCATTGTTGAAAATAAACAACAAACTTTATTCCCTAAGATCAAAGCATTACATAAAAAAGAAAGTTTAAATCAAAGTAAAAACCAATTGAATCTTCTAGGAAATCTTTATGATTCTGATGATTCCAGTTAAATCGTTGATTCATTTATAGAAAAAATAAATTATATCTACATTTTTTTATATTCATAATATCATGATGATACTGTATAATATATTAATGTTGTGATATTTATGATATTATTATTTTTTTTTATATTAAAAAAAATTTGTTTGTCAAAGAAAAACCCTCCTTTTGTTTTATTTAAAAAAATATATAATTTGAAAATGATTATTAAAAAAGTATATCCATTTATAAAACTTATTTATATTATCATAATGAACAGATACGAAATTCTTTCAAAGGTGAATCGTGCATTTGTTCTTGAAGATGTCACCAATCAAGTATAATTCAAGAGGTTTTTCCATATTTTATAATACCAAACGATCTATAGAAAATAAAACAAAGGAAAAAAGAGTCTTTATCAAAGAAAGACCTTAAATCAAAACCCCATGTATTTTCTTAATATAATGCTTTTCATTGCCAAAGGTAACTTTTGCCGAGAGAGAGCCTCAAGTTTTTGAATTCATTCGTGATGATGCAGTAAACATAAATTTTATATAGAATAATACACATAGATCTCTCCCATCATTGATCCAAAAAGTAGAATAAAATACAATATATGTATATCTCATTCTGTATCTTTTTAAATAATAAATGTTCAGTTAATCGACGAGACAGTTTATCTCCTTTCTCAGAAAAGAAACGGTCAATCATTGTATATATATCTGTTTCAATTGATACTAGTTATATAGCAACCTAATATATCCCAAACTACAAGTTTTTTTCATATATTTAAACCAAAGACTAAAGCATTGCATATATATGGAAAAGCAGCCAGAGAATTAGGTAATTAAGCTTTATATATATAAACTATTTTTTGTATAGTACATCCTTCAAATGAGTCACAAAATGATACTAGTTTATCGAGTATATATAGAAATAAAATTATTATGATATATATAAATAGATTTATCATTTAATATATTGAATGAGTCTGTAGATAAACTTTTGGATAGTACAAATTCTACAAGTAACGATTCATTATCTTTTTCTCCAGTATCTGATTTTCAACTGATCTCAGACTCAATTCATTCTTTCTCTTCAGACGATGATCTATCTTGGATTCAAATAGATTCTCTAGACTCACCAAAAGATTCACAACAATCTCTTCAAAAAACTTCAATTGAAAACAAAACAGAAGCAATAGAAAACACATATAAGTCACAAGCGATATCTGAAATTCCTATTTCAACACAACATATAATTCAACCATGTTCGTTATCTCTTCTGTTTCCAAAACAACATCGAAAGTACAAATTTGTTCGTATGCAACTTGAGGTTGACTTGAATAAAATATATCTTTTAAATAATATATTCACTAAAAACAAATTATTAGCATTATTTAATTTTCTTTAATTATGAACACCTCAAGACTCCTTGCAGCTCTTATTATAAAAGTGCATAATCTAAACGAAAAATGTTCATAAACTACTGTTAGATAAAGAAAATTATTCTTTGTTTTGTTTATGTTCTTCATGATTAAGGAAGCATTGTCATTTCAAGTATCTCCGTATTTCCCTATATTTGTAAATAATCTTCTGGAAAATAATTGAATCTATCGAGTTTTGTGGGAAAGTCAAACGTTTCAGGAATTAAGATAAAATAATCAAGGGGAAAAAGTTAGTTATGAAAAACTTTTCTAATTAAGTGTGTATACGAAGTTATTAAGTTTGTTTTGTGTCCTTCTATTGTTTCAAGTATATTATTTAAACCTAATATTTCCTTACTAAATAGAATCGTTGAATTATATTATCTATTTATTTCTTTTCATTAGATTAAATGTCGTCAGATAATATTAAACTGAAGAGTATTGATGGTAAAGAATTTACTGTACGTAAAGAAGTTATTTTCATGTCTGAATATATCAAAGAACTTGTAAAAGATGAAGAAGGAGAAGTTGTTGTTCCTGCAGTAAATATTCGTGGAGATATATTATCTAAAGTTATTGACTTCTGTGAACATCATTACAATAATCCCATGCCAGAAATTGAGAAACCACTTAAGAGTGTGAATATGAAGGAAAATACTGATGAATGGGATGCTAACTTTATTGAAGTTGATGATGATACTTTATCAAAGATTGTTATTGCTTCTAATTTACTCATTATTCGTAGTCTTCTTGATTTAGCTTGTGCTAAGTATGCTAGCTTAATTAAAGATAAGAAACCTGAAGAAATTAGAGCTAGATTTAATATTCCTAACGATTTTACTCCTGAAGAAGAAAGCAGAGTATATAGTTATTGTTATGATTATGATTATTTTTATATTTTTGTATATAGGTACGAGAAGAAAATAAATGGGCTGAAGAAATGTAATGCTCTCCGTTTTTTTCTTAATTATTATTTATTTGTCATTATGATTACTAGTTTTTAATTATAACAATTGTTGTTGTTTTATTGTTTTTAACATATATAGCTTTTAAATATAAAAAAAATCAATAGATAATAATAAACAAAATATAACAGAAAATGATCCTAGTATTCAACCAATATATTTTATATACATGATTTAAGAATGACTCTATTTATTTTGAATTGATTCCATAAAATGATTTAGAGCTTCTTCAGTATTCATTAGTTTTATTTCATAATTATCCTGTTGTTTGAGTTGTTCAGATAATCTAAAATGTATAGAATTTAATAATGTAATATAAATAATAATAATTATTATTCTTATTGAAATAATAAGTAGTAGTCATCAAAATAATCTTAATAGAAATAATACTAACATAAATGTCTATTAAAGTATTTATTACACTTAATTGAATTTATTATATATATATACCTCTCTATTTTATTTTGAAATAATGTAGAATTCTGTTCGATATGTGTTTGAATATCAGAAAGAAAACAACTAAATACACTTTCAACATCTTCTTGTACTTCTATATAATAATATTAATATTATTATATATATTATTAAATTCATTTAATGAACAATAAATACTTCCAAGAAGGCTCTCTAGTTTCTCCTGTATTAACTTATGTCGCTCCTTATACTCAGCTATAATAATAAAAACAATAAATATCTTAATAATATAAATATAATAATAACAATAATAATAGTAATAATAATCATTATCATCATATAATATAACATCAATAAAATATAAGTTTTGCTATTCTATATTTAACGAATAACATAAAGTATATACATAATGAATTATTCATATTTATTTCTAAATCTCCTATATATTAAGAATAATCAAAGAAACCTATCATATACCATTAAAAGAAGTTTCTTCTTTTTCGGAATGAATCTAAATATATATATATACTTATGAATAATAACAATTTAACATAATACTTTAGACTGTGAATCCTGTATTTCAGAAAGATATGCAGATTCCTCAGAATGTTCTTCAGTATGTGCTTGTAGATCTGATGTATCATGATTTTTTTCTTTTATAGAGATCTCTAGATTCTTTTCTTCCTGAAAAACAAATGATATACATAATAGAAATAAAAATAAGAAATGAAATATAATACACTCTCCATCTTCATTCTTTTTGAGTCTTTATCATTAGGCAATTCTATTGAAGATAAATCAGAAGTATTGAATTGTCCAAAACGATTCTGAATACTTTGACGCTTTATAGATGGAACTATCAAAAAGTTTTTTTAATTCCTAACAATGAATACTAAGTTTATATACATGTTTGAAATTTTATATTCGATAGAGACGGTGGATTAACTCCTAAAGACTTTATACCATCTTTCGTATCCTTATTATCTACAGGGAACATGCAATACAATACGTTGATCAGAATAAGAGATAAAACAATGCATCAAAAGGGACAAAACCTTCAAAATCATTTTCCCTCTTTTCTTTTTTATAGATTCCTTATTTAATACTTTTTGTACGTATTAATAAAGAACGCATACTATCAAGAAAATATATTTATTTTATCATTTTCAACAGATAATGACATTCGAGACAAAATTATAGTTTAATTTGTCCGATAAACTATTTTTTCAACATATACAACGCATGCAATACTACATAATGTATTCTTTTATAGTAATTAAACTCATACTAGAAAGATAATGCAAAAAAAACTGGCATTCATGGTTTTTTCTCAAAATTCAGTGTGAAGAAACTTCTAGTAGAGTTTCATCAAGAATTAAATACCATTTAGAATTAATATCTTAATTACTTAAACAAATTAAATATGAAGATTATTATTAATAACGTAAAGAATCAAAAATTCGAACTTGATATCGGTTCTGGCGTCACAGTATTTCAATTTGAACATCTTTAATATTTAATAATATCTATTTTTATGATATCACATTCCACAGTATCTTAAATCACATATCTATTAGGTTTTACAACTGAAAGAATTAATTAATTCACAAAAAGGTTACGAGGTGTTGAATCAATCTATCATCTATAAAGGTAAAGTCATTAATGATTCAGTTATGATTGATGAGGCTAATTATCCTGAGAAATCTGTGTTTTTCTGTTTTGTAAAGAATGTCAAATTACCTCCTAAACCTGTTACTCCTGCTCCCCAAGCTCCCATTACAACCCCTGTTAAACCTACAATTGTCACTCCTCCTCAAACTTCTATAGCTCCCCAAGCTCCTATAGACATAGATATCGATATTGATGTGGATAATAAGCATGAACAAAATTCTATTAATACTCCTGTTGTTAATAATCCTGTTGTTAGTAATCCTACTGTCCCTACTGTTCCTACTGTTCCTACTGTTCCTACTGTTCCTACTGTTCCTGCTGTTCCTACTTCCATTGAGAATGATCCTATGTTTCGTATATATATATTTTATTTATTTTTATTATGTCTATTGATATGAGAATTATATATATCTCCATTATACTATTGGAGCAACTATATATATATATATTTTTTTAATATGATTACATCAGTCTCTATCTCTTTTCTCTATAGCAGAAAGTGTCAAGAAACTCACAGATATGGGATTCCCGGAAGAACAAAGCAAGCAAGCTCTTGTATATAGAATATAATATTATACTATTATAATATAGAATATAATATTATACTATTATAATATAGAATATAGATTATACTGTTAACTATTATATACTATTATACTATATAATATATTATAGATAGCTGCACATGGTACAATAGAATTAGCTATAAGTTACTTATATGATGGTATCCCCCTAACTGCCGTTTCTAATCATCCTAAGGCCACTATCGATATGCCCGCGTCTTCTCCTGCCGCCAAACAGCCCGAAGATACTCCAATTGACCCTAATGGTATATATATATATAGAAATAATAATAAATATTCAATTAATATAATCATTAATATATATTATTCATTATTGTTTATGATTTAAATATAGTTTATATGTATATCTATAGATTATAAGTCATTATTCAGCGCCTTTCAGCACTCTCCTATGTATCCCTCAGTTAAGGCCATATTAAACGAACAACCCACGGGAATTGAGGTCATTCTCAAACAACTTAAAGAAACTAACCAACCTTTATATCAAGTATATATATATATATATATATATATATATATATATTATTATTATTATTATTATTATTATTATTATTATTATTATATATAGGCTGCTATGGATCATCAAGAAGAATTTATTGAAATGCTTAATACGTATATATAATATATATATATATATATATATATATATATATATATATAGTGATGCTGCTAGTGATGTTCCCGCGGGAATGGATGATGTTTCCTCAGAAACTATTGCGTATATATATTATATATATATATTAATTATTCACAATTATATATAATACTATTATAATATCTTATATATATAGTTCTTTAATGCACAATCCAGAGATTATTGGTTCTCTCTCTCAGATGACGGGCTATCCTGTAGAACGACTCACTTCGATGTCCCCTGAGGAATTCATGGGCATCTTCTCGGCTGTTACCAACAGTATATACACATTCTATATATATATATATATAATTCTTTCTATAGTTTTCTATTTTTATTATAATTATTATTCTTTATAATTTTTATTGTTTCTCATCTAGTTATATATATATATATAATTCTTTCTATAGTTTTCTCTTTTTATTGTAATTATTATTCTTTATAATTTTTATTGTTACTCATCTAGTTATATATATATATATATATATAGCTCTTAATTCTCTTAAGAATATGCAAGGAGGAGAGATGGGATTAGATGAAGATGATGAAGATCATGATATTCCCGTGGGAAATGGAGCTGTTCCTTCCGATTCTGAAGATATGGGGGATGCTCCTCTTCCTCCTTATGCACCTCAACGTATACAAGTAGATTTATCAGAAGAAGATATATTAGCTGTTCATAGAGTATTCATTTATTAATTATTTATATTCATTATTTTATTCTATATTTATGTTTATTGTTTTATTCTATATTTATGTTCATTATTTATTATTTATTATGTTCATTATTTTGTTCTATACTTATATTTATTGTTTTATTCAATATTATATAAGACTTGTTTTTATTTATAATAATAATAGTATTTATTTTTTTCTATATTATATATATATAGTTAATGGAACTTGGTTTCTCTGAACAACAATGTATAGAAGCTTATTTAGTATGTGATAAAGATGAAAATAATGCTGCAAATTTCTTATTTGGAGGCTTTTAAACTGCTTAAAAATTTAACATTTATTTATATGTTTGTATATATTTATTGTTTGTGCTTATATTTTATTCAGTATAGTTTTTTGTTTTGTTTTTTGAATTATTCACATTGTGTATATATTCTTTTTTTAAATAAATTAATTCAAATCTTGTTGCTCAATACGTTTCATTTAAATGAATTCTTGAGAATATAAGAATAAAAGTATTAAAAAAAATTTTTGTTTAATAAAAATTGTTATTCTATCTATTATATAGCAAAACAAAGAAAGAAAAGAAATTCTACGATGAGAATGAATGAAATTATATACATAAAAGAGTTAGAAAGGTAAAGCTGTAAAAACAAAAAAAACAAAGAACGAATCACATAAATTCTTTTAAAACAATAAAAAATATTATAGAATTATACATTAAAAAGGTGAAAAATGAAAGTGAAGAATATGTGTATATTCGTTATAAGTTAGATTGGAAGGGATTCGCTTGAGCAACAGGATTTGAATATTGAGATTGAGAATTAGCAACAGGAGCACCAAAAGCTATATAAATAACATAAATATAATAATAATAAATAATATAATAATAATGCATATATATATATATAACATACACATATTAGCTTGAGGAGCATCGGTATAAGCACCCATAGACACTTCTTTCTCTATATCAGCCATTTCTGACTCAATATCCATATCCATATTATCATAAGTATAATAAATATAATAATAATAAACATAAACATATAATAATAAATATAATAATAAATATAAATATATACGTATAATTTTGACTTAAAACTTCATTAATTTCTTGTTGTTTATCTCTTAATTCAGACATTTGATCTTGAATATCATAAAATTCATCATCATGTAAACCAGTGAAATTCTTGGACATAACACCAACGGCTTGTTTCATAATATCTAATTGAGCCTTTTGGGCATCCATTTGTTCGACAGTAGCAACAGTATTATCAATACAATTGTTAATATTACCATAAGTAGATAATTGTTGCTTAAGATTACGTTTCTTTTGTAATAAAGAAAGAAGAAGATAGTAAAATATATTAATTTTTAAAAAACTAAATATTAAAAACTGAAACATAAACTGAAACATATATATACAGTCATAATACGGCTCCTAATACTCTCATATTGATAACCCTTAGCAGTAGAGAGTTGTATTTGGAATCTAAATAAAGAATATGTTTAAACAAATTTAGAAAACTTGAATGAATAATAATATAAAAAGTAAATACCCTTTTATTTGAGCCTCGATATCATCAAGTTGCTTGTATAAATTTTCAACTTTAGTATTAATTCTATCACTATGCTTATAAAGATCATCCATGTTTAAATTAGGTTCTTCAACTTTAGGTTGTTCCTTCTTATGACCGAAAATTCTGTTCATGATTAATTAATAACTTTAGTATACGATAAAAGCAAAAAATAATTAAAATATTTATCAAAAATTTGTATTTTTATTCTATTTGATAGTCAGTTCGTTTCTTCTTTTAAGAGTCAGTAAGGAGACATACAATCAGTGCCAAAACCTGACAACCCTTATCGTTTTCAATAGTTACGGGGAATTTTTTGACGCGGTTTTTTTTGTTTGAATTGTAATAACATGTAGAATATATTCTAGAAATTTCTAGAATATATAATTAGTGGTTTTGGAAAAACAGAAATTTTAATTGGAACACAATTACTCTGAGACCTTTTTTAACCCTTTAAAAATAGTTTTATTCTTTAAAAATAAGTTGTGTATGGGTAAATACGTCGTTATAACTGAAAGAGAGTTTAGAAAGATGATAAGAGACGGGTACACGGATGAACAGATTGCCATTCATTTTCATTGTTCGCTTAGAACTGTTGCCCGTAGAAGGTCCCAATACAATATGTCCAAGTCAACTAAGAAAGGTGGAAGACCACAAGTTTTAACTCCTTCTAATTTACGAGAAATCAATAATATTGTCCCAAAAAGCTCTGAGAACTCTAGCGTTTTATTGGATATCTTCCAAAAGAAAACCGGTACTCATGTCTCAAAAAGGTCCTTTATTAGAGGACTCCATGCTGTTGGTTACGTCGCCAAAAAGAAGCTTCATAAACCACTCATATCGGAGAAAAATAGAAAAGTCCGATTGGATTGGTGTTTAAAATACCGAAATATGCCAATAAGTTTCTGGGAAAACGTCCTCTGGTCTGACGAGTGTTCTATTAGAACACATCAATCAACCTTTCAAGAATACTATTGGAAGAAACCTGGTTCTCCAAATAAGCCGTCAGAAATCATTCCAACCATGAAAAACGATGGAAAATCGATTATGATTTGGGGATGTATGACGCAACATGGTGCTGGTCAAATGGAGGTCCTTGATGGTCATGTGACATCATTAAAGTATGGAGAAACTCTTGGTCGAACTCTTCCGTCAACCGTGGAAAAATTGCAAATTGACCCCAAAACTATGGTATTCCAACAGGATAATGCTCCTATTCACAAGTCAAAAAAGATGAATAGTTTCTTTAAAACTGCTCAACTTACAGTGATTGATTGGCCTCCACAGTCCCCAGACCTTAATCCCATTGAACATCTTTGGGTCTATATTAAAAGAAGATTACAAAGAAATTCCCATTGCGGATATACTTTGAGTCAACTAAAGGTCGAAGTTGACAAGATATGGAGGTCAATACCTGTAAATGTATGTGAAAGGCTTGTTTTATCAATGCCGAAAAGAATTGAGGCAGTAATAGCCAATAATGGTGGATTTACAAGATATTAATATTTGTGTTTCAATTCAAAAAAATGGTTTTTTAAATTTTTTTCCATGACGCTTATTTGTTTTGTTTCCCTGTTTTAATAGTCAATACAACCTTTGATGACAAATGACTTAATAAAAAAAAAACAAAGAAAAACTCGCCAGTTTAAAAAAAAAACCGAGGTTGTCAGGTTTTGGCACTGATTGTATATAACGAAATGACACCCTTCTTTACTAGTATTTCTCCTGAAAAACTGGTCATAATAATTACGGTTATTTTTAAATTGTTATTGAATATTCTCGTAGATTTTCGAGATAAAGACTAGATATCAAATGATTTCTCAAGTTTAGGGAACATTTAATGATATGGACGCCTATTTAATTTGGGAGAATAACTAGTTTTTTATGTGTTTTAGTCAATCTTTTGATCATATACAGTTTTTAAAATTACTATTTTTGAATGTAATTTGTATGTTTTTTCATTGTAAGAAGTTATATGAATCCATCTGAATCGTAATCTTGTCTTACCACCTTACATATATCCATGACAGAATCAAAATTTCAGTAGACTCCGTAGTGCAGTGGCAAACACGCTCGCCTGACACGCGAGAGATCCCGAGTTCAATCCTCGGCGGAGTCATTTTTATTTTTTTTAAATATTTTTTTGGGTGGTCAACAAACAATGATGATGAATTCTATGTCACCGATTCTAGACATCTGATTTGCTAAGTACATCAATTTTGTTTCAAAAATAGTCAAAACCATTCACTTCCTGTTTATATTGAGGCGCCTCTTCTTTCGGAAATCCATGTTTTGTTGTTTTTCTGAGGCAGATATGTATTATTTTTTCATATACTATTGAATTTCTTTAAATTAAACTGAGAAATGGGTATTAACGAAAATCACACATGGTTTTGTTTCAAGAACTTAAGTTCTAAGAAATACAATATGATTAATACCGTTCACATTGGTATTGGCTTCACATTACTTTTCTTTGGTTTTAATTCTGGACAAAATTTCGCAGTAAAGCTTTTTGGAAATCTTGGCTCTATATCTCTTGCTATTCTCTACTGCTCTTATTCCTTCTGTAATTTACTTGCTCCTAGTATTATATCTGTCTTGAAAAGTCCTAGATTAGCTGTAGCTCTTGGTGCTTGTATTTACACCATTTATATTTTACAATTTGTTTATGTTATACCATGGTTTATATACATTTACAGTATAATTCAAGGTTTAGGTTCAGGTGTATGTTTTCTTATATTTATCTCTTTATTATTTATTTTTTTATTTGATGTATCTTGTGTATTTATGTATATTAGCAGTCAAATTATTTTTCTTTTTTCTATATATATATATTATCTTATGATATTTTTATCTATTATAGTTATTATGGGCTGCTCAAGGTATATATATAAATGATTGTTCTACTGAAGATGACCGTGGCCAAAAAGCTGGATTATTCTGGGCTCTTTTTATGATGAGTAATATATCCTTTATTGTGTTTATTATATTTATGTTTATTATATTTATTATGTTTATTATATTTATTATGTTTATTATATTTATTATGTTTATTGTATTTATGTTTTTTATTATTATTAAATAGTAGTATAATAATTTCTTTAATAAATATACGTTCTTGGTAATTTAGCTTGCTTTTTTATTATTAGAGTCTTCCCTATTGTATATATATTATTATTATTATTATTATTATTATTATTATTATATATAGGAAGGTGTAGCCCATGATGGTTGGAATGATAATTGTTCTCTTCTTTTCCTTATTCTTGGTTCTATCTCTATTTTAGGTTGTCTTCTTCTATTTATCCTTCGTAAACCTTATAATGTTGGAGAAGCTATTCAATCAAGATTATTAGATAAAGAAAAAGCTGCTGAAACTAGTCTGAATGCCTCTGAAAATGCAACAACTCTCTCGGGTGAAGTTAAAGAAGTCGAAGAAGGCTTTATTCAACGTTTAAAGTGTATGTTTGAAACCTTAAAAGATGTGAAAATGTGGCTACTTCTTCCTCTCATCTTCTCAAGTGGTATATTATTATGTTTATTATTATGTTTATTATTATTATTAACTGTTTCATCTTCGTCTATTCTCTATGTCAATCACGTTACTATATATATATATATATATAGGTTATAGTGCTGTCTTTATTGCTTCTCATTATTCTCGTCAAATCGTAAATACAGAGCTTATTGGTATATGTATGTGTATATATGGTATCGTAGAAGTTATATTCAGTTATATCATGGGATATGTTTCCGACCACTGGGGTAATACCGTCTGTATTGTTACTGGAGTTGTCTGTCAAGTATATATATATATTTATATATCTTTTTTTCTAAATATACTAATGAACTATATATAATATATCTTTTCTATATTAATTAACTATATACTATATTCTATAGTTAATAAGTTTAATTGTGTCTGTTTTCGCCGATAGTGAGCAAAACTGGCTTATATATGTACCTGCCGTCTTCTTTGGCATAGCTGATTGTTCATTTAATACACAATTAATGACATTATGTGGTCAATTATTCTCTAAATATGTCGATGCTTCCTTTGCTGCTTTAAGAATGTTCCAATCTCTCGGTTCTACTCTCTGTTTCTTCTTAGCTCCTCTTTTCGTTTCTGCTGGTGCTGTTATTGCTACACATGATAATTATATTATTGAAGTTATTGTTTCTGGAGTAATCTGTATTTTTGGTTTCCTCTTCTATCTTATCTTAGCTTGTAAATATGGTACTAACTGGAACCCTGTATATATATATACATAATATATTTTTAAATTCATTATATTAATACATATATATAGGCTAAGATTGATGATAATAAGCGTATAATGAGAGCCAGTTCTTCTTTCAATACTATTCCTATTAATAACGTTTTATAGAATTAGAAATATATCAAATAAATATTTCTAAAATATATATACAAGTATTCTTTATGGTATTTTCATTTTTAATTTGTTTTCACTTGTATATATATATATATATAATCTTCTTTGTTTTCTTGTTTATTTACATCATCGAAATGGGATTTTCTCAAAAGTATATTCAATTATTTATAGATTCTTTTTTTTGTTATTGTTTTATATTTATTTTGTTATTATTCATATAAATCATATATATGTTTATAATATAAATATAACAAACTTGAAAATATAATATATATATGCAAAAAACTACAAACAAACAAAACAACTTTTCAACTAATAATACTTAATGACCAAAAACTGCTTCTCGTAAGGAAATATTCTTAAAGAGAAGATGAAATAATGCAGTACATGAATAAACACAATTCATAATGAAAAATGTTGAAAACATTTTTGAAAAATGGAGAAGAAGATATGTTATGAAGAAAGCCATAATCACTTGATGGGTTGTTGAAACAGTATAATCCTTTATTTGAATGGTTATATCAGAGAAATAGACAGGAATCATGTTTGCTAGAATAACAAATAAAATAATTGTACCAAAAGAAGGCCAAATCAAAGCAAAAACCATGACGAATATGATGTACAACAAATAATAGTTAATTCTGTAATACGAAGAATGAATTCGTATCCTTTTATCAATTTGATCCAACGATGGAATACTGAATCCACTCAGAAATTCATGCCATGATTGCTAATATTGCATAAATATATCAAATAGTTTAAAATTGATAGAAATACTGTTTTTCCCCAACCCACTTGCTTGATGAATGCATAGGAAACTTGAAGTACTAGTAACAGAGCATTATAATATAGTTCATACACAATATTTACGATGTTCTATGAATTCAAAAAATTGATCTACCTTAGACTTTGTCATTTAAAAAAATATTCAAAAAGTATTTTCATTTTCTTATTTAAAACTTTATAAAATATGTATTTTCTTTTTTTTTAGTAACATATCATTTCCTTTCTATTCATGAATTTCAAGAAATGGTATATTTATACAAAACAGTTGATCAATGTGTAATTTGACAAACAATAAAAACTTGATATATATATATTGTATATATTGTTCTATAAAATATAAATAACAAAAAAGAAACAGTTGTTAATCTAAAGATGTCTTTCAAATATATTGTATCTCTATAATAATTGTATCGAATTTTTATATTTAGCAAATCAACCCTTAGACAAATCCAAATGAAAGTTTCCTTCTTCATGGCACACATTTTTGATTCCCATGAGAATCAATGACAATAAACGGTATTTATGCAAAATTCCCGTTTTGGTATTTGAATAACAATTCAGTCCATAATATACAGTTCAAGGAATTAAGTCTAACTTTATCAAGATCTACTTTTGTTATTTCTTTATATTATATTATATAATTTGAAATGGATACTGAGAGTATAGTTACAATTGTGGTTGTAGTAGTCATCGTTCTTATTATTGTTGGCATTATATTGGGTAGTATAAAAGTTGTTAAACATTCAACAGTCATGATTGTTGAACGTTTTGGTTCTTATAATAGAACATTAAGACCTGGTATCTGGGTTATTTGGCCTATTATTGAAAATACTCGTAAGGTAAATTGGAGATATGCTGAGTCTAATTGGGGTGAAATGAAGCAACGCCATATAGTTACTGATAGAATTGATATGAGAGAGCATATTATTGATTTTGGTGAACAATCTGTCATTACTAGAGATAACGTTTTAATTAAGATTGATGCTCTTGTTTATTTCCGTATCACAGATCCTAGAGCTGCTACTTTTAATGTTAATAATCTTCCTGATGCTATTGAATTATTAACTCAAGCAAATATATACATAATGGTTTGATTGTTTATTTTTTATTATTTTTTATAAAGTTTTTATTATTTTTTATTATTGTTTTAATATTTTTTATTATTTTTTATTATTTTTTATTATCTAAAAATAATAATAATAATAATTTATATATAAAAGCTACCTTACGTAATCTTATTGCTAAGATTACTCTTGATGAAACATTCTCTTCTCGTGAAGTTATTAACGAAGAATTATTAAACAAAATATATATATATATGTTTATGTTTATTCTGTTTATATTGTTTATGTTTATTATGTTTATGTTGTTTATTATTGTTATGTTTATGTTGTTTATTATTATTTTATATTACTTATATATATAATACTAATATATAATTAACATTATATATAAATAGATTCAATTAGATGCAGAGAGATGGGGTGTTAGTATAACTCGTGTTGAGATTCAGAATATTATCCCACCTGATGATATAAAGACCGTTATGGAAAGTCAGATTCGAAGTGAACGATTCCGACGTGCGGAAGTCTTAAAAGCTGATGGTGGCAGAATGAATGATGTTATTAAAAGTAGAGCAGAAGTAGCACAAGTATGTAGTATTATTATTATTATATGTATTATATTTATTGTGTTATTTCAATATATTATTTATTGAATATATATTATTTATTGAATATATATTATTATTTATTATTATTATTTATTATATTTTATTAAGTCCTACTATTAATATTGTTATAAAAAGTATTAAATGCCGAAGGCTATCGTTTCTCTACTATTACTATGGCTCAAGGAAATGCTACTTCTAAATTATTATTAGCAGAAGCAGAAAAGAAAAGTATCGACCTTCTTGCTGATGGTATATATTTATTATTATTATTATTAACCATATTATTATTATTATTATTATTATTATTATTATTATTATTATTATTATTATTATTAACCATATTATTATTATTATTATTATTATTATTATTATTATTATTATTATTATTATTATTATTATTATTATTATTATTATATAGCCTTAAAGGACAGTGGTGTCTGTGTGACAGATTACATGGTAGCTCAACAATATATACAATCCCTTGGAGCTCTTCTTAATAATAAGAATAGTTGTGATGTTTATCTTCTTCCTTCTGATTCCATTCGTACAGTTGGTGAATTAATTCATAAAACACAAGTAGTTGCTTAAACATATATATATATATATTCATACTTAATATTAGTTGATGCAACTCTATATATCTTCCTTCTTATATAAATATGTTTATTTTATTTTAATTATATAAATTCTATTGCATTTCTCATTTTATTATATGTGTTTATATAATAATTCATTCATCTTTTTAAAGTGTTCTTAGTTATTATTAACATAAATGTACTACACACTATTTTTTATTCAACAAACATATATAACCAAACACATATAAGATACATAAATAATCATTAAATCAATGAAAAAAAGTCCCAAATAATTGTCTGAATATATATAATTAAAAAAGAAATAAGACAATACAAGTGTATAGAATAGGTAACAAAAGAGTAAACATATAAAAAATAAAGACTAATAATGATATAATCCTTTAAATTTGAAATAAAAGTATATAAAAAATGAATACATACATATTATATATATATAAAGGAGACATATATAAAGAAAAGATATATAATTAGATTATACTATAGATTCCTAATCTCCTTTCATTTATATAGATCTTTATGCAGGTTGTTTTGCTCTTTCGAATTCTGCGATTCTCTTCTCAATTCTCTTCTTCTGCCAAATAGTCAAACTCTTATCACCACTAATCTTTTCAACCTATATATATATATATATATATATATATATATATATATATATATATATATAATTATGTTTATGGTATTAATTAGAATCATTATATACATTGCAATAAGATTCTAATTCATCTTCATTCAAATCTTTCATGGGTTCCGTTAATTGTACGTTAAAGATCCATTTGCCGTTAGCTTGATCATAGACCATCATCGGTAATAAGCCAATAATATCTGGAGAATTAATATAATAAGCACCATAACGAAGAACATCTATATATATATATATTATTAGAATAAGTATTATAATATATAGTATTATAGATTATAGAGATAATAATATATATTATATATATATTATATATACCTAAAGGAAGAGAAGTAGAGATTCTTTCGTCTTCTTTTTCTTGTTTGAAATTCGTTTGCTCAAATTGAGGAGCAAAACGCTTAGCACGTGCTTTCTCTTTTTCTAACTGACGTTCCTTAACTAATTCTTTAAATCCTTCATTATAATTCTTAGATCCTCCAATCTTCTTGATATATTCACGGGTATCTTCAACATCTTGCTCCACAATATCTATATATATATATAATATAAATAATAATAATATAAATAATAATAATAAGAATAAGAATAAGAATAATAACTATATATATATATATATACCTTGTAATATAGGTATAATATCTAAGAGAGAAGTATCTTTCTTGGGATTCACTTTCTCAATCTCAGGAATAACTAACATATTTTCATTATTAACAAAATGGTTTTCATCAATATCAATAATAATAATATTTTTAGGATCTCTATTAATAGTATTAATATCACGCACTTTCTTTCCTTCAACGCTCTTCCATCCATCTTCATATAAAGACATATAAGGTAATTGTAAAGGATCTACCTTATGGATTAAATCGTCTGAAATCATCTTACTTTCATCACAAGCAAATACAATTTCATAGTCAGCAGCAGCTAATAATAAGAATTGATCGAAATTAGCACGTTTATAAGAACGTAATCCGGAATTCGGATTAAAAACTTCACCTGTAACACCGTGTTGTAAACGAATAATAAGAGTACGAGGAGCCTTCTGATTATCAGGCACATAAGGATCCTATACATATATATATATTATATATATATATATATAGGAAGAAGAAGTAATAATATTTTTATTTTTATAATTCATTATAACTATTAATACTTATTATTATATAACAATACTAATATTATTTATAATAATACATAGTACATTAAACATAATAAATAAACAATAACTATAGCATATATTAATATAATAAATATTATTATAAATAAAAATAATTCTTTATATACAGGAAGTCTATTATCATTTTGTTCAAGAACATTTTGTTTTAATTTATACATAATAGGATCCATTAATTCATGATATGTACCAGCTACAGTTTGTTTGTAGTTTTCAACAGTTATAGATTTGAATTTCTTTTGAGTTTCATAAGCTTCATAACCAGCAATAGCAGCGACAGTTCCTATAACTCCACTAGTGATTAATAAGGGAGTACGATTAGAAACAGTCTTGCTAATTGTAGGAAGAGGCTTGGTACGTGCCGCTTTAACTATATTTTCCTTAGGAAGGACAAACTTTTCACTAGAACTAGAAAAGGATCTTTCCATTTCTTTCATTATTTTTGAACCAGCTGCTCTCATAGCCTAACGACGTAAGTCAACTATAACGAAGAACATACCATTTTTATCTACCTTTTGCTTATTACAATAGAGTATGTTGGATTTCTTTTTTGTGTATGGAGAAGAAAAGAAAGAGAACCTCGTTATTATTTTTGTTTTTCCCGTTGAAAGTCCTTTTGAGTATTCACATGGTTTCACATTGAAAATGACTGAGAAAACTCAAATTTTCGTGGGAATGTTTTTTGCTTGATCATTTTTTTAAAGTGCTTTAATTCTAAATTCTATCCTTCTAAAACAATAAAAACATGTCAGATGAAGCACTAAATGTATTGTCTGTAGCTGCATATGGAGAATATGAAACACTAAGGGATATGTTGACAAATGATAAAGATCTTGTAGACTATAAGGATTCGTTTGGAATTTCTCCTTTGATAGAAGCATCAAGAAATGGACAGTTGAATGTATCTACAAGTGGTTCTATATGTCATACATAATTATCTTAGGCAGTAGAAGTGCTGTTATCATTCCATTGTGATGTTAATCAGACAGATTTATCAGGTAAAACAGCTTTACACTATGCTGCTGGAGGTATATTTTATTATCAAATATCTTTTTTTATATTATTCTATTTATTATCATTCTATTTAGGTGGTTATTTGCCCATTGTAAAACTACTTGTTGAAAACAATTGTTTAGTAAATCAACAAGTATATTATGTTTGTTTATATTTATATTTATTATTATTATTATTATTATAAGGATATCGATGGAAAAACAGCTCTCCACTGGGCGAGTTATAATGATGAAGATGGTATATATACTATATATATAGTTTATTTATTATATGAATACATCGTGATTTCTATAGAAATAGAAAAATATCTGATAGGTCACAAAGCAAATGGGAATATTTTAGATAATAATGGATTACCGGCATTAAAATGGATGATTCCTTTTATGAAAAATAAACAAAAACTCTTTAATCAAACAGAATGATTCTTTGGTATTTATTAATGTATATATATATATATTTTGTTTATATATATATTTTATAGATATATGTTTAATATCTTTTAGATGTCCAGTGTTATGTTTTATGATTTTTTTTATCTATTTATAAACTCTACGAGCACGTAAAGACAATTCTTATTTTGATCTCATTATTTTTTTCTGTATATACATAATAATTTCAAAACACTTTTTTTTTCATTAATTCTTTATTATATACAAAAACTAAAGTTAAATTAAGATATATATTGACTATTTTTATTATACTAGACTTCTATTTTCTTATTTACGAGTATTCTAAATATAAATGAAAATATTCATACTATTAAAAACGTACGTATCCATATTCTCGATTCATAAATGAATTATTATTACTAGATATCCATGAAATCAAGATAACTATATATTTTAAAAAGGTGTTTTCAAATATTACAGAAACAATCCTCTCAAAATACGTTAATAGCTATATAATCAGTATATAACTTTATATCCTATAACGAATCACAGATATCTTCTAGTTAAAGAGCAAAGCATAATGATAATCATGCTATTTTACAAAAACCCGAAAAAAAAAGAAAAATGAAAAATAAAATATCCTATAGCCAATCAAATTGTTTCGAATAAATAATTGTCAAATGACTACGACTTTTTTCTTGTATGGTGTTGAACATCAACTCAATTTTTTGTTTGTAGCAAAGACTCTTCTTTTTTACAAGCTCGCTTTTTTCTTTGTTTCTTTTTTTTTTCTAGAAAAAACAAAATTAATCTTCGATTAATTAAAAGAAACCTTTATTATTATCAACTGCAAATTCTAAATAAACTCGTCGATTTTACACTTTATCAATTTCAAAAATGTCTTCTAATAACAAATGTTGTAGTGCCTGGCATTGGATTAAGCCTATTATAGCTGGTCAAATTGTTTCCTGGTTAATTACTGGAACAAGTATCTTTAGTGAAAAAATTTCAGGATATGGAATCAATCTTGCTATGTTTCAAAATGTTTGGATGTATTTCCTTCTCATGTTCTTCTATTTTATCAAAGTCTGTCAATCTGGATGGAAACTTAAAGTATATTGTGTTATTTATGGTTATTTTGTATTGTGTTTATTGTGTTTATTCTATTTATTATATTTATATTATTTATTATATTTATTATATTTATTATATTTATTATATTTATTATATTTATTATAGTTATTATCATTATTATATTTATTATATTATTATATTTATAATTATTATAAAATCTGCTTGGTGGAAATATACTATTATTGCTTTATTGGATGTTGAAGCTAACTTTGTCGTTGTCAAAGCTTATCAATATATATCCTTCTATAAATATTTATATATATATTTATGTTTATATTTTTTTAACTATTCTTCTTTTAAAATGTATTCTTTAATTCAGTATATGCATCAATCCTTAGTATTATGTTAATGGATTCTATTACTATTCCCGTCTGTATGCTCTTTGCTTTCATCTTATTTAAAGCTAAGGTATTTATACATAGATTATTATTATAGTATTTATATTCATACTATATATATATATAGTTCCGTTGGAATCACTTCGTAGGTGTTATTTTGTGTATAGTTGGTCTTGCTATCTTTATTACTATTGATATTCAAAAGGCTACTGACTCTTCTACTCCTGTTGTCAATGCTACAGAATATATATTAACTTCTCTCTATCAAAATGCAACTGAAGCACCCACTATTGCTCCTCAAGATGATTCTACTCTTCATATTATTGGAGAT
The DNA here is from genome assembly GCA_039096225.1 of Blastocystis sp. Blastoise. NCBI lineage: Eukaryota > Bigyra > Opalinata > Blastocystidae > Blastocystis > Blastocystis sp. Blastoise. Next base: position 1,368,403 of record JBBPEB010000013.1, read on the forward strand.
TGTCTCGCTATGTTAGGAGCAGTCTTATATGCTATTTCAAACCTCTTCCAAGAATATCTAGTCAAATCCTATGATATGTTTGAATTCTTATCTATGATGGGTGTAAATGGTACTATAATTGGATGCATTCATTTCCTCTGTACAGAACTCCCTGAAATCATGAGTACTCAATGGACTGTTGATATTATTCTCTGTTTTGTTGCTTATGCCATCCTCCTTATGTTCATGTATCTCTGTACTGCTTTATATATATATTATATATATATATAATATCATGAACTCAAACTCCTATTTTACTTCTTCATTCATCATTCTTTACGTTATTACTTATTTCTTATATATCTTCTATATATATATATATAGTATTTCATGAGTATTGCTGATGCTACTTCCTTTAACTTGAATTTATTAACTTCTGATGTATATGCTGCGTTCTTATCTTACTTCATCTTTGGTATTATTCCTGGATATGTCTATTATATATCTCTTGTACTCACTATTGTTGGTCTTATTCTCTACTATATTCAAGGATATAAATCAGTATTCAAACCCAATGGAGAAGAAGAACCAAAGAAAATTGAAAGTATATATGATTTATTATATATTTATATATATTATTTATTAGTCTATTTTTATCACTTTGATTCATCTGTTTTATATTCTATATACTTTTTTTTCTATAGAAAGTGTAAAATCGACTCCTGTTTAGAATTGAATGTTGATAATAACTTTTTATTGATTTTACTTTTATAGTAATTCTTCATATGGTTTTGTTATATCTGTTTAAATATACTTTTTTTGTGTATGCAATTATTATTATTTTTAAATTTGTAAAGAAATAGTTAATGAATAAAACAAGGCATAAAATAGTCTATAATTATAAAAACACAAATAAGATAGAAACACACATGAAAAATAATTAATTTTTGGACTTCTTAGACTTCTTCTTCTTTTCTACTTTTTCTCTCTTTTCTACTTTCTTAGGAGATTCTTTCTTTTCTTCCTTCTTTTCTTCTTTCTTGTTTTTTATTTCAGGAAGAGCCTTTTCTTCAGCTATATATTATATAAATATATTTTTATTATTATAAATATATATTATTATTATAAAAATGAATATTCACTAAAATAATAATAATAATAATAAAATAATAATAATAATAATAATAATAATAATAATAATAATAATAATAATAATAATAATAATAATAATAATAATAATAATAATAATAATAATAATAATAATAATAATAATAATAAAAATAATATCTCTAATAATAATAATAATAATAATAATAATAATAATAATAATAATAATAATAATAATAATAATAATAATAATAATAATAATAATAATAATAATAATAATAATAATAATAATAATAATAATAATAATAATAATAATAATAATAATAATAATAATAATAATAATAATAATAATAATAATAATATGAATAATAATAATAATAATAATAATAATATACGTTTAACATATCCAGAAGGATAGTAACGAGTTTTTAATCCTTTAGGTTCAGGAATAGCGGGTAATTCCCAGTCATCAGGTCTCTTTTCAGCATAAGCAGGCACAGAAGACATTTCTTCAACTATTTGAAGATTCTTAGCAAATGGTTTTCCTATATATATATATATAGAATATGAGTAAAAAACATATAAAAACATAAACAATACTTCAATAAATGTATATTTAAAAAAAAAAACAATAAATAAATAGCAAATATACCCATAGTTAATGTTCCATCAGTTTGAGGAATTCCATTAAACATTTGATCAACTTCTTGTTCAGACTCAGAACGAATAAAATATTTTCTATTGTTGATTTCAAAAGAGCAAACAGGACTCTTAGTAAAATCTAAAGAAAGCTTTAAATTGTTGAATTGTTCAAGAGGAAAATCTTTAGGAGCACGAATAAACCATAATTGTTTATCGTCAGCTTCGATTTGGTTTGATGTCAATTCACATGAAGCTTGTGTAGGTTGAAAACCTTCAGGAGGAGGTAAATGGAATGTGACTGGTTCAGAAGACATTATCAATCCTTTATAAAAAAATAAAACAAAAGTTGAATTGATCAAGCAAAACTATTTCTTAAAACCTCAAATAAACAGCTCGAATATTTATGGTTATTCTCTTTATTTAGAAATTTTTTAGAGTATTTATATCTATCTGAATATGCATATTGTTTATTAGTGACTACATTATTAGATATCATCATTCCATAAAGAGCAATAATTACTTATCTAATAACTCTTTAAAATCAGATTCTAAAATTTTGTGATCATTTTCTGTAGTATTTTAGTTTTTATATACTCTCACGACACGCATGCGACATTCCTGTATTGAACAAATTTAAGCATTTTCCGAAATATAAAGAAAACAAAAGTCATAATAAAATGTGTTAACTTTCAATATGTAGACTCAAAACCGACAACATATTTGACTTAGAAAACAAAAGATAATATGTATATATAGCAACTAACGTAATTTAAAGAATATACATAAAATAATAGATATATCATAGAATATATTATATATATATATATATATATATATATATATATATATATATATATATATATGTTTATTCGTGTTTAGCTTCCATGAGAGGTACTTTATTATCTTGTTCTTCTTGAATTTGTTTTGTATGTTCTTTACGTAAGCTAGAATGTCTGTTAATAGAGAATTCAGAAGTAGCTCTTGCTTTATTAACAAGATATTGAGTTCTCTTATAATGTGTATCTGTATCAACTACAGGTGAATTTGTAGGACGAGACTTCGTCACAAAATAAGTAAGTGTGAAAATTAATGTAAGTACCAAATAAACAATACTAGCAATCAAAGTTCCATTAGCAGCTAATTCTTGATCTTCTACACCAGGAACACGTTGATACTTTAACATTAAATAGAGCCAAAACTATAAGAAAAAAGAAATGAGTATTGTTTTGAATAGTTGAAAAAAAAAAGTAATATAGAGCATACTAGAAACACAGTTCCCATTGCACAATAAACTAGGCCAACCATATTTTCTAAAAAGCACATAGACTAAGAAACAAATTGAACAAGATACTTCCAGGAGTTTTACACATTTTGTTGATATGCTTCTTTATTAGCTAAGTTTACTAAAATTTATACAAAAACCTTCTTGTATATACTTTAAATGAATATTGAATTGTTTTGTTAAGCAAAATAGAGAAAAACGAATTTCAAGAATATTCATTGTATTTCACTAAATAATTGGAGAGAACCGTGGTTATAAAAAGAGTCGTTTTCTATTGAAAGATTTTCTGGTTTTTGAAATAATTCATCTTAATCACTACTATTTTGGATATGTATATAGGAATTAGAATGCTAAACGTATGTCTATGTTTTAAATATGTATTAAAGAACTCACATACGACAAAATTAAATCACGGAGATCATTTTTTTCATAATAATGTATTCTGAAAAACGTATTGTAATGTACATAATCAAACTAATTTAAACATGTAGAGAATTTGATTATGTTAATAAATGTTTTATAATAACACAACTTATTTCGTTTTATTTTTCAATCTTAAAATGTTATTGGACCTTTTCATATCATATATATCTGATTTATATAATTCAGATATTTCAAAATAGTGATAATAAAGAGATCACTCATAGGAAAGAAAAATAAAAAACCGGGCATTGTTAAATAATATTTGAGACTGATAAATTACATTTTATATATTCTCTGTCAAAAGATAGCTTTGATTAAATTTGTGATACAGATACAACGAATTTATTTTTTTGTTTTTTATAGAATTCAAGTTCTCACCATTTATGTGTATCATAAAATAAACTTTATCCATCAAAAATACGCATAAATCTTTGTTTAATAGGCTGAAAAAAGAAACAAAGTCTAAGACTGCAATTTTATAAACGGACCTTTCTTCATTCATGGACCATTATTAATTATCCAATGAATTGCTAAGTTGCGGTTATTCTGTATGGAAAGAAGTGTTTCTGGAACAATCTTAATTAAAAAGACAAATAAGATGAAAGATTTCATTTAACCAAGGGAAAATAATGGATTATAGCTAATTTCATCCGTATTAGTCGGTTTACGTGGAAAACCATCAAACCATTAATTCATTCAAAAGACATGTCAGATTTTTTATTATTGAAGTTATCTCTAAACTTTTTGTAAGACAATTATCTCACCACAGTATGTTGTATAAGTTCTATATTTGTCTTATTTTCAATAGATGGGTAAGGGTTCTAACGTACAAAAGAAAAATGCTGCTCGTGAAAAGCACTTAAAGGAAAGCCAAAGAGCTCAAGGTGGCGGTGGTGCTGCTGGTAGAGCTCTCAGAGAAGGTGGTAATGCTCAGAAGATTATTTGCCAAATCTGCCGTACTTCTTTCATTTCCACTCAAAACCGTTCCCAATTTGAAATTCACAGAGAATCAAAACACCCTAAAGCTACTTTCGAAGAGTGCTTCCCTGATAAAACTGATTAAATTTGCTCGTTTAATATGTGTGTGTGTAATGTGTGAATATCTTTTTTGTGTTTGGTTTTTCTCATTTTATAATGTCAATAACGTAAAAATATTGTAATTTTCCTTTTGTTATGATATAAGTGAAGCAATATCTTTTGAATAATCAGCTATAAGTGAACAACTGTGAATTGATGTTTCTATCTACAATATAATATTCCTAAATTGGCTTTATTAATACTTCAGAATACTTATCTAAATATAAATGATGATATCTGATTACGACTAAAGTGAATAGTTACCAATTAGTTTTCAATTAATATGTTTTCTTTTTCTCCATAATAGTAGTCATTTTACATGAATTGTTATTTGTACTCATTGAAATGACTTGAATTTTTATTATTATTATAGTATTTGATATAGTATTAATCAAGGATATTCTAAATATATATAAAAGAGAAACCCTACGATAATTTTGATAAATAAAAGGAATAAATCGAAAATAATCGTGATTTTAGAAAATGGTTTCTAATACTCCTTTCAATTATCCAAAACTATTTTTAATTCCAAGTCAGTCCCATTCTATTTACAATGAGCCACGAAGAAATTATAATTTTAGATTTCGGTTCTCAATACAGTCACATCATTGCTAGACGTATTCGTGAATTCAACATTTATTGTGAATTACACTCTTGTCTTGTTGATGTCTCTGTTTTTGAAAGCAAACCTCTTCTTAAGGGTGTTATTTTCTCTGGAGGTCCTATGAGTGTTTATGAAGAAGGTGCTCCTCATGTTTCTGAAGCTGTTTGGAATTACATTCTTGAAAAGAAGCTTCCTCTTTTAGGTATTTGCTACGGTCTTCAAGTATGTATTCATGTTTAATATCAAACATTGTTATATATTATATTTGCTTCTATTTGATTTATTATATATTTCTTTCCTTTTTTCTATAGGAAATAGCTTATCATTTTGGTGGTGAAGTTGCTCCTTGTGATAGAAGAGAATATGGTAAGGCTATGGTTCGTAAACTTGAATTAGAAGGTATGCAAAGATTATTATTATCATTATTATTATTATTATTATTATTATTATTATTATTATATATTATTATTATTATTATTATTATTATTATTATTATTATTATTATTATTATATATCAATATATAATATATAGGTGAACAACAAACTATTGCTAATAAATTATTTGCTGATTTACCTGAAGAATTCCAAGTCTGGATGTCTCATGGTGATAAATTATCTAAGGTTCCTGAAGGTTTCTTTGATATTGGTGCTACTATTTCTGCTGAACATGCTGCTATCGCTTGTCCTAATCATACCATGTATATATATATAATATGTTTGTTTTGTAATCTATATATTTTTAATTCAATATTGATGTGATTTTTTTTATTTTTATTTTATTGATTAGTCTATTTATTCTTGTATTATTTTTTTTTTAATGATTTTATTATTTTTATTATTCTTTTTTATTATGATTCCATTAATAAGTTATTATATATATAATAATAATCTTATAATACACTCCTTCTAGTTATGGTATTCAATTCCACCCTGAAGTTACTCACACTCCTCTTGGTAAAGTTCTTTTAGGTAACTTTGCTAAGTCTATTGTTAATTGTAAGGCTGATTGGTGTATGGGATCTTTCGTTGAAGAAACTATTAAGAAGATTCGTGAAACTGTTGGTGAAGAATCTCATGTCATTGGTGCTGTTAGTGGAGGTGTCGATAGTACTGTTGCTGCTGTCTTATTAAATAAAGCTATTGGTAGTCGTTTTCATGCTATTCTTGTTGATAATGGTGTTCTCAGACTTAATGAAGCCAAAGAAGTATAATTATATATAAGTATTCTTTATTATACTTTTTATTATTTTATTATAAATTATATTATTTATTTAATATATATATATAGGTTGTTGATAGATATCATGCTAATAATATAGATATTCAATGTGTTGATGCTTCTGAATTATTCCTTGGTTTATTAAAAGGTGTGGAAGAACCTGAAAAGAAGAGAAAAATCATTGGTAATACTTTTATTGATGTATTTGAAAAAGAAGCTGATAAGATTAAACAGAAGTATGGTAAAGTAGAATATCTTCTTCAAGGTACTTTATATCCTGATGTAATTGAATCTACTTCTTTCAAAGGACCTTCTGCTACTATTAAGTCTCATCATAATGTTGGTGGTCTTAAGGAAAATATGAAACTTAAACTTATTGAACCTCTTCGAGAATTATTCAAGGATGAAGTATATATATATTTATATATATATTTTTATTATTATTATTATTTTTATTTATTTATTTTTTTTTTTTTTTTTTTTTTTAAATTAATTTTTGTTACATATATATATATTAGGTTCGTGCTGTAGGTACTGAATTAGGTCTTCCTCACAATCTTGTTTGGCGTCATCCTTTCCCTGGTCCTGGTTTATCTATTCGTATTTTAGGAGAAGTTACTAAAGAGAAATGTGATATCTTACGTCAAGCTGATCATATCTTAATTGAAGAATTACAAAAATCAGGTGAATATGATAAGATTAGTCAAGCTCTTGTTGTTTTAACTCCTATTAAAACTGTAGGTGTCATGGGTGATGGCAGAACTTATGAAAGAGTATTTATATTATTATATTTATTATTATTTGTTTATTATTAATATTATTATTATTATTATATTTATTATATTTATTATAAGTTGCTGCTATTCGTTGTGTTACTTCAACTGATTTCATGACTGCTGATTGGTATAGATTCCCTTATGATTTATTAGCTCATATTTCTAACAGAATCATTAATGAAGTTAGAGGTATCAATAGAGTCTGTTATGATATTTCATCCAAACCTCCGAGCACCATTGAATGGGAATAAATAATATTCCTCTTCCTTTTATTATATTTTATACCAATTCTTATTAGTTTTCTGTCTAACGAATTATTCTAGTTTTGTTTCACATACATATTACACATATAATAGTCGTTTTAATATCATTTTCAATTCTTAAAAAAATTTAAAAAAAAAATCACACTGCATATAATAAGTGGTATATTCTTATTAAAAAAAATACATTTCTGAAATAAAACACAAAACTTGAAAAACAGGCGTTTTGATTATAAGACTTATTAGATTGTTTACCAGTCATCATCATCATCACCACCGAAGAGACCACCAGCACCACCTAAGTCTTCTTCTTCTTCTTCTTCTTCCTTCTTTTCTTCTTCTTCCTTCTTTTCTTCACCAGCTATATAAATATAAAATATGAATAAGAATATAACAAGTAAAAAAAAAAGTATAATGAAAAAATGTATAACAAAAAAAAGGCACAATGAAATAAAGAATTATGAAAAAATAAACTTACCAGCAGCAGCAGCGGCACCAGTAGCAGCTACGGGAGTAGCAGAGGCAGAGGGGTGGAGAAGTAATTCGTCAATATCCTTAGCACCAAGATATTTGGCGAAGAGCATAGGCCAGTAGGGTTCAACGGTAACGTTAGCAGCATCTAAAAGCTATATTTGAAATAAATTAGTCAATTGCATGTTGTTATGAAAAAATAAAGTTGATAATTGTCACAAAATGGGTAATTATATATTTACAGCTTGAATCTTTTCAGCAGAAACGTTGACACCACCGTCGTGGAGGATAAGAGTAGCATAAGTACAAGCGAGTTCACTGTTGGACATCGTGTATAATCAAAAGCCAGAAAACAATTGTAATATTTAATAAACCAAGAAAACTTGAGTTTTCTAAAGAAAAATAAGGCCCTTAATTCACATATTAATTTGGTGCATCATCAGTTTATTTTTTTCTTTCAGGATCATTTTTCAATAAAACTATATAGGTCATTCTGGCTCCTTTCATTAGACACAAAAAACGAAAATAATCAAAAAACTAATTAGGAAAAACTCAACATTTTTACTGCCAAAAATACTGAATAACCAAGAAATTATCGCATCCAAAATGGGGACACAAAAAAAATGGAAAGAAATTGTTTTGCTTGATATATAGTGAAAGACTCATCTATATTGTGTATTATCAATAAAATATATATAAGAAAACTATATACAAGATGGTAACGTTAACGAAAGATCAAATTAAAAAATTTGTTGATGTATATTTCCATATACTTAATATTATTTATTTTATTTCTCTATCTTAGGACTCTTCATTTGAAATGTATGAAGGAGAGGTTAAAAAATATCCCACTTCTTTCCGTCATTGGTGGAGATACATCAAAGCAGCAGGTACTCAAGACCCATCTTTTCTGTACACTGTTTATGAAAGAGCTCTTGTTTATTTACCTGGTAGTTATAAATTATGGCATAATTACTTGTTAGAGAGAGTTTCTCATGTATTTCTTATCCATTTTTATTGTTATCTTATTTTATTTTAGGTTAAAGATTACTGTATAACTGATCCTGTATATAATGAAGTCAATATAATATTTGAAAATAGTCTTACATTCATGAATAAATATCCTACTATATGGAAAGAATACTGTGAATTTTTAATGCTTCAGAAAAAAATAACGAAAACACGTCGAACTTTTGACAGAGCATTACAAGTATATATATATATTATTTATTATTATTTATATAATATAGTGTTTATTATTATTTTTATAATATAGTGTTTATTATTATTTATATAATATATTATTTATTATTATTTATATAATATATTATTTATTGTTATTTATATAATATAGTGTTTATTATTATTTCCATAATATATTATTTATTGCTATTTTTATAATATAGTGTTTATTATTATTTCCATAATATATTATTTATTGCTATTTTATTTCTATATTATTCTTTATACATATTATTTTTTTAATCTTATTATTATTCTAGACTACTATTATATATTCAACAAAAAAAAATAAAACTTTAACTATTACTAATACATATCTATATAGGCATTACCTATTACTCAACATTCTAAATTATGGCCGGCGTATCTTAAATTTGCCCGCGAATGTGATGTCTGGGAAACTACTATGAGAATATATAAACGATATATATTATTAGAACCCTCCTTCAGAGAAGAATATGTTGAGTATTCATATGTTTATTATATTTATTATTATATATTTATTATAGTATATATTATTATTATTATTATATATGTTTATTATAGACTATATTAATATATTATTATATATGTTTATTATATATTTCATCATCTTCTTCTTCATCATCTTCCTCTCTTATCATATATATATATATAGTTATTTATTGTCTATCGAGCAATATGATGAAGCTGCTGTGCAGATGTCCATATGTTGTAATGACCCCTCCTTTGTCTCCAGTAAACAAACAACCACTTATGGTCTCTGGCTGAATCTGGCTGAATTACTTACTAAGCATCCTAAAGATATTAAAAGCGTCAAAATTGAACCCATTCTTCGAAACGGACTGAAACGATTTCAGGAAGATACAGGCAAATTATGGTGTTATTTAGCTACTTATTTTATTAAAATTGGTAACTTTGAAAGAGCTAGAGACATGTATGTTTAATTAAGATTATATTTATTATGTTATTTATTCTTTTTTTATCATTTATTTATATTATTATTATAGGAAATATTTTTATTCTTTTTTTTTCTTCTATATATATATTATTTTATGTATATTCAATATATATATTACTCTATATAATATAGATATGAGGAGGGAATAAAGAGTGTTATGTCTGTTCATGATTTCTGCCTCATTTTCGATAGTTACAGAAAATTTGAAATGCAATACTTAGAAACAGTTATTAATAATGTATATATATATATCTAATAATAATAATAATAATAATAATAATAATAATAATAATACTTTTTATTACTTCTTCTAAACATTATTTATGTTTACTATATATATATAGATGGCAGAAGAAGAAGAAGAGCCTGACGATGACGATGAAGAAGAAGAAGAAAAAGAACTTCGAGAATTGGATGATGACGAAGTCGACGTCGATCTCCTTGAACGACGCGTCACTGTACTATTAGATCAACAAACACTTCTCATTTCAAGTGTACGACTTCGACAAAACCCTAATGATGTCAGTCTATGGCTGAAACGTGCTGAAATATTCAAAGCTATGGGTAAAGAGAAGATTCCCGCCGTTCTTTCTACTTATAGAGAAGCTACTAAAACTATTGATCCTACAAAAGCTATAGGTATATATATGTATATATAGGGTTTATTTTAATACTATTATCTATATTTATTTCTATTCTATATCTGTATATATATATATATATGTATAGGTAAATTAAGCGATGTTTGGATTGCTTTAGCCAAATATTATGAGCAGTTTAATGACGTTACACAAGCCGTTAAGGTGTACAAAGCTTCTATGGATGTACATATATATATATTTAATATTATATATATATATATATAATGTTATTAATCATGTCCATTTATTTATATATATATATATAGGTACCTTATAAATCAGTGGATGAATTGGCGAATATATACTGTGAATGTGTTGAACTCTACTTGCGTCATGATCTGTACGATGACGCACTCCTTCTGTTACAACAAGCTGTTGAACCCCCCAAGAAGGAACGTATGACTGCTGCAGCCAGGTATACATATTATCTTATATATATTATGTGATATATATATAGACAGGAGAGTGGTCATCATAACATATCCACTCGTGACCGTCTCCATAAGAATCAACGTATTTGGAATATGTATATCGATTTAGAAGAGAGTCTGGGTACTGTGGACAGTACTCGATGTGTATATAATAATCTTATTTCTATGAAACTTGCCACACCTCAAGTATATTTATATATATATACTACTACTACTACTACTACTACTTTTATTTATTCTACTTATTCTCTTTTTATTATATTATATTGATGTACAAATTACAGAAATCATTGAAAATATATATATTTCCTATGATTAGAATATATTACCTTTATTATTATTATTATTATTATTATTATTATTATTATTATTATTATTATTATTATTATTATTATTATTATTATTATATATAGAACATCTTAAACTACGGTGCCTTCTTACAGGAGCATCAGTTATATGAGGAGTCCTTTAAGATCTATGAGCAAGGAACCAGTCTCTTTCCCTACCCTAATAATAAAGAGATTTATACTGTATATTTGAAACAATTTATTGAGAGATATGAAGGCAAAAAAGTGGAACGAACTAGAGAAATATTTGAACAGGTAATATATATATATATATATATATATATATATTTATTTTAAACTAAGTACTTTTCATCTTTCTTCTTCTATTTCTCTTTAACTATATATATATATATATATAGTGTATTGAGGCTACTCCTGCTGATGCGGTTCGTGATATATATATATCTTTTTCGAAGTTCGAAGAACAATATGGTCTTGTGAAGCACATGATGGCTCTTTTAGATCGTTGTTTAACAACTATTCCCGCGGAACAGAAATATGATTTTATATTATATTATATCAGTAAAGCTGAAGAATATTATGGTATAACAAAGACTAGAGAGATTTATGAAAGAGGATTAGAATTATTACCTGATGATAAAGTGAAAGATTTAGGATTAAGATTTGCGGATGTGGAGAAGAAGTTAGGAGAAGTGGATAGAGCAAGAGCTATATATACATATATAGCACAATTCTGTAATCCTAAAACTGTATTATCTTTCTGGAGTACTTGGAAAGAATTTGAAGTATATTTATTATTATTTATTATTATTTATTATATTTATTATATTTGTTATTATTTATTATTATTAAATAAACTTTATTATATTAAAATAATTATATATATATAGATGACCTATGGTAATAAAGATACATATAGAGAAATGTTACGATTAGAACGATCTATTCGAGCTCAATATGATCAAATTGAAGTCTTACCCACTGATTTCTTTGATAATACAAATAATAGTGGTGTTGCTCCTGTTACTGATGGTTCCGTTCTTCCTGGATTCACAAAAGCTGTCACTGAAAATGGTCAATTCGGATTGATGAATAGTGCTACTGATTCTATAAGTGAATTAGAACAGAAAGCTCAGAAACGTCTAGGAGAAGAGAAAGATGATGATATTGAAGAAACGAGAAAGAGAATGAAACAAGATCCTAGTATATTAGATACTCTAGGAAAAGATGAAATGGCTGTCGATATTAATTTTGATGGAGTTTCTTCTGAACATAATATGGATAAAGAAATGTAAATCCTATTAAATATATTCATTATATATATAATATATTGTTTTTATATATCATTTCTTTATTATTTGTTTTGTGTATTCCTCCTTTGTTTGTTTAGAGAGAGATGGAGTATAGTTTAGTGAACATTTGTAAATAAATACATATAAACATAGTTTTAATTTGTAACAGTATGTAGATCACAATAATTAATGCTATGCAAGTTTTTCAATAAAGAAATATATATTGAAAAAGTATTTTTTTATACACATGCTACACTTGTAGGCAGGTTTTTGTTGTTTAGCAAAGTGGCGCTTGGACCACCACAGACAGCCTCAAAAACAACCACCGCCTGGTGCTGGAAAAACCACATACCGACGGAAAGGTTACCACCAACCGGCGCTTCGAGGACCATTTTTGACTGTGAACAATTTTTTTTAAGAAGCAGTTTCAGAAATATTTTTGGCGGAAACAACACCACTTTTTGCCTCTTGACGAACATAAACACGCGAAATAAAAACACATATTTACTCTTATTTAGCGTAAAGTGGGTATTAATGACACATTAACAGGGTCTAATAAGTTATTTTAGAAGTCATTTACATTTAATTAAGATTCTTTTTTATTCTCAAAACAACTCATTTTCATCTCAATTGTAGTATAATAAAATAACAATAAAAATAACAAAATACAAAAATAATAAATAAATAATTAATAAATTAACATAGTATTTTAATATGTTTAACAGCCATCCCAAAGCATTGTTTTTTGACCATTTTGAGTAGCTATAAAAATGTAATTATAGAAATGTTGATAATATAATAATAATAAATAACATACCTTATATAGAATATATCAAAAGCAATCGTCCCTTCTAATTCTATACCAGTTCTGACAGCCTATAAAAAGAAAATCATAGAATTGATCAAAAATATAATAATAATAAATAGCATACCTTTTACAAACACATCAAGCGCCACCTCATCTTTAGTTTCAAAACTATTCTGAAAGACTATAAAAAGTTTAAAATAAAAAAATGATAAAAATATAATAATAATAAATAGCATACCTTGAACACACACATCAAGAACCGATTATACTTCAAGGACCACCAGCTAGAAGAAGACAACTTTCAAACCAAGTCATTCCTGTTCAGTAGAGCACTAAAGACGAAGTCCTAACTTAATCCAAGAAAAACATTGTGCTCATCTTCTATTTGTTTGAGTCATAAATGATAACTATATAATAGAATATATGTAAGAATAATGATACATACCATCATAATTCAAAAACAGCAACAACACAATATTTAATAAATAAAAAAATTATGTGAAAATCTTTTATAAAAAAAATTAAAATCCAGCCCCAAAACGGAATTTGTAAAAAATTTCACTACATAAAAACAAATTTTAATTTTACCCCCTCAGTGGTTTCTCTTTTTTTATCTCTTGAGAGACTGAATACTAAAAAGTTAACATAGTTTAAATGTTACTGTCTATTTATAATCAATGACTATTATTTTTATTTTTGTGTTATGGTAAGTAAAATTAGGTCACTGAAAGAGCAATGACCAATTTTGAACACAATGAAAACCATATTGTGTTTAATTGTGTAATTATATTAATTATATACTGCTTCATTATGATAGTTAGGTCATTTAAAAAAAGAAAATGTTAAATCTGATATACTTTTACAAACTGATTGACTAATTCTTTAAAAATATTTTTTATGAATAATTACTGGTTCTTTTTATTGCTACATACTTGTAGAAATGAATGTATAAAGAAATAAGTTTTTAGTGAATCAATTCAAAGAGTATTAATAGAAATTAAAGTGTAAAAAAAAATATTACTATAAACAAAACTATATATGTATAAACCTCTTACTTATTTAGCTAGAAACGTTAATAATAAACTAATTAATATTCTTATGATATAAAATAAAAGAAGAAATAAATAAATTAAACAAAATAATATTATAAACGAATATATATATAGTATTTAGTAGATAATAAAAAGAATAATAACATGAAATAGTAATTAAATATATATAATATTTTATTCCAGTTTATTATGTTCATAAAGCGTTCGTTCGATTGATTGTAAGAGAAGTTAACAGAAGAATGGATAGAGAAGCTTATTTTATATAAATAATACTAATAATAATAAGATATAGATTTAGTATAATAGATTAAGAAGAAGGTAAGATTAATAATAATAATAATAATAATAGTTATATATACTAATAGCTTCATTAATTTAAAACAACTAAATATAATCTTCTGTATATATATAAGAAACATAAACTTCATTTTCCCCTATATATAATTCTTTTATAGCTCCTATATTTTAGCTATTATTATTTCATCATTTTATTTAATATTCTTCTGTTATTGTATAGTTAAAAAAACAAGTTGATACAATACATACCTTTAAATATATATGTATAATAAAGTGGCATATAGTAAAGAATGTCAGGCTTCATATATATATTGGGATATAAATTGAAGAGAAGGGATATAAATTAATAGAATTGCAGCATAATCTGACTTTCAAAATCATTTTGATAGTTGTTGAAATTGTTCATGACATAATAGGAGAGATGAGGAAGTAGTATATATATAGAATCATAGGTATCAGATCTATATTGACCCACAATTTGTGAGAGTAGTTGAAGACCTAAAAGGGGAGGTAAGGTGACTGTAGTGGGTAGGCAGTGGGTAGAGACGGTAGTGGGAGGGGTTTGAATGGGTGTTGGGGAGGTAGTTGTTATATATAGAGAGGAATCAGGATTTGTAGGTAGAGAGAATAGGTAGGAGATCAGAGAAGGAAGTAAAGGAAGAATTTCTTTTTTCATAATATTAATATAACTCTTTAATAAGTTGACAATAAGTACATATACATCTAATGTATTAATATATATAGAAGAGAGAGAAGTAATCATATTCATAATCTCTATTAATTCTTCATTTACATGTAAATAAAAAGGATTTAAATCTGGTTGGCGGGGAAGAGGGACTGATGAATTCTCAATTTGGCGGGAACTGAATGTTTGTAATCCATCAAGAATAGATGTCAAACAATTTATTATATAAGTCATATAATCATCTATATATATGTATATATAATAATAATAATAATAATAAATATTTACAAATATATAAATATAAAATATAATCATAATCTTAATAATAATATATATAATTACGAATAATTTGTTCATTAGAAATATTATTATTTGAGGGGTTTTGGTTATGAATACAGGCACTTATATTGGATATACAGAAACGAATAGAACTCTATATATATGTATATATATATGCTGAAATATAAACATAATAATAATAATAATAATAATAATAATAATAATAATAATAATAATAATAATAATATTTATATACCTTATGAAAATCAAAATCTTGTCGAAGTAAACGTGTGAATGAACATATTTCAAACAATATATATAAGTATTCTAAGGGTAGTGAAGAAGGTACTGAAGGGTAGGGAGAAAGAAGAAGAGAAGGCTTATATAATAATAATAAATATAATAATAATATCAAATATAATAATAATAATACATATAATAATATATGCATACCTTAAGTAATGTATATAGTTCTTCTAGTTGTTCATCAGTAATAAATATTTTATGTATATATTTATTTAGTAAATATCCACTTCTCTTCATAAGTCCTTTTTCTTGGCATTGTAAACCAAGTATATATATAGAGAAACAAACGTCATATGTATTCTCCATTGAAGAAAGAAGATTTGTATATCTATAACATAAATATATATATATATATATATATATATATATATATATATATATATATATATATATATAGTGAATAGTAAATAATAATAAATGTGATAATAATTATAAGTCTATATTTACCTATATATAGTTTCTTCAAGAATAGAAATAACAAACACATGCTTATGGGCAGCATAATCGCGGTTATTCGAGAAACACATTAACATATTCACAACAAATGGACCCATAGAATCTATAAATATATATATATATATATATATATATATATATATATATATATATATATATATATATATATATTTAAAAAAAGTAATGCAACCAATTTAGATATAATAATAAAAAAAAATAAAACAATAATAATAATAATAATAATAAACATTATAATAATAATGCTATATACCCTTCAATGTTGAGTCTCCAAATACAGATATTAAATGATAAAGAGCTTCTATATATCTCCATGTATATTTCGAGTGATCCCCGCGGGGATCAGCAAGATTTTGTTGAAGTTGTTCTAAGAGTAATGTAACATAGCTACCTACTTTTGTAGGATTATTCTTTAATATAGTTTGTGCCAATTTATAAACTTTTGTTTGATAATCATATATATCAATGTTAAGAGATAAATCTTCAGATAAATCAAAATTTTCAGGGAACCTATATATATATATAATATTATGTAGATTCTAATTGAATCAATAATAATTTAAATAAATAAAATAAAATAAAATAAAATAAAATAAAATAAAATAAAATAAAATAAAATAAAATAAAATAAAATAAAATAAAATAAAATAAAATAAAATAAAATAAAATAAAATAAAATAAAATAAATAATATATATATACATCATTTGTTGAATAATCGAGTCCATGACAGAAGGGAGAAGAGATAGAGAAGGGAAGAGAGAGAGGAAATAAGGTTGTTCAATATGACTGCAATAATCGTGGAAATGAAGGAAAATTAATAAAGAACGAGTAGAATAGATTTAAAATAGAATAAAAATAGAATAGTATAAATATGAAAGGATATAATTAATATTTCAAGAACAGGGTATACACAGGGTGAGGGATAAAATGTGACTTTCCCAAGGAAATCGAGAGATATAGAGAAATAAATAGAAAGAAGAGATGCAAGACGATTATCAGCCTGTATAATAAATGGAATAATAAATATAATGATAAAATAATATTAATAAAAAAATAATAATGATAATAAGTAGAAAATAAAAATAATAAATAGAATAATAAAACATAATAATAAATAGCTATATATAATATATACATCATTCTTAATAAATACATGAAATTGAGCCAGTTCATATCCAATAATATTAATCAGTTCCGCTAGAATAACAAGGAAGTCCATATCAATATCTACAGGAGAAGAGAAAGAAAGAGAAGGAGAGAGAGTAGTATATATAGAAGGTAAGAAGTTAAAGAAGAAGAGATAGTTGTATATATAGAAGGAGAGAAATAAATGTATTAAATATAATAATAAAATATAGAATAATAATAATAATAATAATATATAAAAGATATATATTGAGTAGAATGAGACAGTTAATCTTATCATCTAGACTCATACCTTTATCAATTATCTATATATAATAATAATAATAATAATAATATACTATAGCTATCATCAACTTTATTTATTGAATATATTATAAAAGTCTTCACAAAAGCCATTAATAAAATGAGATGAATTCGATATATATAAGTCAAAATATTTATGGTAATTCTGTAATATTCATAGACATATACAGAACAGACTCTATATATACATATAAAAAATAATATGTATACTAAGTATAATAATAATTTAAGAAATAGGTATAATGATAATAATATATATACAATCATTTCACTATTATTACAATCTAAATAACACCCCAATTGTGATTTAGTAATACAGAAAGAACGGTTTCTAACAAACTATGTTAATAATAAAAAATATAATAATAGTAATAATATACAGTTTATTAACCTTCAACAAATAGTGCTTTATTCACGATTATATATAGAAGAATTGAAAAAGAGACATACCTATAGAATAAGGACAGTAATTAAGGAGACTATATATATATTAAGAGTAACTATTATATTTATATAAATAATATTATAATAAATAAAAGAATACATAATAATAATATAATCTATATCTTCATTTATTGTGTTCATTAACGAATATTCTTTATGATAATAGTGTTCATTTTAAAGCTCTTTCTGTAAGTGACATTAATTGTTTTTGTATAGATATATAGAATAAGGAATACTATCAAGAGACTAAGTATAAGAAAATTGAGAAGACAAAGAAGGTATTGAAATACTATTTATAAAGATACTAAAGATTATGATTATAATAAAGATGATAATGATATATATATACAGAATATATTGTTTATTTTTATATAATGAATTAAATATAGTAGTAATAGAAGCAGATTCAGTATGTATTTTAATATATATTTTAATACATTTGTAAACTATAGAATAATAATAATATAATAAAAGGATAAAAGGTAATTATAATAATATATATAGTGTATATATATGGTTTTCTATAGATTCAATAAGACAGATACATAATAAATTTCTATAAAAACTCACTATTTCTGTTAGCTTGTTCATTTGAATATACCTGTAAAGTATTATTTAATTAATATATATATATACTATTATTATAAATTTTGTTAAAAAAACATCTTTCTTTTGTATCTTACTTTTTATTATTTTTGTATATAATAATATTATTTAAAAACCTAAATATAAATAAATATAAATATATTCATATATATTAAATAAAAAATGTATATATATGTATATATTCTTCTTAATAATAAAAAAGTATACATATATACCATCATATTCAATTAAAATTGTTTTAAACATCATTTGTTAATTAAAAATTTCCTATATAAACCATAAATAAGATAAAAACTATTATAAAAAATATATTATTAAAAAAATATTATTAATAATTAAAAGTAATATATATATATATAATAAAATATTGAACTATAGAACTAACTGTAAATATACAATAAAATAACTATATTCAGTATATTTAAAGTTAATATAATTAGAATAGCATTGTAAAATAATATAAATTAAATAAAAAACAAAATTAAATAAAAAATATATATGTATAAATATTTACCTATAAGAATTTTTGTATTTGTTTTTGTTTCTTAATTTTGAATATTTAATAACCCAAGATGACATTATTGTAGTATATTTAATATCCTAAATTAAAATAAATAAATAATATAAAATAATAAATATATACAAAAAAAAATGATCTCCCATTCTCTCCCATTTTGAATTTCTTGAATTTATTTTGATTTGAAACTGTTCATATACCTTTTCAGAGTACCTTGAATCATTCCAATTATCAATAACCTATATAAAAATAATAATAATTATCAACATTTACAATACTTAGTTTAGCATACTTCTGACTACTTTATCACAATTGAATCACTGTCTAATAGCTTCAGGTACTGTCAATAACCTATAAATACAAATAAATATGAATATAATTGTAATTAAGTTTTTGAGTTTCAAATAAAAAGAAAATATTAATACTACAGAGATGATATATACTTCCTGAGATAGCTAGAATAAAAAATAAAATATAAATACTAATAATTCATTCAGAATATGTATTTAAAATGCTGCTTTTTTTTATAAGAAAATAAAGTTAATTTTTTTTATAAGAAATTTACAGTGTAATTCTTTTAATACAAAGTCAGTCGCCACTGAATTTTCTTAAAACAGAAAAAGTCTGCCTACTATTTAACTTTAGATTATAAAAATCATTGAATTATTATAAATGGATTTATTGATAAAACTATTAATTATATTTGTTTGTACCGTTTTGAATGAAGAAGAATTTGTGTATAGAATGTTATTCATTAACTTTAATAAGAATAAAAAGGAAAAAAAAGCTAATTTGTTAAAAATATTTTTTTTGATATCCTTAAATAAAGTATTCATATAATGTGTCTACCAAGTATTCTAAGCACAGTCAAATGCAAATTATTCAACAAGAAGATAATTAAGAAAATGTTGATATAATCGTAGTATTCTTTTTAATTTTATTTAAGGTTCTTCTAACTGTCCTCATCAAAATAAACCCAGTAGACACCTATATTCAACAGTTTAATACAATATTTTTCCATCACCATTAACTAGTTGTTTCTATAACATTTTCACATCAATTACAAGTATCATCGACTTTCCAAACAATATATATTATTCATATTAAAAATTATATACTCTAATACAAAATAATTAAAAAAATGTAATGTTGTGTTTGCTTTTTATAAAAAAATACACAAAATGAGTATCAAGCGCCACTTGGTGGTCAGAAAGTCGAGGTAAAAAAAGATTTAAGAGCGTGTTCATTTTTTTTGGCGCTTAGGGGTACCACCAAATGGGGCTACACGGGAAAAACCTGCCTACAGGTGCTATCCCTAAATTTCCTAAAAAAGATAGATAATCAAAATTATTATGATACTCCATACATCATAAAAATAAGAAACAATACTTATATTTTATATTTGGATAAAAACAGCAAAAATAAAATGAATCAGCTGCTCTTTAAAGAAATAGTCATAATAATAGCTATAGTCAGGCATAAATTTGATAATGATTTCATTGTTTATCAGCTTGTGTTGAATTTATCAAAAAAACGATAGAACAGAACAATTCTTTTGAAAAAAAGAACTGTTAACTATATCAAATAATAAAATAATTGTTAAAACAGTCAGTAATAATACTTTAAATATAAAATATTCAATTTATCTTTTAAAATAGAGCATCCTACATAGAAATCAGAAGCAATCACAAATTATTTTTCGTTTTTCAATGTGTAGATCTAATTCCTTATATAATACATTATATCTAAATAATATAGAAAACGAAAAATAATAAAAATATTTTCAATGAACAAGCTAGTTCTACTAATTACAATAGAAAACAAATACATTAATTAGTCCATCATGTGTAAGACATAAAGATGTATTTAACTACAAATTTTAAAATAATAAAAAAATATTTTATTGTTTGTTAAACCAAGAAGTAAATATGCTAGTATAAAAACTAAAATTTGATAAATATATTTAAAAAAGTGTTTTTTTATTAATTTATTATTAATTTATTATTTAATGTTTTTGTATAATAATTAAATTAATGTTGAAGTCCATTTAGATTTATAGAAATAAAATCAGACAATGAATCTCAATATGAATGTACTTTTAATTTTTGATTTACGTATTTATCAAACTTATTATCATTTAAAAGTCATAAAAAACAATGCTATTATTCAATATCGCACAATTGTGTTGACAATCCAAACTATAATGTCTGTGAGTTAGGATAATAATTATTTGAAATAATTTACTTTAAATATATAAATATTTTCTGTATATCAAAAATACTTAGTTACCAAAAACAAACAAATTTATTATATTTTTAAACAAGATTTCAGTGATTTTATAGTTTCATTCTCATTTACAGGTAAATTAAATATGCTTGCTATAAGGATTGAATATTTCAAATTGCTTATAGAAGAGAATCAAATTAATTTGCGTAGACATTTTCAAGAGTATTATGCATACATGATCAAATAAGAAAAATCTAACATACAGCTCGCATAGCTCAGTCGGTCAGAGCACCGTGCTAATAACGCGGGGGTCGCCGGTTCGATCCCGGTTGTGAGCAATCTTTTTGATTTATTTTTGTATATATGTTTTTTCATAAGAGTACCTTTTAATGTATAATTTTAAGCATATAATCTTTTATTCACTTAAAAAAATAATTCTTATGATATTTACTATAATATTTATTTCATCTGAGATACAAGAAACTGTTCAATCTATTGATCCATCAAAAATAATCCATATATTTCCATATTCGTTTTTGCTCATTAGAAAGTGTGATATATAACATTGATATAAACCATAGAATAATCTAATGAAAAAAAAAGGAAATTCTAAAAAGTAATTTTTTTTGAAAAAGAAATTTTCTTCGATTTGAGTGTAAAAATTCAATGTGGAGAATATATGAAAAAGTTATACTAAGTATTAATAATTATTAACCCGTGTTCATTGTATTCTCAATAGAAAAGTTTTTTTTTTCAACGATTTTCAGCTCCTTTCAATATTATTTTGTTTGTTACCTTTTATCTTTTTTCTCGATATTGTCTTTTAAAATGCCAAAACCAGGCGGCTTTTCTAGTGATACTCGTTTAAGACGATGCGTTCGAGAATATATTGAGCTTCCTGAAACAAGAGTACCTACTGATTCTGGAGCTCTTGAATACGTTACCAGAATTCTTCCAGAGTATGTAATAGATGCATTCATTATATGTTATATATAATGTAGGTATAAACGTAAACCACAAAATATTCTTTTGAAAGAGATTGGTCGTGTATTGTCTTTGATGAAAACTCAAAATTTATCATTATCCTCTAGTCCATTACCTGATGAAACGAATGATAAATCTTTGAGTACTGCAGCTTCAGCAGATCGTATAATTGATGAGATTCGTCCTTTAAAGCGTCGAAAGAAGAGTTTATCTACTCCTATGAATTTGAATGATAGTGTTCGAACTAGTTATGAAACAGTAGATAAAACATCGAAGAAAACTAATAAAGAGAAAGAAAATGAAGAAGGTGATGAAGTGGGTATATATATATAATAATATAATAATAATAATTATTATTGATATATGATATTCTTGTTATATATATAGTATTATTTGTATGTATTCTTTATCTTATAATATATATATATATATATAGATTTAGATGCTATTACATGGACTAGACCTACAGAGAGATATATATCCTTATTAATAATTTATTTATATATATATTATGTTTAATATTATCATATTTAAAGATATATTTAATTCTCCTCTAAATAGAAATACATTGTTTTTTTAATTTCTATACTCTGATTTGGCGGGAATTGAAACTATTCTTCAAGATTTACGTGAACTTATTGAATACCCATTATCACATCCAGAAATATATACACATCTAGGTATATAATTATGTTATTTTATGATTATGTTATATTTTTTATATTTTTTATCATTTTTATTTTGGATATTTATATACAAATATTTATTTTTATAACTAACTATTCTATTATATATATATTTTCTGATCTTTTATTTTATCTCTTTATACATACTATTCTTGATTCCTTCTATATATCTTCCTACTCTCTATGACTCTTCTCTAGGAATCACTCCTCCCCGCGGTATTTTGTTGCACGGTCCTCCAGGCTGTGGTAAGACCCTTCTCGCGAACGCTATTGCTGGGGAACTCGGCGTTCCTCTTATTAAGATCTCTGCACCTGAAATCGTTAGTGGCATGAGTGGAGAAAGCGAAGAAAAGGTATATTATTAGTTATAGTATAAAAGTATATTAGAATTAATTATGAATTCTATTGGAATTCTATTTATTTTATTGTTTGTTATATTATAAAAGTATATTAGAATTAATTATGAATTCTATTGGAATTCTATTTTTTTTTCAATTGCTCTATAATTATACTCAATTCTATTTTTGAGATTTCTTACTCTCGTATAGAATAATTATTATTGTATTCTGTTATACATTCATACTCTTTTTATTTTATATATTCTTCATTTATTATAATCAATTCTTTATATATATCTATATATTTATATATTTAAATATTTATATATTTAAGTATATCTATATATCTATATATCTATATATCTATATATCTCACTATTTACCATTTATATTACATTTCTCTGTGTATATAGTTACGTAAGTTATTTGATCAAGCGATAGGTATAGCTCCCTCTATCTTATTTATTGATGAGATAGATGCTATTATTCAAAAGAGAGATAGTAGTACAAAAGGAATGGAAAGACGTATAGTCGCTCAACTTCAAACTTGTATGGACAGTCTAAATACACAAGAAAATAGTCAAAAGCCAGTTATTATTATTGGTGCTACGAATAGACCCGATGCTCTTGATACCGCCTTAAGAAGAGCGGGAAGATTCGACAGAGAAATATGTTTAGGTATTCCAGATGAAAAAGCAAGAGAACAAATCTTACGTTTATTGGCGGGAAAACTAAAGTTGGAGGGAGATTTTAATTTTGAAGAATTAGCTCAAAAGACACCTGGTTATGTAGGTGCTGATTTGAATGCTTTAACATATCTTTATATATATATATATATATATATATATATATATATATATATATATATATATAGATTTTAATTGATTTGTTTTATATATTTATATGATTTGTTTTTAGTATCAACTTTTGCTTTTATATTATTTCTATTAAATATATTTTTAATTCTTTTTAGTTTTTTGTTTTTATTTCTAATTTATATTATAAAAATATATACGTTTTATATTTTCTTTATGTTTTCTTTAATTGCTATACAAAGGAAGCTGCTATCTTATGTGTAAATCGTATTTTCAAGGAATACTTATTGAATAATCCATCTTTTCTTCCTTCTACAACAGATTCTTCTATGCCTTCTACTATAGAGACATCAGAAGAGATTCCCTCTTCTCCTATTCCTATAGATTCTATAGATTCCCTTGAGAAAGTAGGTATGGATATTGATACTTCTTCTTCTATACATACTCCAGAGAATGCATCAACTCCTTATTCTTCTTCTATACTTTCTCCCTCTCCTACTCCTCTATCTCCTACTACTATTACTCCTGCTACTACTACTACTACTCCTGCTAGTACTTCATTAACACCTTATGAAACAATTACATCACCTATACCTGATGATGAATATGAAAAAGAAATGGAAATCAAGGAACGAACACAAGTCTCTATGAGACTGAAAACAATTCAGCAAATTCCAGAAGACCAATTAGAAAAATTAGCTATTACTATGCAAGACTTCTTAGATGCTCTTCCTAAGGTATGTTATTATTATTATTATTATTATTATTATTATTATTATTATTATTATTATTATTATTATTATTATTATTATTATTATTATTATTATTATTATTATTATTATTATTATTATTATTATTATTATTATTATTATTATTATTATTATTATTATTATTATTATTATTATTATTATTATTATTATTATTATTATTATTATTCTTATTATTCTTATTATTCTTATTATTATTATTATTATTATTATTATTATTATTATTATTATTATTATTATTATTATTATTATTATTATTATTATTATTATTATTATTATTATTATTATTATTATTATTAATATTATTATTATTATGATTATTAATATTATTATTATTATGATTATTAATATTATTATTATTATTATTATTATGATTATCATCATAAATATATAATTTATAACTCTAATAATTCCTATTTTACATACATTAAATACTATTATTTTCTTTGTTATTTCTATCTATATCTATCTTCCTTGTATTTCTCTAGGTACAACCAAGTGCTAAGCGTGAAGGTTTCGCTACTATTCCTAATACAACATGGGATGATATCGGTGCTTTAGATTCCGTGCGTGAAGAGATTCGTCTTTCTGTCGTTGAACCCATTCGTAATCCGTCTATATTTAAACATATGGGTCTGAATATGCCTGCAGGAGTATTACTCTATGGTCCTCCAGGGTGTGGTAAAACACTTCTTGCTAAAGCTGTTAGTAACGAAAGTAGAGCCAATTTCATCTCGATTAAAGGACCTGAATTATTAAATAAATACGTTGGTGAAAGTGAAAAAGCCGTTCGTCAAGTATTTGAAAGAGCACGTGCTAGTAGTCCTTGCGTCATCTTCTTTGATGAAATTGATGCTCTCTGTCCAAAAAGGTATTTATCGTATTATTATGACTAATATATATATATATATATATATATATATATATATATATATATATATATATATATATATATATATATATATATATATAACATATTTTTTATATTTAAAATATAATTTATATCTATTGTATTTTCTATTTTTCTTTCTATTATATATATATATATGTCTATAGAGGTTCTGATGGAGGTAATAGTGGTGTGAGTGAACGTATGGTAAATATGCTATTAACAGAAATGGATGGCTTAGAAGAACGTAAGCAGGTATTTGTTATTGCCGCCACAAATCGTCCGGATATCTTAGATCCCGCCATGCTTCGACCGGGACGATTAGATAAATTACTTCTCGTTCCTCTTCCGTCTTCACAAGATCGTATTAGTATTCTTAGAACACTACTTAAACGTACTCCTTTAGATAAAGATATTAATATTGAAACTATCGCTACTGATAAACGATGTGATGTATATATTTATATATATATATTTTTATTCTTATGTAAAAAATAAGTTTATACTTTTGCTTATGATTAAGTATATTTATTTTTATTATTCTTTTCTATAATTTATATGTATTTACTATAAATATACTTGCTATATTCTATGTATAATATATTTGAAATATTCTTTCTTATTAAGAATATTTATATTCTATATATATATATATTTAATATATATATATATAATATTATATATATACTATCTTTTCTCTCTAGGGATTCACAGGTGCAGATTTAAGTAATTTGGTTCGTGAAGCGACGTTATTCGCTCTTCGTCCCGCGCTTCTTTCTGGCGCTACTGCTCCTTCATCTGTCACTATGGATAACTTCAATGACGCACTCAATAAGATTAAACCGTCTATTTCTTATGAAGATCTTATTCGTTATTGTCAACCTCCAAATGCTAATGAATAAATTATTATATATTAATATAGATATGAAATATTTCATATACATTTTTCTATTCTCTTTACTTGAATATTTTTTGTTTGTTTTATATTTAAACGTTTTCTATCCTCTTTGTTATGTGTTTTTTAACTTAACTAAATAATACTATATATTATATTTTTATTATTATAATAGATTTACTCTATTCTTAGATAAGAAAAAAAACACAATAATAATTACTAAAAAAATGACGAATTCCAGTAAAAATGATAATATATTAACATTGATAAACATATTCGTATCTATTGACTTTTAGAGTTAATTATGACATTTTATGGAGACTCAAAAATAAAGCTATATGTTCCATTAAAAAAATATATTTTTGTTTTTTTCAATGAAGCGATCGAATGCAAATTAAAATTAAAAAAAAAAATAACTCAGAAAAGGATGATATGTTTATGAAAAGAGTCAAATAAATAGAAAGTATTCTGTTTTAATAAATAGTGTCATCAATGTTCCTCAAATAGTTGATGAAAATGTTAACTTTTAGTACATGAATTTTGCCTAGCAAAGAGACTGATAAGACAGAAATAAGAAACTACTTTAATAAACTGGACATCAGTCATTTCTAGATTCAGATACTTTCATACGTACTAATTTGTAGTTCTTTCTGGAAAACTAAAATAAGCGAACAAATATAATCTTTAGTAAAAAAACTGAGTATATATTCATTATTAAAAACTTGCATAAAACCTTCTTTTCATAATAAAAACCACTTGGTTTGTCCTGTTTTTTGGTTTTTATTCATAAATAGTGAGAATTTATTGGTTAATTCAGCCAATTATCTTGATTATGAAAGTCAATTTAGATAATAATTTAAACACATTTTCTTTGTTTGAATTATCATATACACTTTGTTATTTATAATTTAACATATATAAACAATGGATGAATATGCTAAATATTATAACTTTCCAGAAAATGATATATGCAAAAAATTAATTTCTGATGAATACGAATATATCAGCAAAAAGAGCAATCATGGCAACTTTGATAGAGATTGTGTAACTCAACTTGTTCGTTTACTTCACAATGATGTTGAGCCTTCAGAAGAAGATATCGATAAATTTTTCGTCAATGGAAATACTTCTGTTACATGTGATGAATTCAAAACTGTTTTCTTAAAATTAAAGAATCCTGATAAGAATATTCAAGTCAAATCTATTTTCCAAAAAGATGAAATGAATGGTATATTTTAAAATATTTAAAGAGTTCCTCATCCAATATTATCAATTATTCATGTCTTTTGAATATATAGTTATTCCTATGAAGACACCTAGTTTCAATGTTATTCATTATAACACACCTACACTGACTATTTCTCCTATACGTATTCAAAAATTTGTAAATATATATATAAATATACTATTTTTTTTATTAATATTGATATATTTTAATTATATATAAATATTATAAATTTATATGTATATATATATAGAAATCTAAATCAATGTTCAAAGGCTTTCATGAACGTTTTGTCAAATTTGAAGATGTATATATATTATTATGTGTTTTTATTTATTATTTATTATTTATTATTATTTATTATTATTTATTATTATTTATTATTATTTATTATTATTTATTATTATTTATTATTGTTTATTTATATATATTTATCTATGCTATTCTGTATTATTATAAATTATTAAACTATATTATATATACTATACTATACTATACTTTATATAACGTATAGAATGCTTTTACTGTTAATGCTCAAGCTTCTGAGGGAGAACCTACAAAGACTATTCAATACTCAAGTATTATTGGTATTAATGAATATGTATATAATATACTCTATTTACTATTATTTTATTCATATATATATATGTTGAACTTTTTTATTCTATTTCAAGATGAATATAATAATAATAATAATAATATTATTATTATTATTATATTGCTATTATTTTTATAATATATAATTTGTCTACTATATATATATAGAAGGATAAGAAGAGTAGCCCCTATTTATTCTCTATTAAAATGAAGGATGACGAAATGATATTTAAAGGAGCCAATGATCATGAAATGAAGTATATATATATATATATATATACTACTTAATATATTACAAATAACTTATGTTTCTTTAAATATATATACATATACATATATATCTTTATTAATATTATTTTAATATATTTGTTTTTTAGAATAATATAATATAAATAATAATAAACATAATTATATAATTATATATAGGGAATTTATGTCTACCTTTGCTACTGTCGTAGCTCTCTATTATGCTTCTAATGGGTTTAACGATGATGATATGTTTATGAAGTATATATACTATATATATATACTATATATATAACATAATATAATTCTTTTTGTTTATAGTTTTATAGAAGCTGGTGCTGATTTGAATGTTTCTTATGATAATTCTCGTCCTCTTCCTATAGTAGGATATCTAGTGAAACTGAAGAAATATGATTTAATAAAGAAGTTGATAAAAGAGAAAGGAGCTAAACCTGAAGTATTATTACGTTGGTCTCTTGTTATTACCGATAAAGCTATTACTCCTATGGATATACATCGTATATTTACTGATTGTGGTATAGATATAAGTATATGCTCTGATGATAATACGAATATGACTCTTCTCTTATATTATGCTTATTATGGTAAATATAGAGAGATTGAAGATCTTATTAAGAATAATGAGGATAGTCGTGTAGCTACTTTATTCAGTGCTAGTACTACAGAACGAGATACTGCACTTCATATAGTACTGACTTCTCCTGAAATTCGTAATAATGAACAACGAATTAAATTGGCTATGCTTATAGCTCCTCGTTGTACTTCGTATTTGAATAGTAATTGTCAGACTCCTCTATTTATAGCTATTCAAATGGGGGCTATAGGTTTATGTTATTACCTTACACTTACTGTTCGTGGTAGTGGCTCTATACGTGATATTAATGGAAATACTGTACTTCATCTTGCTATTAAGGCTGGATTATTGACTTATGCTCGTTATTATATGCAAGTCGATAATCTTATTCAATATTCCGATGCCGATTACCGCGGGGATACTTCCTTCGTATTAGCTATTAAGAGTGAAGATGAAGAACTTGCTTGTAATATATTTAATAAGAATAATAATGTAGTATATCACCCTAGTAAACAATGGTCTAAACCCGATACTAACAAAGATACTACATTACATCAAGCTATTAAGTCTCATATGTCTACTTTATGTGATCTTATTATTAATAAATGTCCAGATACATTACAAGTCTATGATACTTTAAATCAAACTCCTTTACATATTGCTATTAATAATGGTGTAGATCATACTGTAGATACTTTATTAAATACTCCTTCTGTTCGTGAATATATTAATATGACCAATAAACCAGATAATCAAACACCTTTACATTTAGCTGTTAAATATGGTTTATATGATTTTGCTATGACTATGTATGATAAGGGTGCTGATGTTACGATTCAAGATAGTCAAGGTCTTACTCCTATTCATTTATTAGTATTATATCAACTTGGATTATTTAGTGCTGAACAAAAACATATGATGTCAGATGATGAAATTGTTACTTTAATGAATAAATTCTTAAGTAAACCTTGTGATATATCTGCTATAGCTACTTATGATAATCAAGGTATAACGAATGAAACTGCTTTACATATGGCTATTCGTGGAGGTGCTAAGACTTTGAAATTAGCTCAAAAGTTATTATTACATCAAGATTCTCTCGTTACTCTACGTGATAGTAATCAATGCACACCTTTACTTCGTGCTGTACATAGTGATAATATTGATATGTTACGTGCTTTAGAAGAGAAACATGCTTCTATTTTAGATGTAGATATCAATGAAGATTATCCTCTTCATATTGCTGTTCAAAATAATAATGCAGATATTGTGGAATATCTTGTTTGTACTGCTAAACCTAATAGTTATAGAAGACTTTGGGATAGAAATGGCTATTGTCCTATTCATTTAGCTGCTCAAAAAGGTTATTCTGCTATATTAAAGAAATTATCTGTAAATTTAATCGATACTAATGTTCGTTCTCGTGATGGTTTAACTCCTTTGATGATTAGTATTCAAACTCCTTCTGTCGAATGCTTTAAGTATTTATTAGATAATAAAGCAGATCTCTTATTACTTTCCAATGATAATAAGAGTTTATTTGATATCTTAGGAGAATGTATGAATAATTCTACTGAAGATTATAAAACTATTGCTTGTGAATTATTGAAATATAAACAATATTTTGAATCTAATTGTTTTACTAATAATCATTCTTATGAAGATTTATATAAACGTTTCCAGAATGAGCTCTTTATTAATATGGAAGATATAACACCAGCTACTCTTATAGATCCTATGATATCATCAAATCAAGACAGTGTTCCTATATATGATTCTCGTGTCCATGTTCCTCAACCTGATATACCTATACCTTCTTCTCATTCTACTTCTAATATTATTAAACCAGCATCTTTCTCTACATCGAATATTCCTAAACCTGCGTCTATGCCTGTACCTGTACCTGTACCTGTACCTACACCTACACCTACACCTGTACCTGTACCTGTACCTACTCCTGTACCTACTCCTATTCCTGTATCTACTCCTATTCCTGTACCTACTTCTGTACCTACTCCTATTCCTGTACCTACTCCTGCTCCTATATCTATGTCTATACCTGTACCTAAACCTGCTCCTACTCCTATACCTACTCCTATACCTACTCCTATACCTACACCTATGCCTAGAAATACACCTGAACCTATACCAATCTCTATTCCTGTACCTATACCTAAACCTGTACTTTCACGTGAATCTACACCTGTACTTACACCTGAACCTGAATCTGTACCTATGCCTGATTCTATTCATGATTCTATTCCTGAACCTTATGTTATTCCTCAACCTAAAGGACCTTCTCTTGGAGAACTTGCTAAAGAACGAAAGACTAAAGAAAAACAATTATATGATCTTCGTGAAGAATTAAATAGAGTTCAAAATGAAGAAATTAATGCTCGTAATTCTATTAATACTCAGATTGAACTTAAGGCCAAACAAATAGTTGAATCGGATGTGGGTCGACAACGAATTGATAACCTAGTTCAACAACTTACTGCTAAAGATAAGAGTGTATGATATATATATATATATATATTATACTCTATTATATTATAATATATTATTAATATATATATATAGTTATCAATGAATGAAGCTGTGAATCAGGCTACTTCCAAATTCTATTCTGCTATTTATAAACGTACTCAAGAAAAGGTATATATATATATATATATACATACTTATTATTTATATTCCATATATAGAATACTATTAATATTATATCTCTATCTAAAATACTATTTTCTATTATTATTATTATATATATATAGTGTTATTCTCAATTAAGTGACTTCCCTAAGAGAATCTCTGAAATTCGTGCTAAGATTGAAGTTTTACAAATTGAAGTTAAATCTTTAAGAAATATTTTAGCTCCTAGTGAAGTTATTCCACCAACAAACTAATTTCTGTCTTTCTTTTTTTGTTGAATCAATATTTTATAAATAAATTCTTATATTCATTGTTCTGTTTTCATTATTGTATTTCATTTTCTTTATTTTATAATATAAAATTGGTTTCTTTTCTTACTTTTAGTTTGCATTTATAGAATTTTGTTATATTTTTATATTTATATACCACATAGTTACTCTATATTAAATTGAAGAAATATTTTCACACTCATTTTTTATGTTTAATAAAATAACAGGAAGATTTTATTTTGTGGAACAATTGAATGTTTTCCTCTAGAGAATTAAAAAATATTCATGGTTTTTCTTTTGAGAAATGTATTTTTGTTTTATCATTCTTGTTTTCTATTAATATGGGTTGCTGTCAATCAAAACCAGATGTTGCGAGTGAATTCACAGATACTGTTCATGATGAAAGTGGAAATGAACAATCAGTAAAACAAAAGATTCTTTCTGGAGATGTTGCTTCTAATGATGGATGCTCAATTGTGTACAATGTAAATAGGTTATCGATATAATTATTCATATTTATTTTATAATTAGATTCCTCAAGGAACAATTTTTCAATTACCTAATGTTGTTTCAGGATATGCTAATATCACATGTATAAATGGAAGAGTATATTTTATATTATTTGAAGTTACTAAAATGAATTTATTTATTTTATTAGGTCTGTATTACAGAAAATGGTGTTGATACTATTGTTGAACAAGCTCAAGTTATACAACATAAGAATACTGACAGTTTGTTTGCAAAACCCATTAATTGTATTTCATGTAGTATTCAATTTGATGGTCAATCTGTTCAAACTCAACGTATATACATACTTTTATGAATATACTGATTTTTTTTAATATTAATAATATTATATATTATTTAAAAGAGTTCATTCTATTATGAATATAAATGAATATATATATAAATATTATTTAAGAATTAATTATATTATGAATATAAATGAATATAAATGAATATATATAAATATTATTTAAAGAGTTCATTATATTATGAATATAAATGAATATCTATATATATATTATTTAAAGAGTTCATTATATTATGAATATATATGAATATCTATATATATATTATTTAAAGAGTTCATTATATTATGAATATATATGAATATCTATATATATATTATTTAAAGAGTTCATTATATTATGAATATATATGAATATTTATATAGATGCTGATGGTTTTGTTGTTGAGAAAAGTACGGTTCAAGCAGTTAAGCATGAAGATCAAATTGAACGTTTATTTGTAGCTGAGAAGGATGACGTCGCATTTAAAGAATTGGAAATGAATGAACTTCATTTATTAGTACTTATTCTAAATGATCTGTATATATATAATTAGAAAGATGATTTTATTATTATTATTATATAATTAATATATTGATTCTATTAATTCTATATTTCATTTTGATTATGAATGATTATATGTATTTATATATATAATACTTATTAAGGTATAATTATTAACATCAATAATAATAATAATTATTATTATTTATTATTATAAATAGAATAAATATATATATATATATATAGGAAAAGTACAGTAAATCTCGTTAACATGTCGTTTCCTATAAAAGAAAGTGATATTAAAATGCGTATACAATTATATATATATATATTTAAATACTTTTTCTATATTATTCATTCATATATATTATTACGTGTCATTTCTACAATAATAATAGATAACAATATATATATATATAGAAGATTTATGTGGAAAAGATAAGCGTGTAACCTGTTTCATTGTATTTATAAAGAAGAATCCTGTGGGAATTGCGACTATAGTTAATAATCATCAAAATAAAGATATTCTAGAGATTTCATATATGCTGAGTTCTTCATTAAAAGGACAAGTATATGTATATATATATATATATATTCTAAATATTCTAAATATTCTAAATATTCTATATTCTATAGTAAATTAAATATAATAATTTCAATATATATTTCTACATTAAAATAACTATGTTATTTCTCTATAGAATTATGGTGTAAAAACATTGATGTTATTATTATATTATATTAAGAAGAATCGTCCCTGTGAAACTATAGCTATTCAATGTTATGAACGTAATACTAATACTGTAGAACTATTAAAATCTCTTCATTTCGTAGAGAATAATGATTATGCATTTACGTCTCTTTTAAATGTAGAAGAAAAGGTGATTTTCTTTAAATTAGGCTATGAACATCTCGATGATATATTAATCAATTTCAAGTAAAATAAATATTTCATTAGAAATTGTGTTTTCTCTATTCGTCTATACATTATTATATATCAATAATTCGTTATTTCTTTTTTCTCGTAGATATTTATATACATCAGTATTTGTAAATTTCTTTTCTAACTCCTAGTTTTATATAAATCTTAGTATGTTTTTCAATTTCTATTTTTTTTTCATTATTCTATATCGTATTTGTTAATTTCATCTTTTTTTGTTGTCTATTATTCTTGCTTTTGTTTGTAGATAGTATTATAACTACTTGACATGATTATCTCTAATAAATATAGTTTTAAATGCATCTTTTTCATATTATCATTTTATTCAGGAAAACTCAATGATTTATTTCAAGACAGAATCGTTAAATAAATAAAATAATAATATAATAAATTTTGTTTTAGATTAAACAAAACAAATATTGAGAAGAAATCAAAAAATATATAAATGCATATATAAAAACAAAAAAAAATATATATATAAGCTTAAAACAACTTGTATGAAGAAAAACAAGAAGAAAAAATGTTAATAAAATATATATATATTGAAAAAATAGATATATAAAGCATATGATTAGAGAAAAGAGAATAGGATATAAATATATAAATAAACTTATAATTCTTATTACAGTTTATCAATCATATCATAAGAAGGAACAAAGAAATAAGCCCCAGTAACTGGTTTTATATAAGTTAAAATAGAATCTACAATTTGGTCTTCTGCTAAACCATTCATTGATTTTAATATAGAATCATGATTATGTAGAGAAGAAGCATAAGCAGTAAACCATAGTCCTTTTTCACCAGAAACACTAGCATAAGGCATAGATTGACGAACTATTTGTAATTGATTTCCATTCTCCGATACATCTGCACGAGATATATGAGCTTTCATTGGTAAAGGACTCAATTCTGTACTATCATTCTTTGTACGACCAATGACTTGTTCTTGCTGATCTATATCTAATTTCTCCCATTTCTTCAGACGATGAACATAACGTTGAACAAAAACATAAGAACTAAAATCTTTAGTAATTGCTGCTTTCTTTCTTTCATCATGTCCATGAGGATTCATTGTTCCATCAATAAAACCAGTTAAATCACGACCATTCTTGTAAGAGAATCCAAATTGTTCATCAACAAGAGTCAAGAGATCATCACTTCCATTTAATAAAGATACAATCTTACGAGCAGCATCTAAATTAGCATCAAGTTTAGCACTATGTATATGTATATAAATATCTGTCTGAGTAGCAGGAGACTTTCCATAACCAGGGAAATTAATTAATTCAGGTGCAGAACTCAATAACTCAGTCTTTCCATCTATTAATTGCTTCCACATTTTCTTTCCGAATGATATGGTTCCTGTGATTTGTGTATCATGATCTCTGGAGTAGAGAATAAGAACATCACGGAATTTCTTAATAGCATTAATCAAATAAACTGTTCTTTCATGATCTAAAATGTCATATTTAACATCAAAAATACCAAAGTATGCGAAAGGATCTCCTTCAGGCAAAATACCATTCTGAAAAGGCTCATCCATTGTGATTAAAGTACGTTTGAGAGTCTGAACATTAGCTGTTTTATAATAGACACAAAAGATCATAGCAACACCAAGCAAACATAACAGTTGACGTTTTCTATTGTAGGATAACATGATCATAAGAGTATATAATTGTAAGAATAATATATGAAAGAAAAAAATCTATTTAGGTTCTTTAAATAGAATCACGAGAAAATGATTCTTTTCAGCTGTATTTTCATTCGTTTTCAAGTTTTTATGTGTATATTTAAAAAAAATAACGTAATTACTATAATAAATAGGAATAAAATACTTGTAAATATATATATGTATATGTACATACATATGAGCAAAAATGATGCCTGAAACTATTATTATTGATGTATGAAAAAGAAAATAGTTTTAATTTTGACGAAAATAACAACGGAACAACTTATAATATATTCAGTGTATCATTAAATAATTACTTTAATGAATACAGTTATAGGATTAAAAAAAAATAATAAAATGATTGTAGCAATTTAAGGAAGAGGATCGAGAACACATCCTTTTTGAAGAATAATATTAGCATAACGTGCAGTTTCACTAAATAATAATTAAAAAAAATTAGATTTCATTGATAAGAGGAAATATTTAAAACTATAGGTAAATGAAAAGTTGAAATAAATCATAAAACAAAAATAATTATTTGAAATAACTTTGAATTGAGAATAAATGATGATATATGATTAAAAAGAAATAAAAAAACTTACCCAGTAGCAACAACACAATAGCATTTCTTAGCACGTTCATAGAATTCAAATCTTTCGACAAATTCCATCTTAATCTAAATAGAATAGAATGATAAATGATTTGAATAGTAGATGAAAAAAATATATGTAAATAATATTAAAAAAATAAGAAAAAATGAAGAAATCACATACAGGTTTGCCTTCAGATTCACTCATGATCTTTTCGTATTCATCATAGACAGGAATAACTAAGTCTTTATCACATTCCATCTTTTGCATAACCATAGCAGGGCAATCGACATAAAGATCAAGAGGCATCAAACGGCAGATACCAGTGAGAAGTCTAGGAATGTCATGACCATCACAACGAATAATACCTCCAGGACAATTAGAAGCAATAGAATCAGCAGGGAAGTTGTTATCGGCAAGAACGATTTGATCACCATGGCCCATTTTAGCAAGAATACAAAGTAATTCTGGGGGAATACAGCTGGATATACCTTTGAGAGCAGGCATTGTATAAAAACAAGCAGAAAACTGAAAGGAAGAACAATGAAATAATAATGTTCTGGGTTGTATCAACAAAAATGTTAACTATTTTTCATGGAAATACATCAGCGAACCTCTATTCTTTTAGATATAACAGTGAATATTTACAGATTTTTTGTTTTTATCTTTTTATTCTTATTGTTCTGAGAGATAGGTTAATTGTGATAAATTATGAGTATAGGGCTACTGGACAATAAGAAAGTGAATAAGATCTGCGTATACCTGCAGGCTGTTGGTGAAAGATTGAAGTTTAGTGAGAATATTATCGCAAGTTCTATCATATTTTATTTCCGATTTATAAGAGATGGACCAAAAAATACATTTGAAGATTATATATTAGGTACAGCGTGTTTAATGCTTGCTTCAAAAGTATATTTTGTTTATCTATTTAGTTCTATATGAGATTTATATAATCAATTTATGAAAAATGATATAAATTGACTTTCTATATAGGCTCACGACGAAGATCGAAAGATTCGTGATATTTTAAACTGTTGTGAATTGATATCTAAGGGAAGAGTGATTGAAGAGCTGACAGAAGAGTATTTTACTATATATAATTAAAACTATGGTATTTCATTTGATAATTCTCTAGATACTGGAAAAAGAAAGATAAGATTGTTGAATGTGAACAAGTTTTATTACGTACCCTTGCGTTTGATGTTGAATGCACTCATTCGTATATAGTTATTCTCGATATTAAATAAGAAAATGATTATTCTTTGATATCTGTTTTTTTACTATTAATAATATTTTCTCTAGATTTCCTTTTATGTTGAATTATGCTCATAGTTTGCATATACCTGCAGAGGTTGTTCAAGTTTCTTGGGCTCTTTTAGTAGATAGTTATTCTACAGATATAGTTATGAAATATAAACCTTCTTTATTAGCTGTCTCCTCTATATATATAGCATTACAATTTGTACCTGTATATTTTATTTTTTTGTGTTTTATTATTTTATTATTTTATTATATTATTATTTTATTATATTATTATGTTTTATTATGTTATTATTTTATTTATATTATATTATTATATTATTTATATTATATGTTTTATTATATTATTATCTTATCATTCAAATAATATATTAATCCTAATATATATTTTATTTATCAATACATATATATCGTATTCTATCTATTATTATTTACATTATTTCATGAAATATATTATTATATATGTATATAGAACTCTATTGTATTACCTCGTGTACATGGTGGCTGGTGGTCTATTTTTGATTGCAAGTATATATGTCTTTATATATAAATATAATACTGATTTCTTTATTGTTTATATATGTTTTCTTATTATAGAACCGAGGAAGTTAAGGATTGCTCATTAGACTTACTTTCTATATATGAAACTATTAATAGTAACAATACTACACATTCATAACACTTTCTTTTCAACTTTTTCAACTTTTTTATTATACTTTATTTTTTTTATTTTCCACATTTTTCA
The DNA here is from genome assembly GCA_039096225.1 of Blastocystis sp. Blastoise. Taxonomy (NCBI): domain Eukaryota; class Bigyra; order Opalinata; family Blastocystidae; genus Blastocystis; species Blastocystis sp. Blastoise. The sequence continues at coordinate 1,407,699 of JBBPEB010000013.1, forward strand.
TTTTTTCTCTAGTTGATTTTTTCTTTGATTATAGTAACATATTATGCTAATGCATAATTTAAAGATTCATTTTGTTTGATTTTTTTATATATTAAAAACAAGAATAATTCCATGTAGCAAATCATGATAGTAACGACAAGAAAGTATTTATAGGAAAAATGTATAACATATGAAAGAAAAAAACATAGAATATGTCTTCCCACCTTCTCCTTGATTATTTTCACAAATTGGCTCCGAATATTTGAAAAAATCATCTTTTTAAAATATTGTTGCTTATTTTCTTGTTCTTTATCCGTTCATTAACAATTGTAAATAGTCATTATTAGTATTCACAAGAAGTGAACATTGTTTCTATAGATTTAGTGAAATTAAATAGAATAAGAATGGAATCCTCAAATTCAAATGGTGAAACTCTACCTCAACAAGATCCTAACGTTGATATTGAGATGGAGGAGTTAGATAAACCTATACGTAGACAGCGTTTAATGATAGAAAAAATTGTTTTAGAAAATTTCAAGTCATATGCTGGAATTCAAGTAAATAATACTTCCAGAATATTTATATGATTATTTAAATTTCTTCTATCAAAATTAATATCTATTTAATATCACTAGGAAATTGGTCCTTTTCATAAATCGTTTACTTCTATTGTTGGACCTAATGGGAGTGGCAAGTCAAATGTTATTGATGCCTTACTATTTGTATTTGGTAAGCGTGCATCAAAATTAAGACTAAAAAAAGTTTCTGAGTTAATTCACAATAGTGCCGAACATCCTAATTATACATATGCAAGCGTAGCTGTATATTTCACAGATATTGAAGATCAAGAAGATGAAGATGCGTATGTTTATTCTATTATATGTTTTATATACAGAATAGTTATATATATATTATTTTATTGATTTGTTTACTTTAAAATAACTTTATGAATAGAAATTTTATTTAGTAATTTTAATATATATATAGATATATATACATATATTTATCTATTTTATTATAATAAATATATATATAGATATATACGTATTCCAAATACTCAGATAAAAATAAGTCGTGTCGCCCGTCGTGATAACCAATCAGATTACTATATAGATGACCGAAAAAGTTCTTTTAGGGAGGTAACAGAATTACTTAAAGGTAGGGGAATTGATTTAGATAATAATCGATTTCTTATTCTTCAGGGAGAAGTCGAACAAATAGCACTGATGAAACCTAAAGTATATATATATATATATATAGAATAATAATAATAAAAGTTATTAATCGTTATTATAAAGATATTATTATTATTATACATGAAATATTAATCTTTTTTGCTATAATGATATGTTTATATGTTATGTATAATAATAATAATTATATATGTTATCATATATGTATATATATATATAGTCAACAGGTGAGAATGATGAAGGGTTATTAGAATACTTGGAGGAGATTATTGGTAGTAATAAGTATATACAAGATATAGAAGAGAAGGAGAAGGAGATGGAAACTATTAATGAACAACGACAGGAACAACTCAATAGAGTTAAAGTATAGATATAGTAGTGTTATCTGAGATATTATTATTATTATTATCTGAGATATTATTATTATTATTATTATTATTATTATTATTATTATTATCTTTATTATTATTATTATTATTATTATTATTATTATTATTATTATTATTATTATTATTATATCTATATATATCTATATATATATAGTTAGTACAAAAAGAGAGAGATGGATTAGAAGATGCTAAAGTCGAAGCAGAAAAATATATAGATTTAGAGAGAGATATACTTGTCAAGAAGGGATATATAGTTCAAAAACAACTTGTTATGGAGAAAGAAGGATTAGAAACACTTGAAACAAAACGTAACGGACTGGAACAGTCATTTAAAGAAAAAACTGATAAATATAAAGAAAATGAGGCTGTCTTAAAAGAAAAATCTGCTCAATTTCATAAAGTAGAAAAAGATTATGAAGAAATAACCGTGAATATGCAAAAAACAAAGGAACAATATAATACCTTTGAAAGAATGGTATCTATATATTTGTATAGTTATTATTAAGTCTATTCATATATATTTTTTTCGTATTATTATGATTAGTATACTTATTATTATGTTAAATATAATATTTATTATGATCCAATAGGATATTGAATATCATGAGGAACTAAAAGGATATAAGAACACAATTAAACAGTTAACCAATAAGATTACAAGTTCTACAAGTACTATCGAATCAAATACCAAAAGCATTTCTGATTATGAAACATCTCTTCCTCAATTGCAAAAGACGTTACAATTCGCACAGGAACAGAAAGATATTGAAGAGGAGAAACTAGAGAAACTCATGACACAATTAAAAGAAATTACAAAAGATCTTCGACAGAAGAAGGAAGCTATACAGGTATATATATATAGAATTATATTATAATAATAATAATATATAGAAGAAAATGAATCCGTTATTACAGCAAAAGTCTGAATTTGAGAATAAGATGCGTCTGATTGATACTGAAATGGATTGTATAACGAAAAGAGACCATCAGCAGGAACAGGAACGTGTTGATTTATATAAACAAAAAGAGAACCAAGAAAATAGTTTATCACAATATAAAGTTGAATTAGAACAAACAAAACAATTATTCGAAACAAAGAGTAAGGAGATGGAGACAGTTAAGAATGCTATATATATGTTAAATATGGATATAGAACGTATTATGGGAGAATTAAAGAATAAAAGACAACAGGTATTATATATATATATATATATATATATATATATATATATAGTGTGCTGATATACGTAGTCTAGGAACAACTGAAACAAGTCGAGTAATAACCGCGATTATGCAACAAACTAAAGATCGTATATATATTATATTATATATTATACATTATCTATTATCTATTATCTATTATCTATTATCTATTATCTATTATCTATTATCTATTATTTACTATCTATTATATACAATATATAATATAAAATAAATAATATATAATATATTATATATAGAAGGTGCATTAGTAGGATTAGGTATATATGGTCGTTTGGGAGATTTAGGAACTATAGACAAAATGTATGATATTCCCGCGAGTACCGCCTCTGGAGCCTGGGGAGATCTTGTTGTAGAGACAACCGATGACGGTCAACGCGTCATCGAATGGTTGAAACGAGAGCACGTGGGTAAGATTCGATGTATTATCTTAGAGAAATTAAAATATATACAAAGTTATATGAATAATCCCTTCACAGCTCCTAACGGAAGTAAACGTCTTTTCGATCTTATTAAACCCTCTCAAATAAAGTTCCTTCCCGCCTTTTATTACGCGCTAAGAGATACTTTAGTCACCAATAATCTTGATACTGTATATATATATATATATATATAGAATTATTATTACATATATATCTAGATTTATTATAGCATATATAAATATATATATATATACTCCATAGGCTGTTCAATTATGTTACAAAGAGCACGTGAGTGGCCGAAGAGTTGTTACATTGAATGGCCAATTAATTGATTCGAATGGTACAATGAGTGGTGGCGGTAATAGTCAAAGACGCGGGCAAATTCGTTTGAGTGGTGGTAATTCTCGCGCCAGTAGCATGGGTGGGAACACTGATAATATTGAGGATGTCGAGAAGGCTGTTGCACAATTAGAGGGGGATCTAGAACACAAACGAACAGAATTAACAAATAATAAAGTATTAAAATGATCATAAATTAAGTTTTTTCCTTTATGCGTGTTTCTCTCTGTTTTATTTATCATATATATATTATTATATATTTATATCCTTCTATATATATCATTATATAGATGACCCAAAAGACGTTACAGGATAGTTTACAGTCGTTACAATTAAAGATATCTAAGATCCAGGCAGATCTCCAGTCCGTTACAGATTCCCTCCAATCAATTGATCAACGTATTTCCCTCCTTCCTGAGCGCGGGATGATGGACACAGATGACAAACTACATGATTTACAGGTATATAGAAATATAGTATATTTTAAGTATAAAATGATATACATATTGTTATCTATGTATATACTTATTGTTATATATATATATATAGGTATCAAAGAAGGAGTTAGAGTCATCATTTGTGCCTATAAGGGAGTCAATCGATCGCTATATGGAGGAGATGAAGGAGAACGAGAAGGAGATTAATGCCAGAGGAGGAGAAGGACTCAAAAAACAACAAACACTCACAAAGAGATCAACTGATGCCTATGAACAGACACAAAAAGATATTTCAACTACTACTATATCCATTAAGAATTTAACAAAGCAGCAAAATAAGTGTATTAAAGAGAAGCAACAGATGGAGAAGGAGAAAGAAGACATCGAAGAGAAAATCAAAAACACGAAAGAGAAATTCGCTTCTATTGAACAGGATGCTATTAAAGTATCTATTTATATTATTAATATTCTTTTATTTTTATTATTAAGATATGTTAGCTTATTATTATATTTATTATTATCTATATATAACATTATTTTTTCTATAATTTTTATTATTATTATCTATATGTATATATTATATTTTCTATATAATTTTTATTTATATATATGTATATATATATAATTCTTTATGTATATAGGTTATGAAGGCATTTGAAGCTGCTCAAAAGGCAATGGAGGGAAAAGAAGAAGAATTAGAGGAGATTCGCGGGCAGTTTGAGAAATATAAGAAAGATAGTATGACTTTAAAGAGAGAAGTAGAAGAAGTTAAAGAGAAGAAGGAAGAAGAAGAAAAGAAAATAGAAGACAAGAAGAAAAAGATAACTGGTTATGAAACACGTCTCAATGTATTTAAACGTGATTATAAGTCTCTTCAAGAAGAAATAGAAGTATATATATATATATAATATATATATAATATTTATTATTACTATATAGGAAGATTCTACTGAACAAAATAAGCAGATGGAAATTGAACCTGAACAGCGTATATTTATAACAATATTTATAACAATATATATATAATAATATATATATAGAGCCAGAAGCTACTGTAGCTCCTATGACGATTGAAACTCCATCTGAATCTAATGATAACATCATTAATAGTCCTACCGATACAAACCCTTCTATTCCCGCGGGGACTGCTGCTTCCTCCTCGGATGTATTTAGTATTGCTGATGAAGATATAGAGGGTATTAACATAAATGCTTTAGAAAGAGATATATTAAGATTAGAAGGAGAAAAAGATATACTACAAAAACAAGTTAATGTTGGTGCTATTCGAGAGTATATATATATATATAAGATATGTATATAAATAATAGTATAATATATAATAAATTAATAATATATAATAAATTAATAATATATAATAAATTAATAATATATAATAAATTAATAATATATAATAGATTAATATATAATATCTTTATTTTTTTATAGATATAATAAGAAGAATAGAGAGATGATGGAACGTGAAAAAGAACTCGACGAAGTGACCAATTCACGTGATCAGAAGCGAAAAGAATACGACGATTTACGAAAAGAACGATTAAATATGTTTATGGAAGGATTTAATGAAATTACACTTAAATTGAAAGAAATGTATATATATTTATATTAAAATAATATCTTATTATATGATAATATCAACGTTTCTTTTGAGTAAACCATGATATTTCTTTATAATTCTTATTATAATTATTCGAACTATATACAAAATAGTATTCTAACTACTTATATATATAAATATTCTAATAATATGTTATTATTATTATTACTATATATATAATTGATTCATAGGTATCAAATGATTACGTTAGGAGGGGATGCAGAACTGGAATTAGTAGACAGTTTAGATCCCTTCTCAGAAGGAATAGTATTCTCTGTTAGACCCCCAAAGAAAAGCTGGAAGAATATATCGAATTTAAGTGGAGGAGAAAAAACATTATCGTCTTTAGCACTTATTTTTGCTCTTCATCATTTTAAACCAACTTCTCTATATATATATATATTATTGTTAATAATATAAATTAAATGTTTTCATTTACCATAATAAATATATATATATTTTTTTATTATCATATATATATTTATTAGATATATTTTGGATGAAATTGATGCAGCTCTTGATTTCCGAAATGTATCTATTGTAGCACATTATATTAAAGAAAGAACGAAGGATGCACAATTTATTATTATTTCATTAAGAAATAATATGTTCGAATTAGCAGATCGACTTGTCGGTATTTATAAAACAAATAACGCAACCAAGTCAGTCACTCTTAATCCTAAGCTCTTAGCTGAAAAAATGAATATTCAAAAAGAATAATTTTGCTAATTTATTTATTTATTTGTTGTATTATGTATTTCAACATTATTTTTTATTTTATGTGTTTTTCTATGTCCTATCTATCCTATACTATTACACTTTTTTGTTTTTTCTTTTCTTAGAATAGTATGAAATTTGTATTCATTGTTTTGTTACAAATTACGGATTTTCATTGAAAACTTCATAACGATTTAATTATAAAAATAATAATAGTTTAGTTACTATGAAAGTAAAACTATATTATATACATATTTTATTGTTATGACTGAAAATGACTTAAAGGAATACTATATTTTTCAGTTGTGTTTCATAATTGGCGGTAAAATTTTAAAAAATTGGCAGAAAACTGGAATTGTAAAAAACACAAAAAAACAAAATAAAATTCTTGTTTTTTATTTTTAAGACATGCTTCTTTTTTAGAAAAAATGGACAAATATTGATGTACAGTGATCATGAAATGGAAAGCTATCATGAAAATGATCAGTTATTTTTATGATAAATATACGATCTTATTCATATTTAATCCACTGTACACTTTGAATTTTTCATTATTTGTCAATTATATTTGGTAAATATCAATTGTTCAAAATAAAAACAAGAACACTAACATGGGTAGAAAAAGAGCAGATTGTTGGAGTGAATATGGAGAAATTCAAGAAGGAGGTAGTTTCAAAGCTAGACGTGTAAAGTGTAGTCACTGTGGCCATGAATTGACTGCTCATGCTAATCGAATGAAAGAGCATCTACGTCAGTGTAGTTCTTATCGTGATGTATTTTATACACTATATATTTTAATATAAATGGATCATATCATTATAGGCATTAACTAAAGGTCAAGCGAGACAAGTTGACTTATCTACTGTAAGGTATGAAACAAGACTTGGAAATGATATTCAACCTGAATATTCACTTCCTCAAATAGATGTATGTCTTTTATCACAAATTTGTTGTTTATTTTTTTTGTAGACTTACCGTACTCATAGTTGTTTACGTATGGGTATTGTTGGAGGAAGACCAGGATCTTTCATTGGTCCAGTTCACATAACAGCAGGTATTTTTTTTTTAATTGTTGATTTTCGTTGAATACAAATAATTCATTTAATAAATATATATGATTATATATTATAGCTCTATTCATTATTATATTGTATAGCTACAATGGATCGAAGGGCTAAATTAGTTTGTGGTTGTTTTTCAAGTGATATAGTGAAATCAAGACAAGCAGGTACTCAATATGGATTACCTAGAAATAGAGTCTATAAATCGTATATATAGAGATATAATATTAATAGATACTATTGTATAATAGAATATTATAAGTTTTTATTATATAATAGAGTGTATTCTAATTATATAATAGTATATATTCTAATAAATAGTATTATAAAATTATATACTATATATATATATAGATTTGATGCTATGATAGATAAGGAATTGCGTCTCCCTGAGGCTGAGAGAATGAACTTCGTTGCTATTACTACACCAAATGACTTGCATTTTCAACAAGCTATGAGAGCTGTCCAAGTAAATATGAACCTATTATTATATGCATTATTTAACTTATATACTATTAAACTATGTCTATATATATATATATATATAGAATGGATTTCATGTGATGTGTGAAAAGCCGTTATGTATAACAGAAGAAGAAGCGTTACAGTTACAGCAGGAAGTTCGTGCGAAAGGAGTTATTTTTGGAGTTGCTCACGCATATACTGCATATCCAATGGTTCGACAAGTATATATATATATATATATATATATATATCAATTTATACTTATATTACTCACTTTTATATCATTTTTATAAAGTATTCTTAATAATACTCCTATAGTATATATATAAATTGACTATTATATATATGTATATATTACAATGAAATATATCCTTTAGGCACGTGAGATGGTGATGAATGGTCATTTGGGTCAGATCTTAGCCGTACGAGTGAAGTATCTTCAGAGTAGCGGGATGGGAGAGAGGGATCGCCGCGTTTGGGCCAATCAGGCGCAACGAGTAGGAAATAGCTATTGCTTTGGAGATATCGGTATACATGCATATAATTTAATGAGATATATAACGGGACTACACCCCCTTCGACTCTCCGCTTGTCTTAATCGAATATTTGGAAATAGAACACTAGATGACTATGGTATATATATTATATTATATACTATACTATACTATTATATTATATTATATTATATTATATTATATTATATTATATTATATTATATTATATTATATTCTTTTGATTCTTTTTAAAGTTATTTTTACCAAATTTCTATATGTTGTTATTTCTTATTATATTCACTATATATTATATATATGTATATATATATAGGTACATGTACAATTCAATTGAAAGGTGGTGGTATGTGTTCTATAACTGCTTCCAAGATCTCTCAAGGTAGAATGAATGATTTATCTATAGAGATTGATGGATCCATGGGATCGCTCGAATGGCATCAAGAGAATCCTAGTGTATACTTCTATATACATATATATATATATATTATACTATAGGAATTAGTTCATCGACATGTAGGTCTACCTAAACAGGTATATATATATATATATATATATATATATCTTATTCTCTGTATTATTATTCATATACATAATATATACATAATATATATATATATAGATTTTTAGTAGTAATAGTGGAGGGTTTTGTGACGCAGACTACGTCAGAAGAGCAGCAAGATTGCCACAAGGACATCCTGAAGTATATATATATATATATATATTATTATTATTATTATTAGTTTTTATTCACCTTGTTTTTATTCTATTTTATTCTATTTATTTAGGGTTTTATTGAAGCATTTGCAAATTTATATAATTCTTTTTTTAATGATATTGAAGCACATGATCATGGTCACGTGGTAGATCTATCAAATTCTAAATATATATCCTTTTTATTGATACTTTTTTATATACATACTATCATTTTATATCTTAGAATTATGTGTTCTATATTATAATTTATATATAATCAATAGATATTCTATATTATAATCAATATATAATCAATAGATATTCTATACTATAATGTATACATAAAATAGATTCGCTGCTATTTTTCTTTAATTCTCTTTACCCTACTATATATGATGGTGTAGATGGTATGTCCTTTTTATATCGTTGTTTAGAGAGCAGTCAACGAGATGGTTGTTGGATAGACTTCACATCAACACTGGAAGCACAACCTCTCTTTGATACTACGTCTGTTCCCGCTATTCCCTCCTATGAACCGCTATCCGTACATTCTGTACCCGTACCCGTACCTGTATCTACAGATGACGCCGTGAGTGTCAATGGTAATAATAAACATACAATCGTCCCCAACTAAACAATAATTAAATAATCAATTTTTCTCCTTTTTATTTAGTACTTTATACATAAAAAGTATATATATATATATTTATTAAAATATATTTCTTATGTATATAAAAACTGTTCTTTCTTTTGTAGTTTATTATTATATCTTTTATTAATATAATAGATTTTCTATTTTTCATTTTTCAATATTTTTCTATGTTTTTATTTGTCATATATATTTATTGTTGTCTCTCTTTCATAATTATTGCTGGCAATTTTTTAAGTTTTAATTTTTTTTTAATATTTTATATAAGAATATTTATATTCATAATTTTGATTACATTTTTGATTATTTGTTTTTACTAGCTTTTCCTTTTTCTAATGATATTATTTTATTACTTGTGTTTTGTTAAGTATATAATATTTCTAACTACAAAACACAATCGAGAATATCATACATAATAGACAAACAATAAACAGAATAGAAAAACAGAAAAGTTATACATACTAATCGAATATGTATATAAATATAAACAAATTAATTTTCACGAGGTTTCTTATGAATAAATTCTGTACCTTGGACGCCCGTTGAACCAAAACCACCAGCACCTCTATACATGTAATATATATTATAATATATATTATGAATATATATATATGAATATTAATATATATATATATGAATATTAATATATATATATATATATAATGAATACTTAAAATATATATAAATATATATAATAAATTTTAAATATTAAATATATATATAATGAATATTAAAAAATATATATAATGAATAATGTACCTAGATGTTTCAGGTAATTCATCCACTTCAGAAATGTCAGCCATACATATTCTTTCAATAATTAATTGAGCAATACGATCGCCTTTCTTAACTATATATAATAGAAGATATATAAGTAATATATAGAAATAATAAACAAATATATATATACTTTCAAGATCTTCATCGTTATGATTAAAAAGAACGACACCTACAGGACCTCTATATATAGAGTTTTATTATATAAATTATTCAAATATATGCGTATATATATATATATACCTATAATCAGCATCAATAACACCAGCGCCAACATCAATAAATTTTTTCCAAGCAAGTCCAGATCTAGGAGCTATTCTTCCATAAGTATTAGGAGGACACATGATGGATAAATCAGTAGCAACAATTCCTTTGCCATGAGCTTTGATGATACATTCCTTAGCAGCAAATAAATCGTATCCAGCAGCAAGAGGTGATCCTCTCACAGGGGTTTGAGCATCTTCACTAAGTTTCTTAATATATAAAGTTTCCATAGATCTTAAGAATAGAAATGTTTTTTGAAATGTTGAGATAATATGATTATTAGATAACATTTTCTTTTCAAATTATATAAAATTGTGTGCTTCTTGGCGCCAAATGACAAATTTAACCGCCTTTTTTCATTTCCAAAGTTTTAACCATCAATTATCTATTTATCTTATGTATCATGAAAAACTATAACGTGATATTGGACTATGAGTTAAGGTGCTATAAAGATAAGTATTTTTTGCGATATCGTTGTTGGTAATCAGACTTTTGTTTCAATGGAGTCAATCATAATAATTATATACCAACGTTATATTTAATAAAACGATTCTGTGTATTCATAAATTCAAGTTGTAAACAAAAAACATTGAAAAATAGTCATGTTTTAACACATTTGTATTTGATGAACTTGGTCTGTTAAATGAATGTGTTCGTCATTAAAACAATGGTCATATGTATAATTGCGAGTTGCTATATTAAATATGAAATGAATAATTCCTATATTTTGTGAAACAAATTTTTTATATTTATTTCTGTTGTTTTCTTTAAGATTTCTTTTCTATTTAAAACAAACAATTAAAAAATCAATGTTGTTCATGTAAATATCATTTTTTTTATTCCTTTTTACTATTGGTTTCTTTGTGTTTATCAAAATATTCTTCATATAAATGAATTAACTCGGTTTTCGCGGGACATTCTGGATAATTAGTAATATCATAATAATGAGGAGCTTCTTCAATTAACCTATTTATATAATTTACATGGATATATAAATATATTGTAGATAGAGTATATATATATATATATATATACCATTGTGGTTCAATATGAGTGACAGTTCGAATATAATGTTGAGTAGTGAATACAAATTCATGAAATAGTACCCAATCTGGTTTATAGCTTAAAACAGAGGAAGGATGGATCTGAACCAACTATAATTATATATATATATATATATATATATATATATCCATTTATGATAATTTAGTGTATATTCATAAATAAAAAGTAAAGAATAATTAATATAAAATAGAATGAATAATTATAATATTTTTATTATTGATACTTGTAAACATTAATAATAATAATAATAAACATATATATATACCTGTTGATCCTTAACGGTTTTATATCCTTGTTTATCACAGAAAGCAATTTGCATGAAATACCCTTTACATAGACAGCGTCGAATATTCGATATATAAGATGGATTCCCTATCGAGAGAGACGGAGGAATTGGAATTTGCAACTTTTGGAATAGGGTAAGAAGTTGGTCTTTAATATTATTAGCTGCTAACATACTTCTATTATTAATAAAATTCTCCATACACCAAGTAGTTCGTCGTTGTTCAGGTATCTCCAAATATGTATTAAATCTATTCATGAAGAAATATTATGAAGAAATATTAGAGAAGAAATATTAATAAAGAAATATTAATTAATAAATATTAATGAAGAAATAGTAATGAAGAAATATTAGAGAAAAAATATTAATAAAGAAATATTAATTAATAAATATTAATGAAGAAATATTGATGAAGAAATAGTATGAAGAAATATTAATAAGGAAATATTAAGCGAAAAAAAAAGTATATAAATGAGTTAGAGAATGATAATTATACTTTTATCATTATTATAAAATAAACAAGAAATATAATGATATTATAAAACATTACAATCAAATCACTAGTAATATATCTTTAATAACATAATATATATTGAATACTAAATGTATTATATATCATAGATCTAATGAATATATATATATATAGCCAAATAATAGGAATAGTAATATACAGATTAAGGAGTGTTATATGATCTCCTTCAATGGACATAAATTGTTTCTTCATTTGGTCCGCTTGATATTGTTGATCTAAAGGACGAAGAAAAGGAGAAGGGACAGAAAGTAAAGAAGCTATATAGATCATTTCTTTAACACATGAATATTGAGGAGAAGTAATAAGACATTTCGATAATTGTGGATCCATAGGAATAGCAGATAAAAGTCTGCCCAGTTTTGTGAGATTCCCGTCATTATCGAGTGCTCCTAAGAAGTTGAGTTGTTCCAAGGCTCGAATCATTGTAGTAGAAGCGGGAGGATCCATAAAGTCAAAGGTTAGCAAATTCTCAACTCCTATAGATATATATTATATATATATATATATAGGAGAATAATATGACTTAAATAGACTATTAGGATATAAATATATAGTAAAATTATAACGTTACATAGCTATTATGTTATATATATATATATATACCTAATGTTTTAAGAACTAATACAGTAGATGTGATATCACTTCGAATAATTTCTGGATAAGGTTGTTCAATTAAATCATTCTTATAGGATTGTTCTGTATAAAGGCGAAAACATTTTCCAGGGCGTGTTCTTCCAGCTCTACCAGCTCTCTATATATACATACATATATATAAGTAATAGTAATATGATATAGATTAATATAATCAGGAAGGAAAGAATATGCACATAGTCAATATATAATATATAATATATAATAATAATAATAATAAAATAATAATAATAATAATAATAATAATAATAATAATAATAATAATAATAATAATAATATCTATAGTAGATACTTGTTGTGCATTGACTTTAGAAATAGGGGTAACGAGAAGGTATTCTGCTCTTAGAGTAGGGTTATACACTTTCTGTTTTGAGAATCCGCAGTCAATAACATACACAACACCGTCGATGGTTAAGGAAGTCTCAGCAATATTTGTAGCTAATACAATCTATATATATACAATAATAGATGAACAATAAATATATATATATAGAGAGAGACAGAAATAAGAAATATAAAATATACAATAATACTAAATATATATATTTGATCTTATGCTTATAAATATGATATACCTTTCGTTGTCCCTTAGGAGTAGGGTTGAATACCAATTGTTGTTGAAAAGGAGGCAAAGAAGAAAATAGAGGTAATATCTATAAATAATGTTGATATATATTTATATATATAGAATCAGAAATATAGCCAATAATAATAATAAAATAATAATAATAATAAAATAATAATAAAATAATAATAATAATAATAATAATAATAATAATAATACATATAGAGAATATATACTTGTACTTGTTGCATTTCTGGTGTCCAATAGATGCTTTCTGTTTTCAGTTTCTCAACGGCTGTCATGATTTCTTGTTCCCCCGTGAGAAATGCCAGTATATCTCCAGGTGCTTCATTCTTATGAATCTATATATATATATATAATTAAAGAAATAAGGGTTTATAATAATTATAATAATACTATATATATAATCATACTTTAATAATCGTACGAATAGTGGCATCAACATACTCCTTTTCTGGCTGAGATACATAGAATATTTCCACGGGAAAAAGACGTCCTGGAACCGTTAATATAGGAGTATTATCGAAATATTTCTATAATAATAATTAATTATTATAATTATAATAATCAAAACAAAATTATACAATAAATAATAATTCAATAGATTATACTATAATACAATAATACATATATATATATACTTGGAATTTGATAGTATCTAATGTAGCAGACATGAGTATAAATCGTAAATCACGTCTATCTCTACATATCTCCTTAATAAATGTCATCAATATATCGGTATTAATAGTACGTTCATGAGCTTCATCCAATATTATTACATCATATTTGGTTAATCGTGGGTCTATCATAGCTTCACGTAAAAGCATACCATCTGTTAAATATCTATATAAAAATAATTATAGGTTCATCTCTATTAAAAAATAATAATAATTATATATATTGTGAATATTAAAAAAAATAGATAACAATAAATAAATACTTTAATAATGTTTGAGGAGAAGTAACATCTTCAAAACGAACAGTATACCCTACTTCTTGACCTAATTGGACATCCATCTCTTCACTTACTCTCTTTGCAACACTCATTGCAGCTACTCGACGTGGTTGAGTACAAGCGATACGAACATGAGATTTCCCTCTTTCTATCATATGTAATAATAAAGCCTATATAGTTCAATTATCTTAAATAAGACATGTCGTTATAAAAATATACTTGAGGAATCTGAGTTGTTTTACCACTACCTGTTTCACCTTCAATTATAGTAATTTGATTATTCTCTACTGAACTTTCAATCTTATCTAAAAATTCAAAAACTGGAAGATGTGCCCTATTCTTTAAAATTTCAAAATAACGTTGAGAGAGAGGATTTTGATTTAATGGATTCACCATTGAATTAAATAAGATATCTTTCACACTCCTATAGTTATTTCTGGCAGGTTCAGGAGCTATATCAAATCTACTTTTACGCCTTTTCTCTGAATGACCCTATAAATTGACGAACTTGTAACAATTTTTAATATTCTTATTTACAGAATCAGATCTCTTCATTTTATAAAATAAGATTGTTAAAATAAAATAAGTTGAAGATATCTATCTCTATTGATATTATACTTGGAAAAATTTGTTCTACCTTGCTGACGAAGTATTCCAGTTGATTCATAAAAACCAAAAGAAAATCTTTATTAATTATCAAATACTGACTTTTTAAGTAAGGTATTGGTGGCATGATGCGAGACATTTTCGAAATTGACCAAGAAACACCTAAAAATGGAGTTCAAGCTTTTCTTGCTTTTTTGAAAGAGAGTTTGTTTTTATAAAAGAAATCCATTATAACAAATATTTCTTCTGAAATTTTATAAAACATAGTTATATTACTTTAACCAGTACATATGAATACAAAACAAATGGAAATACTGACTTGCCAACGAAAAGGTTGTAGTCAAATAGCTTGTTTCTGGTATGCTAAACAATTTTCTATATATATATATACTTTAGTTGTTCAAAATGTTTGACAGCTTGTTATTGTTCAGCAAATTGTCAAAAAGAAGATTGGTCTAATCACAAGTATTATTTATTTTAGCTTGTATGAGTAGTGTATTTAGAAAAGTATGTAAAAAGTTAAGATTGGTAAATGAAGGAAAATTAAAGCCGACAGATTCGTTAGATTCTATTTTTACAAAAGATAAATTAGATAAAGTTGAAGAGAATTCAGATAGAATTACAGGAGTTGCTGTTCAGACTATTGAGATTGCAAAGTCCATAAGTAAGCCTGAGTTAGAACCAAACCCAGATTATATTGAGTCTAAAGTAAAGAATGATAATAATTCCGTCGATACAACAATAACACAAGAATCTGAATATGGATCGAGTTCATTAGATGTTTCATCCAAGTCTAATATATCTAATCAAGATATTCAAAATGATCATTCTTCAAAAACACACAATATATCCTCAATTCTTCATGAAGATCAAAAGACTAACGAGAAATGCATATCAAAGTCTGATGAATCTATTGATAATAATCATATCGAGAATAAGGATACTGTTTCTTCTAGTTTGAATAAGAATAAGCGTTCATTAGATGGTTTAGAACAGAATGACACAACAGTAGATGGCTATGTCAATAAAGCACCAAAAATAGAAGGAGAAGAATGTATATTATATTATACTATATTTATTTTGTGACTATTCTAATAATGATTCTATATATTATATGTTTATATAACATACTATATCTTTTAGTATTACATTCTTCTTCTCCTCCTCTCTCTACAATTACTCCTACTTCTCCTCCTTCTCCTCTCTCTGCAGATACTTCATTCCCTATTCATACAGTACCTCCTACTACTCTATCAACATCAACTTCTCTTCCACCTCCAGTATTATGTTCTCCTGATCATTCCCGCGGGACAACAACATCTCTAGATACAGTCTTAGGAACATCTATTCCTATAACTAAACCAATAGATACATATATGAATACAAAAGGTAATGTGACTTCTAGTGATAATGGATCGAAGAATAAATTAACAGATCTTAGTGATATGATACTTCCTTTATGCTATAAAGTATTAATATCACTAACAGTAGATCTCATTCAAAAAATTGAAAATTATATTTTGAATTAACATATTTTATTTATTTTTATTGTAATAGTATAGAGTTAGTATATTTATGTTATTGTGTTTATATTATTATTATTATTATTATTATTATTATATAGTTATGGAGTAAAATGTAGATCTGCATTTCGAATTCGAAAAGCCAAAAAAGCAGCATGCTTAGATGATATTGTCTCTATTATAAATGTATAATTAGATATATATATATATATATATATATATATATATATATATATATATATATATATATATATATATATATATATATATATATATATATATATATATAGGGATTGATTGATGATATGGCAAAGAAAGGATTAATTATAGATAAGATCACAGTTGTACTTCCCTTTCAAGTATATATTATTCATATACTTAATATTCTTATATTTATATCAACTATTATATATAAATTAATATTTCTTTTTAAAATTATTTTAATTATATATATATATATATATATATATAGATTCAGACAACAATAGCTACCCTCTATCAGGCCATGGGAGATTCCTTTGGTGCTCACGAAGTCCTTAATAAATCCCTCTTTGATAGTAAATCTGAATGGCCAAATACTGGTCCTGAAGCGAGATTCTGCACAAGATGTGGCACAAGAAAAGGAGTATTTATATGATTCTATTAATATTTATGTTTAGTATTGTTTATAATATTATTATGATTATGATTATACTATTATTATTATTACTATATTGATTATTGATTATTTATAGAAATTGGTTCCTCATAAGAAATTATCGAATATTTTCATGTGTGAAAGTTGTTCTGAATTCTATACTGAAGATGGATGGGATAAAGAAGTATATATATATATAGTTGATAACTGATATACTAACTATCACTTACTCCTATACTATTCTATATATATATATGTATATATATATGTATATATATATATATATATATTAGGAAGGTGCGGATATTTATTGTAGATGTTGTGGTGACGGTGGTTATATTACTTCTTGCGATATATGCCATCACTCTTTATGCGAACGATGCAAATTACTTCATTATGGAGAAACAGAAGTATATATTTATTATTATATATTATTACTATATATTTTCATTTATTATTACTATACTATATTATCTCATTTATATAAACAATATATATATATATATATATATATATATATATAGATCTCCAATACCATAACAAATGATCCTTATCAATGTGTATTATGTAAACAGAATGAAAATGGTAATTATGATTATTTAAAGCCAGGAGTTACTCTTCCATTATAACTCTTTTTCTCACTTTATTTTTACATATTATCATCATTTACAAATTTATTCTTTCTTCTCTTTTTTCTTTTTTCCTATATGTATTATTCTCTATTTGTTTTATTATATAAGTATTTGTTTAGTATTCTCTTGGTTGTTGTTTTATTCGATTATCTCCAAATGTCATTATTATTATATTTCTTTATAAATAATCAAATTTAATTCAATGTCTTGCATAAACTAATCATCACTCATCAAGATATAAGATTCTTGAAATATCAATTGATCGAATATAATAAATATTTAATAGGATGACCAAAAAAGACTGAATCCTTGAAATAATGTCTTCTTTTTTTTATAACATGAAAAATAAATAAAATTATAGCTTAGCATACTATTTCATCATAACTGGTAATAACTACATTATCATTACTAACACATTGATGACATAAGTTTTTTTATAATGTTAACCATTTCATATTTGCTATTTATTGATTGTTTTTGATTACTCATGTCTATCGATTGTGTATATTCTGGAAAGATTTCTTGTGACAATGTACAATATTTTAATTTTTTTAAAGCAAATTTTTATTGAAATTATAAATACATGTATTCAAATAGTACATTTATTTTAGAAATTGACAATAAAAAGTTCATATTAGAAACCAATTAGTGATTTATTAAATAAAAGAATCTGTTAACGATTATTTGTGTTTTCTATGTGTACTTTTTGAAATTTTCAAGATTTAATAATCAAATTAGATTCTTCTCGATAATACTCATTATTTTCATCAACAAGCGCTTTATTATATTATATAATATATCTTGATAATAGAATACAGCAATAGAATATTGATATGGCATCAAATAATAAGATTCCCGTATTCAAAGCAGGTATTGTCTCTTATTTTATTATAATAATGTTTCTTTAGGTGATGAATGTATTGCTAAACTTGGTGATAAATGGTACCCAGCTAAAGTTCTTGCTGTGAACTTGGTCAAGACTGATCCAACTCAAAATAAATATTATATTCATTATCCTCATGTAAATCACATTGAGATTATGTTATTCTATGCATTTATGTCATTATAGGTTAATAGAAGAATGGATACTTGGCTTGGTGTCAAAGAAGTTGCTCCAAAAGAGCATGAAAAAGTTCCAGTATATTACTATTTTAAATTGTAGATAATGGAGTAACAATATATTTATTTCTAGATTCCTGATAAGTCAAAACTAGTGGATCACATTGTATTTTTGAGTTAAGTTTTTTGTAATTATTTATAGGAGAAATTTGAAATTCAAGGATTGAAAATCCAAATATCGGATTCTGTATATATTTCTATGATTGTTTAAATATATATATAAATATATATATACATATATATATATATAAAATCTATCTTTTGATTGTTTAGAATGTGATTAATTTTATTGAGCCTGAACATACAACAAATGAAGGAATGGATGAAGCCTCTATTCGAGAACATGAAGAAGTCACGAAAGTTAAAGTATATATATATATATATGTATTATTTTATATTCATTATCTGTCTATGTATCATGTAGTATAATAGTAATTCTATTTGTATAATGAATCATGTATATACTATATAGAATATTCAAAGTATTCAAATAGGTAAATATCATGTAGAAACATGGTATTTCAGTCCATTCCCTAAGGAGTGTTGGAGTTCAGGCATTCAAGAATGTGTATGATGATATATATTATATTTATTCTATTTATTCTATTTATTCTATTTATTCTATTTATTCTATTTATTCTATTTATTATTATTATTTATTCTATTTATTATTATTATTTATTCTATTTATTATTATTATTTATCATCCGATATATCTATATATTTCTTTTAATTTATATTTATTTTAACATTTTAAAAATTTTATAGATTTATCTAATATTATTTTATATAACTTTTTTTAATATTATATATAGTTATATATATGTGAGTACTGTTTATCTTTCTTTACTACAGAACATCAACTAGAACGTCACTCCATGAAATGTAAAGCTATGGTATATATGTTTATTTATTTCTACTTTTTTATTCATTCCATATATATCTTCTTTTTATTACTATTTTAGTAAATATATATATAATAATAATAATTATTATTATTATTATTATTATTATATATAGTGTCCTCCTGGAGATGAGATATATCGTCATAATAATTTATCTGTGTTTGAAGTAGATGGAGGTGGTGATTATGCACAACATATATATGCACAAAATATATCATATATTGCCAAGTTATTTTTGGATCATAAAACATTATTTTTCGACGTTACTCCTTTTTTCTTCTATGTCGTTTGTGAATATGATGACAAAGGGTATCATGTCGTAGGGTATTATAGTAAAGAAAAATATAGTGAACAAGGTATATATATATATATTAAAAGTTTCGTTATATATATATATATATCTTAGGGTATAACCTGGCATGTATTATGACATTACCTCAATATCAGGTATATATCTATTTATTAAAATGAATTCATCTATTATACTCATAATATATTATAATTCTATTATAATATAATATAGAGAAAAGGTTATGGTCATTTCCTTATTGAATTTTCATATGCATTGTCTAAAGTGGAACAAAAAGTAATTCTTTTATATTTTTATTTTATCCACTATATATATATATATTATTAATATTATATATCTTTATTTTAGGTTGGAAGCCCTGAAAAACCTCTTTCTGATTTAGGTCATCTCTCTTATACATCCTTTTGGAAGAATGGTATTGACTACTCTATTTTATGAAAACCCCTATATCATTATTGATTTTTTATAATGATTTCTATTCATATTTATTATTTATTATATTTATCTAGAAATTGTAAGAATTCTTGCGGATCTAAATGGACAAATGATATCTATAATCGATATTGCTAAAGTATACTATTATCTTTTCTATATCCTCTATAATAATAATAATATATTTCTCTTTCTAGCAAACATCATTTACTATTGAAGATATTCATCATACACTTCGAAATCTACACTTAATACAATACTCTAATGGTCAACATATTCTTGCTGTTCCACAAGAATTAATTGATAAAGTCTTATCTGCTGTATATATACTATATTATTCTTTATATATTCATTAATATGATATAAATATATATAGCACAAAAAACATAAAGGACCTCTCGTAGACATGAATAGTTTACATTGGGAACCAACAGATGTATATATAAAAAAATTTATATCTTCTTACTCTCTATAGTTTAATCCTCCAAATGATAAATGGTCATATGCTTCTTTAGCTCGAAGTGAATAACTAATAAAAATATGTCTTAAAATATTCTTCATTTACTATTTATATAAAAATATTATGGTACTATATATAGTATTTGTTGTGTATTACTAAATGAAAAAAATAAATAAAATACAAAAGTATTCACACTTTCGTGTGTTAATTTAGAAGTTTACGATTCAAAGGATAGTGAAAAAACTTAAGCTTTAGTGACACGACGAGCCTTTCTCTTTTCAATCATAGCAACAAAACGTTGGAAGTCGTTTCTGTTGGCCTTTTCCTTTCTGGCAGCAAGTTTCTTAGCCCAAGCAGTTTCGGTCCATTGTTCCTTAACCTTTTGAGAATTAAAAAATAATTATAATCATGAATATAACGAAAGTTTTACTATAAATAACATATAATAAATTTATTTTTGAGATTCCCAAGCCTTGATGACTTCACCAGTACGAGCACCTCTGGTGATCTTACAGACGATCTTAGTGAGGAAAACTCTCTTAAGATGTATAGATACATATTATAGACACATCAAAATAAAGGTAGAATTTATTATAAAAATACAAAAAATGAGGAATATAAAAACACATACACTGACAATTTGACGCTTGACACCAGTAAATTTGTAAGGACCATCAACTAAAACTTTGTTTTCATCGATAATATCGACAATGGTAGCGAGTCTACCGAAGAGAGTTCCGTAATTAATGTAAACAACTCTTCCTACTTCAACAAAACGAGTGAAAGTCATTAGAAGATCGATAATAGAGTAATGAAGACAATTGAAATTAATGATCAATTTGAAGATGAGAGAACTTCGTTGTAATTGTTTATAAGGATATTTAATAAGAGCATATATAATAGGATTAAATAACATACCATTTTTATTGTCCTTTGATAGTAAAAACCGTCTAAATATATTAAATTAGGTTGATACCACAGAATGGGTGAAAAAAAAAGAAAGATGGTTTTTATTGACAGAAATAAAATTGGCCAATCAAAATGATGAGTGCAATGCTCCAAATTGGTTTTTATAAATTATAAATTTAATGCGAATATATGGTGTTTTTTTAATCCATTCAATTAAAATTGCACTTGCTCTCATTTTTTTTGGCAAAAAACCATATTAATAAGACAAGTTAGTCCTAATTTATTAAATTATTCTCCTCATTTTAAGCAATGGTATGTATTTTAATATGTAAAATGATAATATGAAGTGCTATGAATGCTATATCTATTTTTCTAAGCACTTTGATGTTACTTTTTTTTAATTAGATTTTATAATTAGTGTTTTTGCTATTTTTATTGCTTCTTTTGGCTTTTGTAAAGGTTGTCAAGAATAAGGCTTATTTTAAGCGTTATCAAACTAAGTTACGTAGAAGACGTGAAGGTAAGACCGATTATTATGCTCGTAAGCGATTAATGGTTCAAGCCAAGAACAAGTATCAAACTCCTAAATACCGTCTTGTTGCTCGTATCACTAATCATCAAGTTATTGCCCAAATCGTTTCTTCTGAAATTGTTGGTGATAAGGTTATGTGTGCTGCTTACTCTGCTGAACTTCCCCGTTATGGTGTCAAGCTCGGTTTAACCAACTATGCTGCTGCTTACTGTACTGGACTCCTTTGTGCCAGAAGACTTCTTCAAAAACTCAACCTTGCTGATCTCTACATATATATAGTATAATAGCTTTTATAAGAAATATGTTATTTATGTTAATTTTTAAGAATAAAATATATATATATATATATTCTATTATTATTATTATAGCTACAAGGGTAACGAAAAGGTTGATGGTAAGACTGTCACCTGTGAAGATGAAGGTAAGACTTATTATGTTAAGGAAATCAACGAAAAGAGAAATCCTTTCCATGCTGTCCTTGATATTGGTCTTAAGAGAACCACTACTGGTGCTAAGATCTTCGCTGTTCTTAAGGGAGCTGTCGATGGTGGTCTTGATATTCCTCACTCTGAAAAGAGATTCGCTGGTTACAACAGAGAAGAAAAGAAGTTTGAACCTGAAGGTCTTAAGGATAAGATTTTCGGTAAGAACATTGCTGAATACATGAACGACCTTAAGGGTGAAGATGAAGCTCTTTATGAAAAGCAATTCTCTCAATACATTAAGGCTGGTATTTCTGGTGATGATCTTGAAAAGATCTACAAGGAAGCTCACAAGGCTATCCGTGCTGATCCTTCTCCTGCTGCTAAGAAGGAAGTTGATTACAAGGCTCTCTATGGAAAATTCCACAACCACATTGCTATTACCTATGAAGAACGTAAGGCTCGTGTTGCTGCCAAGAAGGCTCAAATGTAAATAACGCTTTAATCAGTTTTATTTACTCCATCATTGAGGAGATATTTTATAGTTGTTTGGTTTTTATTCTTTTTTTTTTTTTAATTAATACATAATCAATATAACAAAACAAAATAATAAACAAAAATGAATAATAAAATAGAAATAACAACAAATATTTTTAATAATAGTCTTCATCACTTGCCATATCTAGTTCATCTAAATAATCACTACGATATGTGAATGTTTGTTCTTCTTCTGATAAAGAGCTAACAGATTCTTGTTCCTCTTCAGGAGTAGATACTGTTGTATCTTGTTTCTTCTTTGCTAATATATCTGATATATTCATGGATAGATCGTTTTCTTTTGTAGAATTTTGAGAAGCTTGTGTAACTTGTGTATTCGTAGGAGTTGCAGGTATAGATTGAGATAAAAGTTGTGATAAAGACAATGAATTCGATTGACTAACAGAAGGAGTAGGAGTAGAGGAAGTTGATATTGTTTTGCTAGGTTTGATAGAACTCGTAGATTGAGAAGGAGAAGAAATACTATTTTGTTGTTTATCTGTTTTTCCATTAATTGTTGTTGTTGATGATGTTGTTGTTGTTGTTGTTGTTGTTGTTGTTGTTGTTGTTGTATCTGACGTTGTTGGTAGAGAAGGATCTGAAACTGTACTATCATTTGAAGAAGTTTGATGTGACCTATCTGTTCCTTTTGTAGCAGCAGTTTCATTCTCAATTTCACGGATCTTCTCAATATCTATATACAAAGAAAAAGTAGTATTGATAGTTTATAAATATTCAAACAATATATAATAAGTTCATAATGTATATCATCCATACTATTATCATTTTCTTTTAATAATAGAGTGACTATACATAGAGAAATCAAAATATACCTAATTTTTCTTGAACATGGCCATGTAAATACATAGCAATCAATTCAGGTTTTCGTTTTTCTTCATTTTTAAATTTATTTTTAATCTCTTTTCGTTCTCTGTCAGGAAAGAATTTATTAATTAACGAGAAATTTGTACCACATTGTAATAAGCAATTATAAAACTTTTTAGTATCATCATATGACCAACGTTTTGTTTTCAATTGTTTTCTATATATATAGAAAACAATTATTTAATAATAAAATAAATGTATAAAAAAAGTAAGATACATAGTATAAATAAATGAATAATAAATACTTTTTATATCCACTTCCATTATTTGTAGAATCATCGTCAACAAATTCATAATTATTAACTTGTCTATTCTATTTAAAAAATAGGGTATATATACATATTTGTTGATTATGAATAAAACTATCATTTACATATTTAAAAATATATATTATATTAAATATGTATATATACTAAGGATGCACTATCAACAACAATTTGTCCATTAATAATCTTAACTTCTACACCATGTGATTTTGCTTTTGGAACAACATTTGGTAGTGTTGTTGAAGGTTCTTCTTGTACTTGTTGTTCTTCGTCTTCATTTTGTTCAGAATTAGTTTTTGAACGAGAATGACGCTTATCTTCTTGCATTTTAGAGAAATCTGCCAAAACTCTTTTCCGTGGTATAACAGTTTGAGCATCTTTAGATTCTTCATTATATGTCTGTTTTTTGGGTTGTCTTGGACGTAAACGTTTTGCTATACTGACGCTACTTGACCGACTACGTGAAATCGACAATTGATTTAAGGCTCCAGTTGAATCAACTTCATTATCCATTTTTTTACGAATTTATAATGAAATATTCAATCAAACGAAAAATTTTAAAAAATTAAAAAAAAATTACAAAATTAAAGAAATTTTTAAGACTTTTTTGTCAATATATATCACTAGTAGGCATTTTGTTTTTTAGTAAAAAAATCTATCTATTGGGTAACCAAAACCTTATCTAAAAAATGGGCTATTTTCTTATCTAACGACAAAAAATCTTCTCTAACCATATGCCAGGAAGTTATCTAACACGTTTGACCCAGCTGGCATCTTTTTTTTTAAGAGCAGTTTTTAGTGTTTTTCTTTTCTAACACAAGGCAAATATATGTCTATTCACTAGTAGGCATTTTGTTTTTAGTAAAAAAATCTATCTATTGGGTAACAAAACCTTATCTAAAAAATGAGCCATTTTCTTCTCTAACCATATGCCAGGAAGTTATCTAACACGTCTGACACAGCTGGCATCTTTTTTTTTAAGAGCAGTTTTTGGTGTTTTTCTTTTCTAACACAAGGCAAATATATGTCTATTTGTATTTTATCTGCTCTAAAGGTATCTATATTTTTCTCTAATACACATTTTAAACACATTATCATGTATTTTTAAGATAAAATTTGGGTGCTATTTGTTGGATAAAACCTGTCTTATTTATTTAATTAATCGTTGTGTGAATGATAATTAAAATTATATTAACAAAAGACAATAAATAATAATAAAATAATTATAACAATAATAAAGATAAGAAAATAATAGTTATTTTGATTTGTTTTGAGTAATTTGATAACATTTTGGATCACTATAAATATATAAATGATAGGAATGATAATAATATAGATAATATATAATATATACCTTGTAATGAAACTTCTAAAGCGACTCCATGAAGAAAAGCCGACACTATAAAAATATATTGAATAAAAAATAATATAATATAGCAATATACCTTCTCAATCCAAATAGTGTGGACCAGGTAAGACCTCAGAGAACACCCATTATCTTTAGAAAAAAAAAATAGTTAATTTCAAAAAATATTAATATAATTAAATACCTTTAGAACCATGGAGTTGTCGACTAGGGAGACCTGCTACAACATCTGAACCTATAGAAGATAATATTAATAAAAAACTACAACAATGTAAAAATATATACCTTTTATAGCACCGGATTTCGGATCACCTAAACCACACAACTCATGAGTTAACTTTAAAATATGAAGAGGAATCAGGACCTATTTGAAGCTATTTCGACGGACCCGTAAGCCTATATGATATAAAATAAATAAATTATATAGTATACATTTTAAAAACTATATAAAATAGTTGCGAATCAATTAAAAATAAAAATAAATATGAAATTTTTTAGAATTTATTTTAAAAATACATACATGGCCCTAAAAATACAGAAAATCTTTTTTTTCTATAATAAAAGTCTCTATAAATTTCTTTATTTCCAGGGGTTATCAATTCTCTAAAATTCTCCTTTTTTCTACTAAAACGTCTATTTGAATGCTAAATTGAGTTATAAATGTATTTTATATGTATTAAGCTAGATTACTTCATTACAACATGTTTCTAGACTTAAAAGAGCAGAAACAAACTTATTTTAGCAAACTATAATTTCTATTTGAAATATTTGTGAGCAATATATATATAATAGTATTTGATTTATAATATGAATATCATAGAGAATAAAAATATATATTTGACATAGTTGTTTATAAAGTCATAATTCACATTTTACGAACATTTTTATTATAATATATTTTATTTTAATGGATTGTTGATATTACAAGTAAGTGAATGAATTGAGAAGGTTTGCAAGTTGTTATCAACATAAAATAATAAAATCTAATAAAAATATAAACAGGATTAATACGTATTCCATTTTACTATTATTCGAAAAGAATTCTTTACAATAATCTCATTCTATAATATTTACAAAACAAAATGAATAATATATAATTAAATATAACATAATAGAAGACATATATAAAAGTTAATAGACAATAAAAATATATATATGTATATGACTTCTTTCTTTATCCTATATAAATTAATTATAAAAATATCTATAATTTAGTATATATATATATATGACATTTTTCATCATCTACAATATACAAAGCGCATTATCTATCAGTCTATATAACATATATAATAATAAAATAAAAATATTAAATATAATAAGTATAATAGTATATATATATACAAGACATATAATAATGTTTTGATAATTATGGTTTTCAATGAGGGATATAAAACGCTGGTATTATAGGAGGTATGTAGCAGTATATATATTGATGTATCTGTAGTTTATAAGTATATAATAAGCCTTGTTTGTAGTATGTCTAATATCTATCTATATATATATATATATTATATAATTAATAACAAATATAAAAGAGTAAATAATATATAATATGCTACATCAAAAGTAATATAAAGTGAATATATATATACATAATTAAAATATTCTTGAGAATAAGTATTTCCCGCGATTATTGATTTATAAAGACAACAAGCCACTGTAAGGAGGGATGATGAAGGAGAAGATAAGAGGAAAGTAGTATATAACCACGGGAATAATTAAGTATATCTGGGATAATTTATGCTCAGCATAGTATGACGAAAAAATTCATGCTCAGCATAGTATGGCCAATAGGCTACCCGCCTATTGGCCTGGTCTACTATGCATACTCTAAAGAAAACACCTTCTACTATGCTGAGTGTGAATTACGCCAGTATATCTAATAAAATATTTTATAAGAAGATCATATAAGTAGATGAAGAGAGATTCCCATATCTATAGATTGTATATAATAATATATATATATATATATATATATATATATATATACAAAATCATATTCACATCATATTTTTCTTCTTTATTCGCGGTTTTCAGTCGATTACGAAGAAGAGAATATGCATATTGAACACCAATAGCTATATATTATACATAATAAAACCATAATAAATGTAATAAATATAATAAATATAAAAAATATAAAACATACAATGATTTTTATCTTCTTCTCTTTTTCCTATATACCTAAACATATCTATCATTTCTTTTTCTTTTTTCTTTCCTATTTCTTCTCACCTTCAATTTCAACAGTATTCAGTATATAATTCAATTCATAAATCAGTTCACCAATAGGTTTTTCTTCTCCTTCTCCTCTTTCTTTCTCTTCATAAGTATTCATTAATCCTATTTCTTCTTCTTCAGGTACTTCCATATCATCATCATCCATCAAATCATTTCCTGTATCTTTATATGCACCTGTGAAATAATTAGTAGGAGGAGGAGGAAAAGGAGGACTATATACTTCTTCTAAACTATTATGGCTCATATTAAAGGAAATAGAATGACTATTTATCTTCTTTAATGTATGTAATTGAGGAGGTATATAAGAAGAAGGACAACGAGCTATTTGTATAATCTCTGCTATTCTTGTTAATAAGGTATACATAATATCTTGAGGAATAGAATTCAATTCATATTTATGGACTTCTTTATATACAGATAGATACTTACTAATATTATTTCTCTTCTTTGTATTATATGTCAATTGATGATATAATATTGTAAGTAAAAACGAGATAATAAAGTATATAAATTAAAATGGATTTCAGAGAAGGTTCAAAAGTATATAATAAATTGAAGAATGATTTATAACCATCATTTAAATATATTGCATTCTTAAACCATGTTGTTAAGAAGTAAAGCTATCTGATTTATAAAGTGGAATCAATGGAATATCACGTGCTTTTCTTCATTTGATTCGGGAGTACAAATACATCCTTAACGGAAAATATACTCACCAACTGTTTTAATAGAATTTCGAATAGAATCAGGAATAGGTTGTGATTCAGGGATGTCATTTAAATATAATACTAGCAATTTACTTATACCTTAATACTCTATATATAATATGAATATAAGTATTTATATATATGTATAAGTATATATATATATATACTTATACATATATATATATAAGTATATATATATATATACTTGTACTGTACATATATTATCACATGTATTCAATAATAAACTTTGTAAATATTCACGTTCTATATATAATAATAAGTATAATTCTATATATATATACGTTGATTAGGGAAGAGAGGGAGTAGTTGACATATAATGGTAGTTGCTTGAATGGATTCATATATACGGTTATTATGAACAGCCTCATAAAATATATCAATATCCTTATTTGTTAAAAGGATAACAGTACATATATGTTGAAGAAGAAAGAGAGACAATCGTAACGTTTGTGTATTTAAACACTGTTGGAATAACACATCTAATATATCCTATATATATAATAAGTAATATATATATATAGTTATATATACTCTGTCTCGTATGTATTGAACAAGTGATTTATAAATAGCAGATTTCTTTATCGTTTGAAGATCATGAAATAATGTAGTTAAATTAGTTATTCCATATATATATATATATATATAAAATTATTATATACATCAATTCTATTTTAAATATTTGATCTCATCAATATATATATATATATATATATATATATATATATTAATATATAATTTTTGATAATCATAAGGATCTTGATAACTATATATATATAAATAAATCATAATAAAAACTAATAATAATTACATTTTTCGTTTTTCAGCAAATTTCAGTGTATTAATATATTCATCAACATCAATTTGGCGGGGAAAATCACTTGGTAAAAATTTTTAATAACTATATATATAATAATAATAAATACACCATAATATATATATATATGTATACACCTTTCATTACAAATAGTTTCAAGTGAAGGAAGAGAAGTAACTATATATATATGCTTAATTTATACATAGAAAATAAGTATTCAAACTATATACATAATAATAGTAATAACATATTTAATATATATATATATACATCTTTTCCAAGGTTAACATCTGCCAATAATAGTTGCAATACATTCATATATTTATATAAAGAAGCCTCTATAGATTTATATAAAGAGTAATAATATTAATAATAATATTGTTTATCTCTATATACCTCAACATATAACTTGAGGTACATACAGAGAATAGTGTCCGTTAAAGTGGAGATTGAGGGAGTCACGAGATGATTACGTGATGAAATATCTAGAATCTTCTATATATCTGGATGTACATCGAAACTATAAATAAATATTTATATAAAGCCTATTATGATTATTATATATAAGTGAATTATATTTATCAGAAACAGAGATAAAAAATATGTTATCATATAAATACCATATATATATAATATAAATAATATACTTTTTATTCTTATAGTAATAAGTAAGTTGTTATTTCGAATGTATATTGTACGAATAAATGACGAAAAGAAATGATACATCAGGTAACAAAATAGCTTCAATCTATAGATTGATAATTAATAGAATAATAAACTAAAAGATAATTATAATAATAATAAATATATTTACTTGAATATTCTATTATCTATAAATCTTCACATATTTATATCAATTGAAATAAGTTCAATAGCTATTCTTACATATAATTCTAATCATAAAACAAGTTGTATCTCATATTCTAAACATATATATATATATATATATATATATATATATATATATCAATGAATAGATATAGATATAGAAACTAATATTCTTATAGTTTTTGTATATATACTAATAAACTAAAATATAATTATAATTAAACGTATAATAATAAAGATTATAATATATAATAATATATAAACATATATATACTTGATTGAGTTCCACATGTTCTAGAAGCAAAGAATATAGATATAGAATAGGTGATTCCAGGAATAAGACCTAATTTATCTGCATAATTCGTTATATTAATATGAGAACCAACTGGAGTATTATAACTATATATATAATAATAATATATAAAATATAATATATACCCTCCATAATCTAAGAATAAATGTTTATTAATAAAAACCCATAATCCATTATTCGTTTCAAAATCTATAAATTGATCTGTTCTATTCTCATATCTATATATATAATAATAATATATAAATTTAAAATAATAATATACAAGAAGAATAGATTTGTTTTCATAGTAAACCAGCATTTCTTACCAATATATTCTTCTATTGAACTTAATGCATATCCTCCTTTTACATCTGTTAAAGGAAAATAAGTAGGACTAGAAGATATAGAATATTATAGAATATATATATATATATACTAATTAAGTGTAAGAAGGTTTTTGGTACCCATAATACCAATAAGAGGAAAAGAGAAAGAATAAGAATTATTACTTTCTGTAAACCATGTATTGAATGTAGAATATGTAGATTTCATAGATGCACTATAAAAAAAGAATAAAAATAAAATAAAAAATATAATATATATATACACAGGAAGATAATAATCATTGAGTTCTGATTCAACGAATCCAGTTTCTTTAGAACTTCCCCATTTCTGAAAGTCAGTATTCCCTTGGGGATCTAAGCAACATAATCGAGAAATCACTTCATTATTATGGAAATCATCAGTAATATCCTCTACGAAACAACATCCATCTCCTGCAGCAGTATAATCATAATAGGTAC
The DNA here is from genome assembly GCA_039096225.1 of Blastocystis sp. Blastoise. NCBI lineage: Eukaryota > Bigyra > Opalinata > Blastocystidae > Blastocystis > Blastocystis sp. Blastoise. Next base: position 1,439,754 of record JBBPEB010000013.1, read on the forward strand.
TCATTGTATATATTATAGCTATATAGAATTATATTCATTAATTATATATATATAAATATACAGAAATAGCAACAAAAGCTCGAATATTATTATCACCATAATCGTTCACTTTATCACATACTGTTTCTACTCTATCTACTTTTGAATTTAAATTTGAATATATATATCTATATATATAATATAAAAATAATAAATATAATATAAAAAAATATACTTTGGATAATTTGAAGGTTGTTTTGTAATAAAATTATTTGTATAATGAATAATACAATCACGAATACCAAATCATTTCTCATCTATATATATATATAATGCATAGATTCTATATACAAATATACAAATAAATAAATTCTTATATTAATAATTAAATTAAATACATATAAATAAACATATAAATAAACATATATATATATATACAAACTATTTTACAACTGATATCGTATTTGGTATTTGAAAATATCAGAGAAACCACAAGATTCAAGAATGGAGTAAGAAATAACTTTTCTATATAATATATAAATTGAAAATATATATAAAATATGAATAGAGTAAATAAAAATCAAATGAATAATTTTGATAGGAAAAGAGAAAAAAGAGAAATGTGCCAATGCAATATAAAATTAAATAGATATATTTATATACGCTCTATATTGTCTCGACTTGTTGTTTAGAAGAAGTACTGACGAGAATAACCAAGAAATCTAAGAGAATTAAAAAAGAAATGTAATAAAATACCTTATAATAAATAAACCCACAAGTCTCTGTTATGGACCTTTCTAAAACTAGTCAAGGAGAATGTCTGAAAGGAAGAGGATATCCAGAATCGAAAACCTATAAGAATGACGTAAAACACTATGATAAATTTTATAAATAAATACTAACACATTATGAACACTGCTTAGAAACATCTATAATAACTGTAATCAGTTCTAATTTGTTCATATAAACAACAAATTTAAAAATATATATATGAATTCATAATTCATTTCTAATTTTTCAAATTTTATCCTTTCTTAAAAAACCAGAAGTCTGTCTAAATTTTAAAAGTATGTCTAAAAAAAAGGCGAGAACGCTTTGGTGCGTTTTCGTTATCTAACGTGACCCAAAAATATATCTAACGCGAAAAACGTGCCTACTAGTGTATGTTATTTGATAATGATTACATTTTCTTTTCTTTTTGTATATCATTCTCATTGTTTTATTGTCATTGATGTATATAATTATACCAGAGTTTATTTTGGAGAAATGACTTTCTTGATGAAAAAAATATATATTTTTTAATTAATGAATAGTCATAAATTCATTTATGAAATTAGAGTAATCTATAAAAACATAACTTTAAAGTGAAAAATAATAATGTTGTTTGAGTTGAAACAATTATTACAACATGTAGAATATATGGAAAAATAGGTTTAAATGAAAATTATAATTATATATTAATAATGTATGAATAAAAAAAATGTATTTATTAAACAATGGAATTGTTAAATGGACACCACATTATAATTTTATATAAATTAATAGTTAGAAGATTTTTCTTCATCAGGAGAGACAACAATTGCATTCTTTGAAGAAGTTGTATTTGATTTGTATTCATTGTTTTGTAATGTTTGAATACTTGAAATATCTGTTGAGTTCGTTTTTGTTTCTTTCTCTTTTTGTTCATTTGATTGAGGTGAATTTTTGGTATATGTACATAACCATTGAGTGTAGTCACATTCTTTGATATCATCTTCAATAATTTTCTTTGCAATTTCTGGTTTTAAAGATAGAATTTGTGAATCAGAATAACCTAATGAAGATAACTGATTTTTCATATTTGCTGTTATCATAAAAGCAACTTTGGCAGTTTCTTTTTCTTTTTTACCATATTTCATTGTATCAATTGCATTAGATGTTTTATAAGAGATATTAGAATATGATTTAGCGATAAGTCTGTAAGTAAAACTGTTTTTAGCAAGACAAAGCTTGTAATCTAGGAACGTATTTTTGACTATTCGTTTTTGAAGAGTATTAAACGTGGAGAAGAAACTAGAAGATCTAAAACTTGATTTCACTATTTGTGGTTGTCTTACTATGATCGTTTTAATGAAAGAAAATGTGCATCGAAAAGACATTTTTAATTCTTAATTAATAAAAGAAAAAGTGGATAGGAAAATTCTAAAAAAAAATAGAAATGTTTTTATGGGGAAAAAAGAATGTGGGAGAACTTATAAAACACCAACATTCTTTTACAATAATAAAGTTGATTTTTGTATTATATTTAATGGATATTTGTTTTTTAATAATTTGAAATAGAATGAAATAAAACAAAAAAATAAAATATCTTTAAAAAAAATAAAAAGAAATCAATTGGATTAGACGACAAAACGATGACAAGTAATAAAATATAATATATTTAAACTAATCTACAACTTGTATGATGTATTTTTAAATACAATCAAACAATCAAATAAAAAAATTTTGTAATATCTAAATGAATATTTTTACAAATTAAACCACCAGAAGAATCCACCAACAGCAACAATCAATACTACAATTAAGATAATCATAACGATACACTTACATTTTCTATAAGTTAAATGTTTATTAAAATTTATAATAATAATAAATATTAATAACAATATTATAATGATTAATAATAATACTATAATGATTAATAATAATAATAAATATAATAAATACCTATTCTTCTTGGCATTTTTGATAGCTTCTTCTAAGCTTTTATTGGCTTCTTTGACACTAGTATGAGTTTTATCAATATTGACTTCAATTTTATCGATGAGACCTCCTTGTTCTTCTACAAGTGAAGCTAGATCCATGAACATTTGATTTACTTGTAACATATTACGTTGAATATGTAGAATACTTTGATAAGTTTCTTCGACTTGTCTTACATTAGTTTTAATAGTACTATTCACATTACCCATCATGGCCTATAATACACATATATATATAAGACAGAATAGAGTCTGTTGTTAGTACAATAGCATATAAGACAATACACATGATAATAATATATAAATAATAAAGTATATAATAACAAGAACAATAGTAATATAACTTTATTCAATTAACTACATATATATATATATATATACCCCACGAATGGCATCCATGCCTTCTCCGCTATCAATGACTTTATCGATATCCTCATCACTCTGATTTAAAATAGGCTTCAGCACACCTTTCAGGCGAGCCTTCACATTCTTATCGTATATACTCTATTTATAAAATATATATATAACAATATATAATAAATATAAATATATAATAAATATAAATATAAATATAAATATATAATAAATATATAATAAATATATAATAAATATAAATATATAATAAATATACTTGAGCTTCGTTGAATTCCTGAACACAATGGGCAAACTTACGAATAGATGTATCTAATACGTTCTTCTTTAATCTAATAATATGGTTAATATACAATTAAAAAAGTAAAAAGAAATATAATAATAATAATATATATTAAAAAAACTAATAAATTCAAAAACAAAATAGAAAATAAATACTTATAGTCGTGAGATTCAGCAGGAGGATTTGCAGGTAATGATTTCTTTAAGGCATCTAATAATGTTTTGGAATCTTTGATTTTTTGAGAGGAGACATCAATTAACTCTTTAACAGTATCAGTAGGGACATCATCTAAAGAAATATTTGCATTCTGGGCATAAGCATTAATTTTTTCAGTAACAACTTTGACTTCTTCAATAACGACATCAATTGTACGAACATTTGAAAGAAATGTTGCTACAGGAATCTCTTTATTGATTGATGGTATTCTAATCAGATAGACTAATGTATTATGCAAACATACTCAATGGCAGCCATGCTATTATAGAATAAAGTAATAAAAACGTAATTACATTAAAAACATTACACGCAAGAAATCTTCATGAAAATTTTTGATATTTTAGTGAAAATATGAAATTAATCTCGATTTTAACTGGATACTTTTGTGTTTTTTAAATTGTTTCGAGAATGAATAGATTATGTATTCAACAAGAAACAAGAGTAGATAGATTAAACAAAATGTTTATGAAAAACCTTTGATTGAAAAATATCATGAAAAGGATAGATTAAGGAATCTAACACAACACCGAAAAGCTTAAAATACTAAAATAGAATCAATAAAAGAACATAAAGTATTAGAAAATCAGAAACAAAGATAGATAAAAAAAACAGATACTAAAAGAAAAGTACGATAAAATCTTTAAATGATAAATTGATTATAAAGAGAATTAAAAAAACCTTTATACTTCAATTGACATTTCATTCAATTTACTACATGCTATGTTATAGAGATCTATTAGTTCTTCGTCATAACACTCTAATATTTTAGCTACTTCTTCTTGTGTAAATAACGAAGCATCAGTACAGAAAGTAACATACACCTATAGAGTATTTAAATATTTATATAAGGTGAAAAAAAGAGAGTAAAAAAAAAATGTGATAGAGAAAATATATATGTAAATTATTAATATTTATAATATATATATAATATAGGTATATAATTATATAAATATAAAAAATAAATAAATTATATATAAATAAGGAAATGATTAAAAAAAATAAATATATATATCAAAAAAGAAGAAAATGACATAGTTGATGAATAATAAAAAAAGTGCTTACCATATTATTGTAAGATGTTAATGTACAAAAAGTATGAATGGAAGCTGTAGGAGGAACAGAGAAAATAACATCGTTGATAACAGTATCCATCAAACGAATAGTATTATTAGAAGCAGGAACAGTAGATAAGGAAATAGAACTTATACGAGTCAAATTTTCAAACATAGAGTTAGCCATACCTCTAGGCAAAGAGCCAATTAATCTCATAGCATGATTAACACAGATAGGTTCAGCAGATTTCCCTTTATGATGTATTTCCTTAGTTAATAACTCAAGACGTTCCCAACTATTTCCTGCTTTGAATGGCAACGAAAGAATCAATAATGACAAACCTATATAGTAAGAGGACAAATAATATGACTTAAATAAAACAATATACGTGAAAAGTATATATATAATATTCATATAATTATGATTGATAACAAAAGGATAATTTAAAAAAATGAAATATTTGAAATAGATATATGAATTACTGTCAAAGAAGATATATATATAAATACTTTTATTTCCATAAACAGTATTAACCTTATCATCAGCAATAGGAGTATAGAAAGTTTGAATTGGCTTCATAGACATCCATAGATAACCATGAATTTTCTGTTTTTCGTTGAAAGAAATATCTTTATTATCAAAGAATCGTCTTAACGCACCGACAATACAACTGGATAAAACATCATTAACTGAATACCCTAGTTGTTTGAAATGCTAAATATATATATATGTATATATATATGTATATATTCATAATTAAAGTTTTAATAATAATAAATTAAATGAAAGAAAGAGTGAGTATGTATGTATGACTAATGAAATAAAGTATACTTTGATTTTATCAACAGAAATAGACATTTTTTTGTAATCACAAATTCTAGGATCCATAATTTTCATGTCATCTGGAGTTTTAATTGGATTCACTTGATCATGAGGATATGAAAGAAGTTTGAAGAAAGTAGGTAAGTAAAAGAAGAATCGTTTAAAGCCATTTATATGAATAGAAGGAGGAGCAGGAATAGATTTAAGAGAGGAAACAGAAGGAATAGGAGAAGAAGAAGGAATAGGAGAAGAAGAAGGAATAGGAGAAGGATAGGGAGATTTTATTGGCATTGTCTATAGAGAATTATATAAATATAGATGAAAATAAAATATATGAATATATATTAAAAATAAATGAATATATATTATAGAAACAAATGAATATATATTAAAAATAAATGAATATATTTAAAAACATATCATATATATATATATATATATATATAAAATGAATATATTTAAAAACATATGAATATATATTAAAAATATATGAATATATTAAAAAAAACAAGTGAATACAATAAATACTTACTTGATAAAAATCACTAGCTTTGAAAATGAGTCTTAAGAAAGAAAAACCATCAGCTAAGCAATGATGATAACGTAAATACATTACTGACTTTGTATTCCCTTCTGTATCAATGACATTATCAAAATAATACACTTTCCAAAGTGGACGATCATATTCAAGAGGAACCTATATAGAAAAAAAGTGAGAAATGACACAGTCTTTTATGGAATAGATGAACAACAAAAAAGAAATAATATTAAAAATAATTATTTAATTTTAAAAAATCAAATATATATATACATTGACATGCTGCTGAAAGAATATCTTGATATCATTCATAGTAACAGGATCAGGCATTTCGACAATATGTCGTTCAATAGAAAAGTCTGGATCTTTCTCCATGTAACTCCAGAGGAAACTACGTTTAATAACTCGATTTGTCCAAATGTGATTCTTTAAAAAGAAAGAGTTCCATAAGTCTTTAATCTTGTTTGCTGTTAGTTTTTCTCTAAAATTGAACATTAAGTTAACTACAGCTGAAGGTCCAATCACAGGAGCAGTTAACCAGTTTGTTGCAACACCGTCAAGATACCAAATATTCTAAAAATATAAAAACAAATAAGAACTGACTAAAATAACATTTACTCGACTTCGAACAAAAAACACAACTAAGAACGCAAGCACAAGACCTCCACAAACTCCACCAGCAATACCAGCAATAATATAGAAAAACATTTTTTCTGTTGATTTTGCAAGAAAATAGCCTATTTAATAATAAATTAACTTTGAAAACAAAATTTGAATTGTATATCACTTAAATAAATGATGTAAATTAGAATCATTATCCAAACACAAATTGTTATCCGTTTCAATAACAATTTTCTCCCATTCAATGACATCGAATAGTAGTCATTTTATGTAAATATACGCTTCCCCATGGGAATATTTAAATAATATCAATAAAAAAATATCTTTTCACGGTTATTATCTTCTTTGCTTTTATTGAATCCTCCATGCAAATAAATAGTCCAACCTTGATAATCAGTATTTAGTTATTGTTCATTTATATATCAACTTTATGAATCTGGATCAATTTTATTTTGCTATATGATCTTTAATAAAAAAAAATAATAATAATGATTTTTCTAAAGTATTAACTGATCTAATTAGATTTCAAGTGTATTTACTATTGAAATGAAAACTAAATATAAATTGATTTATCGGACTAATAAGATAATGAGTAATAGATGTGAAGATATGCACATATACGTAAACAGTCATTACTTAAAGAAAATTGATAATGAGGTTTTATAAAATAGTATAATTATCTTATTAGTTATATGAATGTGTGTATATTTTTTTAAAATAATTAAAATAAAAAAGACTACCAAAACCATCAAGACATATTAAAGAAATGTGAGATTCACTATTTAAAATCGTCAAGCAATATTAATATAATTTCATGATGATAATACGATGCTAATTTCTTGTTTTTTTTAGATATAAGATGATACAACATATAAAAAGTAATAATTAAATAACGACTTGAATACTTTTCGTTTTATAGAGAATATCATCAAAAAAACATGGAAATTCAAAAGTTTCTCTTAAGTGAAAAAATAAAATTTGAGTGTCTTAAGTATAAGAAACCGTGATTTTGAAGCTTATTCATCATACAGGACAAAAAATAAAAATTTTATGTATTTGATCTTTTCTAGTGAAGTATATAAGAAATGTTTGCTACATTCTTCCGTGCCTCAAGAAACATCGTCTCTAAGAACACTGTTGCTGTTATGAAACGTCAATTTGCTCAAAAGGCTTCTGCTGAGTATGGTGGCTTTGTACCCCCTCACGTAGCTTCTTGGCATAAAAATGTAGGTATTGCCTGTGAAACTGTCATGTGGCTTTGGGTATTCTACAGACTGAAGAAGGACTACAAGTCTTTTTTCAATATGGAACATCCTTGGGAAGCTCATCATGAAGAACATTAAACTATTTTTTTCAATATTTTTTAAAAACTCAACATATATTTATTTATTGTAATGTAGCCCTTATTCAATATCTTGTTGTGTATGTTTGAAATGGTCTCAAAACAACTATTTTAAAGATATATATCTATTCTTACATGTAAAAAACACTATTTTAATGAAGTTTTATTCATTATCAACAACTTTAGATAATTCATTTATTTTTTCAGTGTTTGCATCTTTCTATATATATATTATTTACTTCGTATATACTAAAAAGATACATCAGTAACAAGTTGTTGTAAGCCATCTTCAATTTCAGATATTTTTGATTCCATATTATCAACTAAACATATGCATATATTATAATAGATGATATGCAGATTACTATGAACATACTTTTAGAAAGAATTGAATTCGCAAATTCGTCATATTGTTTTAACTAAGAAATAAATGAAATACTGAGTGAATAAAGTATATACTAAACCTCCAAGAAGTTGATTGATCTATATAATGAAAATAAATATGAATTTACAAGACATACTTGATCAGGATTAAAATCTGCAGTTTCTGTTTTGGTGATATCTGAATCAGACTATATTCATAAATTGAATGAAGAAAGAAATACCATTGTTATTGAGATCAACAAAGAAAAAGTTAAGAAATAAAAATTTCGAAAAATAAAGAATTGTTTTGACTTTCAAGGTGGAAAATGAATCTCTTTAAGACAGAATCAGAGCTAGACAGGTAATTTAATTAGTTACTTATTTTATTTGAATGTTCCTAGTTATTATAATTTATTACATAACTATCTTGATCAGCCAATTTCACGATCTATTTTTTCGACTTCTCTCGTATGGTACTCTCTTAATAATATTCTATGCTTCTTCATTCTGAATATAACGTTTTTATAGTTATACTTCTTCACTAAGGCTCCATATAAAACATTTCCTAAAGAATGGCTTGATTATTTCGAGAATTTAGATATCAATGATATTTTAAAATTTGATGAGCTTATGCATAATTCAGAGAAAGTACCGAAATCTTTAAAAGAATTTTATTGTCAATTAGAAGGTCAGTCTTTACATGAGTTGATTCCTTATGATGATAATAGGTATTAAAATAATATGCTATGTTTAAAAATTTATTATAAAAAGTTGTAGTTTAAATATACTTTATTTTCTATAGCAAATATATATATATATATAATTTATAGTGAGACAATTAAGTTAGATTACGATGAGCAGAGGGGATTTAAAGTGAAGAAGATACATGAAGTTACTCATTTATGTCCTTTTATCCATAAGAAGTGTGAGGAATATGGAATCACTCATATTGTTGACATAGGTGCTGGTCAAGCTTATCTTCCTCAAGTATTTATATTATATTATTATTATTATTATACATAAAAGTTTTATTGTTTTTTGAATATATCATTTGCTTATTATAACTTTTATCTTCATTTACAAATATAACATATCATTTTATTTTGAATACTACTATGTTTCTGTAGATCTTATCTTCTCGTTATTGCTTACATTGTGTAGGTATAGAATCTAAACAACATAATGTTGACCAAACTATAGAACGCATAAAAACATCAAAACAAACTCTTCAAGGATCTCTTTCTATGATTTGCTGTAGTATGTTTTTGACTGATTCCATTGATAACTTTGAACACATCGCCTTTGGACCTTCTATCTCTCCATTGTATCTATGATCTCATTCTATATTAATAACATGCTTTTTTATTTCCTATATTATGTTGTATATATTATTATATTTATTATTTGGGTAAACATGTATATATTTATATGTTTAAATATTCTTATATTAGAATATATATATATATATATATATATATATATATATATATATATATATATATATATATATATATATATATATTATTATTTCATTTTCTATTTTATAGTTCAGATAAAGTAATACCTTGTACTGCTGAGACTTCGAATATGATGATAGGTCTACATGCGTGTGGTGATCTTTCATGTACTGTTCTTCGTCTATTTGCTAATCCTCAATGCCATTTCCAAAGTGTAGTTCTAGTTACATGCTGTTATGGTCTTCTCTCTGAACAAGACTCTTTTCATAATACTAATAACTTGAAAGAAGACAATCTACATAAATTATCTACTATTAATATTAATAATAATAATGATAATAATAAACAAGATAATATAAATAGTAATATAGATATTGATACTGTTCCTCATGTTATTGTTCCACAATGTTCAGAGTGTCCTCAAGTATTTGGATATCCCATGAGTCGACATGTACATCTAAAACTAGGACATTTCTCTAGAAATCTTATGGCTCAAGTATATTATATTATTATTATTATTATTATTATTATTATTATTATTATTATTATTATTATTATTATTATTATTATTATTATTATTATTATTATTATTATTATTATTATTATTATTATTATTATTATTATTATTATTATTATTATTATATTTTATTATTTTAAAAATTTTATTAAAATTTTTATTTCTTCGCTAAAATTTTTATTTTTATTTCATTCTATTTACTCTATATATAAAATAGAATGTAGAGAACATTACTGATTCAACTTATGTTCATCTATGTTTCAAGAAATACTTATATCGTGCTCTTATGCAAGTTATCTTTGTAGAAAAATTTCCTCAATTGTATATATCAATAAATGATTCCATTATAATTAAATATTAATATGCTATTCATATAACTCTATATATATTCAATTTATATAATAATGACCATTTTCAAATTATTATATAAAGATGTTTCTTCTTATTTCCCTATTTATTATTAGTACCGATCCTTTAAAGAGTCCTGTAGGTACGATTCCTAAAGCGAAAACAGAATCATTCGTTGAATACGCAAGATACGTTTTAACAAAATTCAAATGCTTAGATCAAGTCACAGAAGAATATCTTCAAAGTATTTATGATCGATATAAACCTTTACACATCGTCTTAGCTTGTTTTTGGATCTTACAATGCAAATATCCTTTTATTTATTTTTAAAAATAATTTGTCATGAAACATTCTAATATGTGTTTCTTAACCAATACGTTGGCTCCATTATTAGAAAGCGTCGTTCATATTGATCGAGTCTTTTTCTTACTTGAAAATGGTATTCATTCAGAAATCTATAACGTCTTCAATCGCAACATTTCTCCTCGATCTCTTGTTATTGTTGCTCATAAAACGAAATAATTTATTATTTATTATAAAAACAAGAAATCATAATATACTCATTTATTCTACACATAATTATCATAGAATCAACAATGTTTTAAAAATTTGTTTCTGTGTTTCGTTCAAATAGAAACTTTTATACCCTAGTAAACATCAAATACATTATTCTGATGAAATATATAATCTCAAATAGGCAAGAACCATCAAGTACTTGTTATATTAAAATTCTAAAAGAAGACAGTCGTTGTATTCTTTGTTCCTTTGGAACACAAAACAACATGAACGAAGTTTCTAGAAACTAGAAAAATTTTGCTCAGAATATTCGTTATTTCTATATACTTCTAGATTTTTGTTTCTATTCACGAATAAAAGAAAAAGGATGGTGATAAATAGGTAATAATTGTGGGAGGAATATTTTTTTTCTATTATAAGGAAATAAAGAAAAATTTCTATTCCATTCTAGAAATAGGATAAAAAAGAATGAGTTGAAGAAATAAGTCATAAATTATTTAATATTAAAAAATAATAATAATAAATAGCTATTAAAGCTAACAAAAAAATAGTTGATTTATAAATAAATATAATAAATGAGCAAGGTTACTGGTGAATCTGTGGGTATCGATTTAGGTACTACTTATTCTTGCGTTGGTGTTTGGCAAAATGAGCGTGTAGAGATTATTGCTAACGATCAAGGTCAAAGAACTACTCCTTCTTATGTAGCTTTTACTGATACAGAGCGTTTAATTGGTGATGCTGCTAAGAATCAAGTTGCTATGAATCCTGAAAATACAGTTTTTGATGCTAAGCGTCTTATTGGTCGTAAATTTGATGATCCTTCAGTTCAATCTGATATGAAACATTGGCCTTTTAAGCTTTATTCTGGTGCTGATGGTAAGCCTACTATTGAAGTTACTTATAAAGGTGAAAAGAAGACTTTTTCTGCTGAAGAGATTTCTTCTATGGTTTTAACAAAGATGAAACAAATTGCTGAAGCTTATATTGGTAAGGAAGTAAAGAATGCTGTCGTTACTGTTCCTGCTTATTTCAATGATTCTCAAAGACAAGCTACAAAAGATGCTGGAGCTATTGCTGGTCTTAATGTTATGCGTATTATAAATGAACCTACTGCTGCTGCTATTGCTTATGGTTTAGATAAGAAAGAAGGTGAAAAGAATATTCTTATTTTTGATCTTGGTGGTGGTACCTTTGATGTATCTTTATTATCTATTGAAGATGGTATTTTTGAAGTTAAAGCTACTGCTGGTGATACTCACTTAGGTGGTGAAGATTTTGATAATAGATTAGTTGAATATTTTGTACGTGAATTCCAAAGAAAGAATAATAAAGATATTTCATCTAATCAACGTGCTCTTCGTCGTTTAAGAACTAGTTGTGAACGTGCTAAGAGAACTCTTTCTTCTAGTACTCAAGCTTATATAGAAATAGATTCTCTTTTTGAAGGTATTGATTTTAATTCTCAAATTACTCGTGCTCGTTTTGAAGAATTAAATATGGATTATTTCCGTAAGACTATGGGTCCTGTAGAGAAAGTTCTTCGTGATTCAAAGTTATCAAAGAGTGAAGTTGATGAAGTTGTTTTAGTTGGTGGTTCTTCTCGTATTCCTAAAGTACAACAAATGTTAAAGGAATTCTTTAATGGTAAAGAACTTTGTCAATCAATTAATCCTGATGAAGCTGTTGCTTATGGTGCTACTGTTCAAGCTGCTATTCTTTCTGGTTCTGGTGCTGGTTCAAAACTTGATGAATTATTACTTCTTGATGTTGCTCCTCTTTCTCTTGGTATTGAAACTGCTGGTGGTGTTATGACTCCTCTTATTCCTCGTAATACTACTATTCCTACTAAAAAGAGTCAGATATTCTCTACTTATGCTGATAATCAACCTGGTGTTTTAATTCAAGTATTTGAAGGTGAACGATCTATGACTAAAGATAATAATTTACTTGGTAAATTCCATTTAGATGGTATTCCACCTATGCCTCGTGGTGTTCCTCAAATTGAAGTTACTTTCGATATTGATGCTAATGGTATTCTTAATGTTACTGCTGTTGAAAAGAGTACTAATAAGGAAAATAAGATTACTATTAAGAATGATAAGGGTAGATTATCTGCTGATGAAATTGAAAGAATGGTTCAAGAAGCTGAGAAATTCAAAGCTGAAGATGAAGCTAATAAATCTCGTATTGAAGCTAAGAATGGAGTTGAAAATTATATTTTCTCTGTACGTAATAGTTTAAATGAACCTTCTCTTCAAGGTAAGATTCCTGAAGAAGATAAGAAGAAGATTGAAAAGATTATTGATGATGCTAATGCTTGGCTTGATGATCATCCTGCTGCTGAAAAAGAAGAATATGAAGAAAAACAAAAAGCTCTTGAAAAAGAAATTATGCCTATTTTCTCTAAATTAGCTGGTGGTGCTCAAGGTGCTCCTGGTGCTTCTGGTGCTTCTGGTCCTATGCCTGGTATGGGAGGTATGGGAGGTATGCCTAATATGGGTGCTTCTGCTCCTAATGCTGGTGCTTCTAGTACTCCTGATGATGGTCCTCATATTGAAGAAGTTGATTAATCCTTTTTGATATAGTTCTATTTATTTTTAAAATATAAATGTTTTCTATTCATTTTCGTTTTTCGCCTTTTTCTATTGCATTGTATTATATTATTCTTGGGTTTTATTATCATTTTTAGAGTACTTTAAAAATATTTTCATTTATTTCTTTTGTTTTGTTAGTTTTTTTAAAATTTTTATAATTCTTATTATAAATAAATAAGCTTTTAAATGAAAAGAAAAAGAAAACAAAATAATTATTTTTTATGAATATTAAGTAGCTTGCACATTATTATCTAACTAAAATAAATAGATTGATTGAATAATAATAATAATATACTTGTTGTAATAGTTTTTTATTTGTAGAAAAGAATCTTGAATTTCGTTTCTGTTGCATTTCTTCTGGGATATCTCTTGGATCTTTATATCTTTTTCGAATACAAGCAGCACAACTAAGTAATAATAAATATATATAATATGAGATATTCATATAAGTTTTAAATAAATAATATATATATATAATATGAGATATTCATATAAGTTTTAAATAAATAATATATATATATATAATATGAGATATTCATATAAGTTTTAAATAAATAATATATATATATAATATGAGATATTCATATAAGTTTTAAATAAATAAATAAATAAATATATATATATATATATATACCTGCATTTATCTTGACATCCAGGACATAACCAGCCATCTTTTAGTTTTCTCAACTCATCAATATTCTATAAAGTTAGTTTAGAAAAAATAAGATAAAAAATAATATATATAATATACTAAGTTATAATGTTTATATAGACATTTACGACAATAAGATCGGACACATCTAAATAATAAAAATATATATATATAAATTTTAAATAAAATATTATTCTATTTATTATTTATTATATATAAAAGTATTCAAATATAAAAGATAGATAATAGTTAAATAAATATATAATAAATATATAAGATACCTATTACCTGATCCATGTCGGTTTTTACCACAATTCTTGCAGTCAATTACATCACGTTTACGTGCTTTACATTGATGACACCATTTCAATACTGTTCCATCACGTTTAAACATAGAACTAATATATATATATATATATATATATATATATATAGAAAAAAGTATATAAATATAATATATATATTATAGAAGAAAGAAAGAAAGAATTTTCTTTATATATATATAAATAAGAATATACAACGCTTTATGTCCTGTTGATTTAGAATGTAATTGATATTCTTCATCACTATCTTCCTTAGGAAGTAATCGAAGAGAATGATGTTTAGGAGGTCGAGATAAAGAAGGAACTATATCGAATGGCTGAGATAGAACTAGAAGAAGAAAATATATTTATTATATAATATTCTATTAATAAATAGAGAAAGATTTAAAAAAAAATAATAATAATAAATAGAATGATTGTTTATAATTAGAAGAAATAGAAATATTATGTTTAATATAATATATACCTCTTTCAACAGTACTTCTCAGATCAACATATCCTTTTGGAGACATAAAGAAGTTAGTTTCATTCATGTTTTTATTTGTTTTACTATTTGTAATTGTTCTATTTGTACCTTGTAAAGATGTAATATAATTTGAATTTATATTATTAACATTATTTTGTTTATCATTAACATTATCGTCTTTATTATTATTCGTTATAGATTTAATAGAGATATTCTGTGTTGATGAAGTATCAAGTGGATTATTTATATAATTCGAATAATCTTTTGTTTCTGAAGTATGAAGAAGGAGATGACGTACATTCAAAGGAGATTCATTCTGTTGTATATATGAAGACTTTTGTTTTGGGGGTGTATTCTGAGAATATATATCTAAAGAAATCAATTGATAATGAATTATTTGTTTACATATATATATATAAATAAAAATAATATATTAATTAATAATATAAATTAGGTAAATATATATATATATATATACTTGTATCTTTATTATTGATATTAGTGAATTCTTTGGACTTTATTCTTTGAGAAATAGTATTTGTCGAGTTATTGAAAGTATTCATTGAATTGATAGGAATATAATTTAAACTCTGTGGATTCCCTTGGGTATATAGTGGTAAATTAGAGGAATCTTTATATTTCATAGTATATGAAGATTGTTCTAGAGTATAAATAATAATATACTAATTATAGAGAATAAATAATAATATTAATTATAAAATATAAATTATATTAATATATTAATTATAGAGAATAAATAATAATATTAATTATAAAATATAAATAATAATAATATTAATTATAAACTATAAATATAATAAAATTTTCTACAAAAAAAAATAATGATAAAATAGTATCTATAAAAGAAAAATAAATAGATTAATAAATGTAGTAGAGTTTTACCTTGTTGTGTAGAGAGTTTCTTTGAGTTCTTAGTATTTTGTTTATTTGTAAGAATAGATGTTGTCTTAGTGTTTGAAGTTGATAGTTCAAGATCTTTTGGAGATTGAAGTGGATCATATAATTGAGTATTTTGCTGTAATGAATCTTTAGGTATATTATGAGTAAATGATATTAGAGATGTAGAATTGACAGGATCATGAGTAGTATATTGTATAGTAGGAAGATTATGTATTTGTATATTATCATTAATATTATTAAATGAAGTTCTCTTTTGAAATTCTTGTGAGTTCGATGAATCTTTAGAAGTCGTATTGTCTATTGATAATAAGTTTTCTTTATTGTTGTTTATTGGATCTTGATTTCTTGAAGAGATAGAAGGATAAGATGAAAAGAAATCAGAATTATTGTTAAGAGGAGGAGAGATAGATGAAGAAGGAAAAAGAAGTGATGAAAGTTGAGGAGATTCTTTTGAAGTTATTAATACTTCTTTTTCATTTTGAGTTTTCGATTGTTTTCCATTAGGAAAAGAAGAAGTATTTGATGGTAATGTATTTAATGGATCCTGAAGAGGAGTGTAGAGAGATGAAGAGGAATATAGAGGGAAAAGTGGGAGAGAATTTATAGTTGAAGATAATTCTGTTTCTTCTATATATATATATATATATAATTAATGGTTTATATTATATTAAAAATAAATAATATATAAATAAATAATTTATATAATAAAAAAATTATATATATAATATAATAAAAGAATGACAAAATACTAGATGAATTATTATTTTGTATTTGATTCTTGCTTGTAGTTTGATTGATATCCGAATTGAATGTATAGGATGGAAGTGATTTCTCTACTAATGAAGAAGATGCATCAAAAGACTCTCTAGGGAGGGGAGGAGAGGAAGTAAAGTCAGATAATGTGTTTGAGAAGGAGAAGGAGTTGAGGTCTTGATGATTGTAGATAGGAGAAGATGTCTCGTAAGGTAGGGATGAGAAATCGAAGGAAGTATGTGACGAAGGATAATTAAAAGAAGAATAAAGATCATTATCTGGAGCTATTATATATATATATATAAGTAATGGATAATAAAGAATCATACAATTACTATCTGAAAAAGGATATTGAAATAGAAGATTCTATAGATTTTTATTTTTTTTAAATATATATATACATATATATAAAATGAATAAATATACATCTCTATTTGAATCTTGATTTATTTCTAGATTATTATTTTTGGATTCCTAGAATATATTTGATACTAATAATATAAAACCTATTAAAAATATACATAGGACTTGGAGACTATATAGAATATTATAAAAGAATATATATGTAAATAAAGTATTATAAATAATATATGTATATATATATATAGATAGAATACGTTTATCAGAATAGGATTCAGTAATAGTATTTGTTAATTGTTTCTGTTCTTCAGCATCATTATGGACAATATCAATACTTCGTCGAATCATATTAATTCCTATAGATCTCTCTTTCTTAGATCTTTTTTGTATATGACCTAAAGAATTCGAGAGGAGAGACTCTACATTCGATAGATCAGACTGTAATTTATGAGCATTTAAAAACTGATGTTGATCTACTTCGTTCATCTTTCCTAAAGTCTCTAGTGATACATCATCATCAGATAACTCAGAATATCTAGACAATACAGATAAATAAATAATATTCTTTAATATTTTCAATCAATATATATATAATATTTATGTTATATATAGTATATATAAATAAAATTTTATAATCTATTTAAATAAATTAATCGATATATTTTAGATACTTTTTAAGAAAATATATATATATTATAAATTCAACAAATACCTTTTCATTTGATTTTTTTTTTTTTTTGAGTATGTTGTTGTATTCTGATATATTGGAAGATAAATAGGCAATAGTTAGTTTCTTATTCGATTTAAAATCAATAATGGAAATCGAGACAAGTATCGAGAAAGAATATATATTCAACTTTCGATATTTGTTTTAAAATCATAGTGTTATACTATCTACACGTTGAAGAATTACAAAACGATATCATAAAATCTTCATCCATAAAACACGATATTATTTTTTCGTGTTAACTATATAATATATTTGCTTTAAGTTTTCTCTTTATAATAATTGTTGAATACGTTTCATAGGTACACTTTTAAAATAGCCAACCAAGAAATGAATCAGAAATTAGCAAAAAAAGACATTGTGGTATGAACTATTCAATATGAAATACTTCATATAATAATATTTATCTATAGATTAAGGAAATAAAAATAATATAGTTTAGAAATGTAAAGTAAATATACATAGATATTATAAAGTATGATATATTATAGTCAAAACTATTTTTCAAATTAATAAATTCATTGTATTTGTAAAATAGTAATTTAAAAAAGTATATAAAGAGTAGTTTTGAAAGAAAATTTGTAATAAGTAATATTTTTTGACTTTTAGACGAGTAATATATTTGATATAATTTTTATAAAAATGAGTATTATATTGAGAATAAGAAATAATTAACTTGAGTAATCATTTTAACATATATAACATAAAAAAAAAAATGTCAAACAAAATAATTATTTATTTTGACTTTTAAGTACTTCTATCAATAATAACATAAGTTTTTCGGCATATATAGAAAATATATAGGATCTTTATGAAAGATAAAGAATGTAGATTGTTACAGTTTGAATATTTTAATAAAATACTTTGTCAACTATAATTCTTATAGATTTATCTTATTATATTTGTTTGAATTGACAAGTATTGATAGACTTCATAATTGACAAATAGACTTGCATGTTTTTATTTGAATATAAATTGGATACGATGTGATTATAGAATATAAATACTTTGAAAATTTGCTATTAATATGTTTTCTTTGATAGGTTGAATTCGACGATATTTTTCTTCATTATGTCCTATAATGGATTTTATTACGTTAATATATATATTTATATATATAATGAGTATTAAGTATAGTTATATTGAGAATAAAGATGTGATTATCGTTGGATCTTAATTGGTTTTTTCAGTATAATTTTGATAATTTTAAGTAAAATATGACTTTATAAATATAATATTAGTTATATGAATGAAATAATTGATATTTAAAGTGATTAAAAAGTAAAAAGTAAGAAGAAACGAGAAACTCTTTCATTTCATTTGTTATCTCATTTTTGAATCACATGTAATTTCATGCGTAAATCTCTTCCTTTTTAATAAATATAGACAGTTTTTGAAACTAGAAAAAGATGAGAATTCAGTTTAAAAAAGAAAATTCAATAGTTTTCCTCGAAATCTACTTTGTTCATTATTGTTTTGTGTTTCTCAAAACAGGTGTAACTCAACGGAATAAAATTTGTGGTTAAAACGTTTTTTTTTGGTTTATCAAAATAATCCAGGGAAAAAAAATGATATGAAAGAGGCTTCGTCATTGGGTTTCCACTATCGAGATAAAAATGAGATACACGTCAAAATTTCTATGGTTAATTGACCATTCATCTGTTTTTTTCCTATAGAAATCATGGAATTATGGTTATCAAAAAATCGATCACTAAACATAATTCTTCTAGAAGCTTTGAAATATTGTTGGTGCGTCATTTTGTATGGTTTATTATTTGATGAACTACTTTTTTTATGCGATTTTATTTGATGAACAAAATATTTGTAAAAAAAAGTCGTTATAATTGATGAATGGTTCCACGTTATATACGAAAATAGGGCAATTGAGCCGATAGTTTCACGGGAATGTTTGCGGAAGTTAATCAGGTTTGGTTTCTACTGATTGAGAGTAAAAGTCTCTTATCAGTCACCCATATTTTGATTTGCATTAACAATCAAAGTCATTAATAGGTATGTATATATGTTATATTTCGTAAAGAAGTGTTCCCCTATGATAGGGTAGCTTTTTCTTGTCTTTTTAAAACTGATCATTGACTAATTTACTGAATTCTCTATAGATTTTGCTTTTGTCTGCTAATCCTGAATAATGCTTGATATTTCAATCATGTATGTCCATTTCTTTGTCCGCTGTCCATTCTTTTTGCTGTTTTTGTATAACTAAAACATGAAGCTCTAGCTGTTGCTATGCTGTTGATTGTTTGTATACTGAGAAATTCTGACAATACTTACTCAATGGAGTAGGAATTTACTGTTTTTGCTCCATATGGAACATGTTAGCAGTGTCTTTTTTTCAGTTTTGTAGTTAATTTTTTATTTGTTTTATAAGAAGAATATATTTCTGAAAAGGATATCTATCGATACCTATGTTGAAATGCTCTTCTATTTGTTTATAAATATTTTTATTAATATATTTCTAAAAAATTTTAATATTTTGTTTTTATAGTTTTATTGCTTTTTTCGCTTGGTGTGCGTCTGGTGCCTTAAAGGTGGGTCAGGTATCTCCTTTTATCTTCAACGATGTACACGTTTCTTGCCCTAAAAGTATGAGTGTTCCTCATTGGTTTCCTAGTGATTTCGAAAGAGAATCTTGGGGACCTCTTGCCGAATCGACGTCTAAGTGGGGATTTGGAAGCGATGGTCATGCTTCCCGTCCTGTTCCTTATTTTAGTGGTCACGTTTATTCCATATTTGATAGAGCCGTTTCTACCAAGTTTGTATGGTCTCATAGAACTGCTGAAAATGGATGCGATTATGGTGAAGAAAATTGCCAAGTCTTAGAAGATGCTTATGGTAAGCATTATCTTTATAACCAAGCTAGTTATGGTAGAAAATGTTCTGGTTGTTTATCAGGATCTAATAAATCTTGTGACGACGCTAGAAGTTATTCTTCCGATTGTAACGATGCTTCTTGTAAAGTATGTGAAGGTCTCAATAATTGGATTGTTTTTGATTTAGAAAACCCTTCAGTTGTTGATGATTTAAAGATTTGGAACGACCGTTCTGCTGCTTCTATTAAGAATTTCACAATCTATTATTCATTGGATTCTGTTTATGGTCCTTGGAATCAATGGATTTCTTATGAAGCAAATGATAATAATGAAGGTTGGAGAATTTTATCTCATTTAACTGAGGTTCATACTGTTATTGGTAGATACTTTAAGATTGTTGCCTCAAGCAATTGGGGTAATCCTGAAGTAACTGAGATATCAGAAATTCAACTTCATGGTTATCAACTGGCTAATGATAATTATGATGTAAATGGTAAGAATGAAATTTATTGGATTGATTCTCGTAAATCGACTTGTTCTAAAAGTGAAAGTGTCGATGCTACTAAGTTTGTTTTCGGATTTGCTTCAAAACAATCTGAAAAGTCACTCTTAGAAGCTTCAGTTTTTGCTTTAGAAATTGATAATAATATTGTTCCTGTTTCTTTTGTTTCATCTACTTCTGAGATGATTCAAATGTTTAATGGTTTTGGATATGATGTTATTATTACTGAGTCTAGCTATTTCGAAGAAGATTTAAATGGCTATTTATGGGATATTACTTTTAAGAATAAAAATCCTTTAAAACTTCGTTTACATTATAGTGTAATGGATAAAGTTATAGATGCTGCTTTTTCTTGTCCTAAGAATATTTGTAAGAATATGCCTGCAAGTACTATTGTTAAGAATGAGATTTATGATGTTAATCATATTTCTTTTTATCCTTGTTCTATTGGTTCTCAACACGTTCTTTTAAGTACGTTTACTAATCAAGCTGAATATGCTTCATTATGTATTAACGATGTTAAGACTGATAATATGGTACATATTCTTATAGAAAAAGAAGCTTCTATATTTGATAATGGTGTTGAAATGAATATGAATAGAAGACTTGAAGATGATTTAAGTTATCCTATTTGCGTTTCTTTCGCAGATAATACTATATCTTCTATACAACAATCACTTGTTGTTAAAGATTTTACTGGTTTAAATAGAAGAACTTTCCTTGTTGGTTATACGAGTTCTGTTATTATTTCTGGTAGTGGTATTTCTGATGGTGATAGACTTGTGTTTGCTCAAACTCTTGCCCAATGTTATGCTAACTTCGCTAATGGTTATGTTATTAGTAACAATGCTGCTAATGTTAATTTACAACCTTTTTCGGATGATACTGTTTTATCTGTTAGTTTCTATCCTTGCTTATGTTTTGTGGATGGAGAAGAACATGAATGTGTATTAAAATCTGGTGATGAGAATAAATTAGATCTTCGTTGGCTTAAATCTACTAAAGAAATTACTTATAATTCTGCTAACTATTTCTTAGGTCAACCTACTCAATTTAATTGGTCTGGTTTAGGTCTTAATGAAAGAGATTTTGCTAATCTTTGTTTACCATCTTCTTTAAATGATGCTTGCGATTCTGTTTTAGTAGGTCGTGATTTTGTATCTTTTGTTAATGGTAATCCTATTTTTACTATAGATGAAACTTCTCTTTCTGGTGCTACTTCCGTTTTTGTTGCTTATCAACATGCAAATAATAATGTTGATGTTAATTATCGTAATATTGTTATCTATTTAAGAAGAATTCAATCTTTGAATACTAATGAATTAATACAAAATTCTAAGAAGACTGTTACTATTCAAGGATATGGTTTACATGCTGGTGAACAAATTTCATTTGTTAAACAAGATGAAACTTGTAATGCTAGTAATGAACAATTTACTATATATATTGATGAACAAGATGGTTTATTTAAAGCTGATGTTACTATTTCTCAAATTATAGCTCCTCTTGTAAAGATGTGTTATAAATATGATAATATTGATGAATGGATTGATACTTCTATTCAAGTTAATACTGTTGGTTTAACTTATAATACATTTATAAATGATAAGATATTGGTTGGTGATCATAAGACTATAACATTTTCATCAGGAAAAACTTTATCATCAAATGATAAGCTTATAGTTTCTTCTGTTGAAGGTTGTGCTGACCAAATTACTTCTTATTCTGTTACTCTTAATAATGAAGATTCTTATGTTGAATTATCATTTAGTAATGCTTATCCTAAGATATATATGTGTTATACTTTTTCATCTGGTGAACAAATTTCTTTGAAGTATTCTTTCCAAGTTATTGAAGTTAGTTCTGTTAAAGTTGTTAATGATTTTAATAGTTTAATTATTGGTAGAGTTAATTCTATTGTACTTACTGGTGCTTCAGAAGGTGATACTGTTGGATTTGCTCCTTTTAGTAAGGATTGTAATTCTAAGATTTATACTACAATTCTTGATAGTGATTCCTTTGATATTACTTTTGATTATACTTCTGATTTAGCTTCTTCATATTATATTTGTTATTCTGTTGATGGTATTCAATGGAAAGCTTATACTACTCTTACTCTTGGTATTCGTGGTATTCTTTCATTATCTCCTATGTATACAGTTGCTAATGTTGAAAATACTTTTAGTTTAACTACTTCTGGTATTCTTCCTGTTACATGTGATGATAATAATAATGATAATGAAATGATTACTTTAGCTTTTGTACCAAGAGATTCTAATTGTGAAGATGTTAATAGAATTCTTATAAGTACTGATAGATGTACTTCTTTTGTTGCTACTTTTACTGAAAATATGAATAATTGGATGATGTGTGTAAAGATTGGTAATGAAGAATCTTTTTCTAATTATTCTATTTTTATGAAAGTACAATATGTTTTAAGTATTACTGGATCTGATAATATTCCTACTGGTATCTATTCAACTTATACACTTGAAGGTATTAACTTATCTGAGAATATTAAAGTTAATTTAGTTGAAAGTGTAACTGAAGGTGAACCTACTATTTATTCGTTTAATGTTTATGCTTTAAATGGTAAATATTATTCTGATATTCTAATTCCTATTACTGGATCTTATTCGTTTTCTATTAATTATATGGATAGTCAACAAATTGTTCCTTTTAATAAGATTATTGAAACAATAGGTTCAAGATTGAATAGTGTTAGTATTCAT
Source organism: Blastocystis sp. Blastoise (assembly GCA_039096225.1). Taxonomy (NCBI): domain Eukaryota; class Bigyra; order Opalinata; family Blastocystidae; genus Blastocystis; species Blastocystis sp. Blastoise. The sequence continues at coordinate 1,463,783 of JBBPEB010000013.1, forward strand.
AATGCTTATAAAGGTATTCCTTTTACACAAACATTTACTAGTGAAGGTTCTTCTGTTGAAGATCAATTTATGTATGTAAAAGATGGTTCTATATGTGATATAGAAAATGCTATTGAAGGTAAAGTATATATGTTAACTGAGTCTAAAGAAGTTGAGATGCAATATGATAGTTATTTTACGAATGCTCATTTATGTTATAAATTTGCAAATATTGCATGGATTCTTTATGATAGTTATGATCTTAGTATATCTTATATTGAAACACTTAATCTTGGTACGTTTGTGAGTACGGTTGTTGGTGAGGTTACGATTGAAGGTTATGGATTAAGTGTTTCTGATATGATTTATGCTGTAAATTCTGAAGATAATTGTGAATCGTCTACAATTATAGCAAGTGTTAATGTAGGTAATGTACATAATTCAATTCTTACTGATGATAAAGTGATTTTAAATAGTAATCTTATTATTTCTAATAATGGTGATTATTTATTATGTTATAAATCAGCAATTTTTTCTGAAAGAATTGGTTTAGATTATGTTACAGTACAAGAATTTACTATTGATAATATCAATAATAATAACTATTACTCTATTGGTCAAACCAATACATATATATTATCTTCTCCTGCATTTGTTCCTGAACAATTACCTTTTATTAAATTAGTTTCTAATAATTGTAATGAAAATGGTATTAATTCTGAAGTTAGTCGTATTAATACTAATACTGTTTCTGCTATATTTACTTCTAAGAATGTACCTTCTTCTACATTAAAGTTCTGTATATCTTATTTAAGTTCATGGACTTTATATGAATCGATAGTTATTTCATCATTTGGTGTATCTGAAATAACTGAAGGTATATTTGTTGGTGATCAATCTAAAACAATTCAATTTACTGGTATTAATCTTAAACAAGGAGATTATGTAAAATTTATTGGTAAAGTAAATGGTATATATGATTGTGATAGTAATATTAGTGAAACATTACATGGTTCTCAAGAAACTACTTTAAATAATGAATTAAAAGCTACTTTTACTTTTAATATTCCTGGAACAGAAATAGCTCTTTGTTATAAACAAAATAATGAATATATTTTAATGAGTCATATTCTTATAACTGTAGTAGATTTATATGGTTATCATACTCATGCTGCTGGTAGTATATCTGCTGTTGTTAATCATGATATAACTGTTCATTTCTTAGCTATTAATGCTCAAGTTGGTGATTTAGCTATGTGGGTACCTTATGATTTAACATGTATTGAAGAACATGCTGTTAATGATGAAAATAATATTAAGACTATTGATTCTAATATAGAAGCTACATTTAAATTTACTACATCTGCTAAGAATTTAAGATTATGTATTAATTTCCGTGGTGAAGGATGGATATCTTATCCTGGTATTACTATGGATTCTCTTATGATTGATTCTATTTCTATAAATACATTTAATGCATATATACCTACTTCTATTATATTTACAAATGGTATGGAAGGTGATGAAGTACGTTTAATATCAAATATTAATAATGAAGATGATTGTCTTTCTGATATTGGTGGTTGTGGTATTAATACTGTTGGTTCTAATGGATTAACTGAATTAACATGTGTTCCTTCTACTTCTTATTCTATTTGTTATAAATTTAAGAATTCAAATATATATACACTTTTACCTGATACTATTTCTGTTTATGGTCCTATTCGTATAGAAAAACAACAACAAAAAGAAAATGGTATTGATTCATTAAATATTATTTTTTATGGTCCTGGTATAATTAATGATGAATTATGTAATGAAGAACAAAATATACATACAATAAAATATGTTTCTTTAGATGAAGATTGTTCTGCTGATTCTGTTATTCAAGTTAATCCTGAAAGAATGATAAATTCTTGTAATGGTAAAGTAGATAATATATATTTTACTTCTGAATCTGTTACTTATAAATTATGTGTTAAGATGCAAGATACTCAAAATACTCCTATATATGTTTCTTATCCTGATATATTTAATTTATCTATTTTAGATACTGATATTATTAGTACTAATGAAGGTGAAGTTATTGATTTTGCTATTGCTAATTATAATAAGATATTATTTTTTAATGCTGATTATATTATTAATAATGATGAAGTTTTATTTGTTGAACCTAATGAATCTTGTACTTCTACTGTTTTATATAAGTATAATATATTAAATAAACGTGTTATTATTAATATTCCTAATGCTGGTAATTATAAATTATGTTATAAATCTACATATCTTAATCAATATATTGATTATCAATTAAATTTAAGAGTTGGTAATTCTATATATGATGGTGAAATAAATAGATATGAAAGTATGTATAATTCTTTTGTTATTGAATTTAATGGTAATCATATATCTAATGATGATATTATTACTATAAGTAGTAATAATGGTTTTAATAAAATATATAATATTGTATCTAGTAATAATGGTAAAGTAGGTCAAGCTACAATTTCTCTTAATAATTATTTAGAAGATGCTAGTATTACATATAAATTTATTGGATCATCTATTTTATTACCTATTAATATTAAATTATCTGTTTTATCTATGGGTAATTTATCTCAAATAAGTTTTATAAAAGATGTTGATACTATTGTTACATTTAATAATTATTATGGTATAACAAATAGTGATCATATAAAATTTATTATTTCTGATAATAATCATAATTGTAATAATAATGATAATGATAATGGTATTATTTATCCTATTTCAATAATTGATAATATTAGTCGTTTTACTTTAAATATAGAAAATAATGGTATTTATGATATTTGTTATCAATTTAATAAATTATCTAATGAATATGTTTATGTTCAATCTACAATTGCTGTAAATACAATTGATTCTATTACTTTATCAAATACATTATTTATTGAAAATGTACCTAAGATGATAACAATTACAAGTTCAATTATATCTGAACAAGATATAATATATGTATTAGATAATGGTGAAAATGATTGTTCTAGTATTAAACGTAATGCTTTTATTATTACAAAGAATGAAAATAATGAATATAGTACTTTAATTACTTTAATGAGAGGTGATAATAGAGTTATATGTTATAAACATTCTAGTGAATCTATTTTATATAAATTACAAGATATATTTAATGTTAAATATATATATATTGCAAATAAGAAGCCTATTACAATTGTACCTCAAGTAAGTACATCTGTACAAGTTATTGGTGATATAGCTGAAGAAAATATGAAATTATCATTTTATCAGAATAATTGTAATAATGGTGAATTAATAAATGAAATAACAGATTCTATAGAATTAAATTCTATTTGGACATTTAATAATATAATATTTAATACAATGTATAATAATGTAGTTGTATGTTTAGAAATACCTAGTTATGAAGAAAGATTTAATATTCCTGAAAGTGTTGTAATTATTAAGTCTTTAAGTGTTTCTATAAATCCTATAAGTACTACTGTATTATTAAATACTCCTTATTATATTTCTATTGAAGGTCCATTTTATTATGTTAATGAAATATCTAGTGTATATATTACAAAGACTACATGTGATATTAGTTCTGAATTAGAAAAATTAGAAAGTGAATTAAATGGTTTAACATTACATGCAAAATTATTATTTACAGAAGCTTTTGATGGTGAATATACTTATTGTGTTCAAGTTGGTAATACTGCTATTCAACATATAGATAATGCTCATGTTAGTTTTGGTTCTATAAATAGTATTTCTAGAAATATAGTATTTACTAATGAAATTACTTCTATTATATTAAATGGATTAAATCTTAATATAAATGATGAATTAAAGTTTGTTCAATTAAGTTGTGATGAAAATGTTACTATTTATTCTTTAGATTCTAATAATAGTATAAATGTATTATTTGAAAATGCTAATAATGAACAATATCATTTATGTTATAAATTTAGTTCTCATAATGATTATTATGAAATAAATAATATTAAATTATCAGTAAGAAATATTGTATCTTTAGAACCTACTGTAACATCTAATACTGAAAATGTTATTTTTAGTATATTAACATCTATATTTTCTGCTAGTTATACTGATTCTATTAAATTAGTTTTAAATAATAATAATTGTAATGAAGATGGTTATTTATTTAATTTAGTTAATATAACTTATCCTTCTTATTTATATGATAAATTAGTATCAACTAATGAAAATATGAATATTGCTGTTGGTACATATAAGATTTGTTATTCTGTTGATTATAATATATATTATGATATAAATCAAAAGTTTATATCTATAAATAATAATGATGTAATTCTTAATAAGAGTGAATGGATGGCTAATATGAAATTAGATAGTCCTTTAATAATTAGTGCTACTTTATTAAATGGTACAATAGGTTTTGTTAGTCGTACAAAATCATGTAATTCTGTAGAAGTTCTTTTTGATGTTATAAATGGTGAAGTTATGACTGATTATCCTTTTACTACAAGTGGTGTATTAATTGGTTGTTATAAACCTATAGGATCTATTATATATTTTAGAACATCATTAATATCTATTGATGAAGAATTAATGAATGTTGGTGAAAATACTTATAGTTTTATTGTTAATCAAGTAAATACAGGAAGTATATCTATAGAAAGTTCTGAATTATATACTTTAAATGTTTATTTATCTGAATATGAAGATTGTTTAATATCTTATTCTGATGTACAAATAAATAATAATAATGGATTATATATTTTATCATTTACTAAAGGTTATAATAAACCATTATATATTTGTGGTTATTATGATGAAATACATAAAATAAATAGTCAATCTATTGTTTATCTTAATGAAGTAATAATTGAACCTAAGACATCAACATTTGTACAAGGATCTACATATTTATTTGAACAATTTACATATATTAGTGGTTTTAATACATTACCTATATTTAAATTTATAACAAGTAATAATTGTGAAGATAATGTTGATTTAAGAACTGCTTCAAAATCTATTACTATTAGTAAGAATGGTAAATATAATATATGTGCTCGTTTTACACCTGAAGATAATTTTGTTTTATTAAATAGTTATATATTAAATGTATTAGGTGGTATAACATTACTTAATCCTCCTACTAGTTTTATTGCTGGTGAATCTTTTTCATTAACATTTGATGCTCCTGAAAATTTTATGACTTCATTAGATCAAGTTTATTTTGTTAATTGTGATAATTCTGATTATATTAGTGATACTATTATTATAGGTGATTCTTTTAGTGGTACATTTAATTTAATATATGGTGGTAATTATGATTTACATTATATTAGTATATATGGTGATATAGTTTATTCTAAATTAATTATGGTTTCTGATATATCAAAATTAGATATTAATTCATGGTATAAACAACTTTTATTACCTTCTGAAAATAGTATTAAACAAACTAATTTAGAAATTGAAGGTTTTGGTTTAAGTAATAATAATATGTTTAAATTTATATTAGAAAGTGAAACTTGTGATGCTATACATACTGAATATAATATAATTAAACAAAATAATCATTATTATAGTAATAGTAATATAGATTTTAGTAGTTATAATGGAAATAAAGTAATTTTATGTTATAAATATACTACATCTGGATCTTATATTCGTTATGATAATATTTTTATTAATTTATATGATACAATTACTATTCAATCTTTAAGTGATAATTATCCTATAGTTGATATTATGAATAATAATGAAAAACAATTATCAATGTCATTTATTGGTACTGTTGGTATATATAATGATGAAATGATTCAAATTGTTGAACAAGATGATGAATGTACAACAACAGGTAATCCTATAATTCGTAGTACTCTTGTACAAATATTACCTGGTAAAGTATATTTTGATTATATTATTGATGATAGTACTACTATTAATATTAATAAACTTATAAATGGACATGTTTGTTATTTTATAAATAATGAATGGATATCTCTTAATACAATTACATTTAATGAAAAATCTTTATTATTTGAGAATAATTATTATGCTAGTAAAGATAATGATTTTAATATTATAGTTAATAATAGTCAAAATGGTGAAATAATGAAATGGATAGAATCTACTATGAATTGTAATTTTGATAATAGTATTATACAATCTGAATGTATAGATAATAAATTTATATTTAGTGCTACTAAACAATCTTATTCTAATTTAATATTATGTTATAAATTTGAAAATTCTAATTATTATGTTCCATATAAGAATATTCAATTAGATGTTTTTGGTATGGTTAATTCTTATAGTAATACTTTAATTGAAGGTGAACATCTTACAATGTTATTAGAATTTAATACTTATATTGATGAATTTAAATTTTGTATAAAAGATAATGAAAATAATATAATATTAGGTAATACTATAAATAGTAATATTTATAGTGCTTCAAGTGATACCTATGAATATGAACTTATTTATGATGGTAAATCACCTTCTATAATAAATAATAAGCTTAATATTTGTACATTATATAAGAAATCAAGTCAAAATACAATTGTTGATTATATTTTAGATTCTTCTATAATATTAAATTATCGTTCACTTCCTATATTTACACAAAATAGATTAATAAAAGGTTATAATAGTATGTTTTCATTTAATGGTATTGGTATAAATTCAAATGATAAGATTCGTTTAATTGATTCTGAATTATCTAGTAATAAAGTAACTGAATGGATTAATCCTTCTATATTATCAAATAGTAATAATAATGTTAATGCTCAAGTTAGTATAAAAGTAGAAACTACATCAATTGATAGTGGTATATATATTATAGAATATTGTATGTCAATTGAAAATTATGATGGTTGTCGTATTAAACAAATACCTACAAGTACTAAACAAGTTTATGCTTTTAATTTAGAAGAAATTCAACCTAGTTCTATATTTATTACTGCTTCTACAAGAATATATTTAAGTGGTAATGGATTTGATACTCATGATAGTATAAAACTTGTTCAAAGTTCATCAAATTGTGATAATCCTATATATGAAACATTAGTTGAAAATATTAATTTAGAATATTATTTTACTGTAACTATTAATGATAATGTAAATAAACAATTATATATTTGTTATAGTATTCCTAGTTTATCTAATACTATTAATACTGGTAAATATATTAATCTTGTATCATTTAATGGTTTATCTATAAATAATATTTTAACTGATTCTATATATCCTTTAGTTGAAGTTGAAGGTGAAGGTATTAAAGAAAATGATAAAATAAAATTTTTAAATAAAAATCTTGCTGATACATATCATGATTGTAAAATGTCTGAATCTGAAATATATAATATTGAATATAATAATGAAAAATATATTATTTATAATATTATTCTTCATTATTCTGGTGAATATGTTATATGTTATAAGAGTGAAGATATGGATTATGTTATCATAAACAACGATTATAAATTAAATTCAATATCATCTTATGCTAAATCTGATGACCAATTTGATTTTATCGTAGATTCTAATTATTTAGAAACCTTTAAGGTCAGTGTTTATGGTTCGTTTACATTATCTAATTTACAATTTTATTGGATATTAGATAATGAAACACATAATAAAATTATGAGTATAACCGAGAGCGTTCAATCAACTACTAGTAGTATGACTTTAACATTTACTACTGATAATAGTATTGAATTTATTGGTAAAGCATGTTTATTTGTAGATTTTATTGATTATGATAATGCTTCAACTCCTATATTTGATAATAATAATAATAATTGTATTTATTATATTTCTAATAATAATAATAATAATGAAAATATATATCATTTTAAGGGTATAGTTGGTTCTTCAGAAAATATTATACTTAATTCTAAATATTCATTTATTGAATCAGTTAAATTTATTAATGATAATAATATTATATGTGGTAGTATTGAAATGAAAGAATCTATTGTTTCTTATGATATTATTACTCCTAAGACTTTTGCTTATATATATACTAATGATGGTTATAGTGGTAAAGTTTCTATATTTGATATGACTGTTATAGGTATTGAATCTATTAATGATTTTGTTGCTATATCTAAAATGCCTATTAGTTTAACATTTAATGGTATTGGTATACAAGATAATGATATTGTTTATATTACAAAAGATTATACATGTAATGATATTTTAAGTTCTAGTATAGTTATAAATTCTATGTCAAGTATTACTATAGATGGTGTTTATAATAATTTATATATTTGTTATGAATTTATAAATTATTCTAAATATATTATATATGAAAATCTTCAAGTTACTTCATTTAGTGATACACTAATTTTTGTTGCTAATAATGAATATAATATTGATTTATCATTTATTCAAGGTAATACAAATACTTGTCCTGGTATTGAAAAACAACCTATTACTTATGATGATTGTGATCATTTAAGTTCTAGATTATCTGGTTCAGTTAGTAATTTATTTGATCATAATGAACAAACTGGTCTTATATTTGGTTCAATTAATAATAATAATAATAATAATAATGGTATAAATATAAATAATTGTAATAATAATGATATTAATTATCCTCATTGGTTTATTGTAGAATTTAATGATTGTATGTCTATTTCTTCATTTGATATTTATCTTACTGGTACTCAATTAGATCCTTTATCAATTACTTTAGAATCATCATTATATGGTAATTTATTATTATGGAAAGAAATTGTTACTATTGAATTTAATAAAGTAAATGAACCTGGTTATATTTCTTCATTACTTTATCATAATGCTTTCCGTACTAATGGTAAATTATATAGATTTAAGATTAATTCTAATCAAGGTGGTGAATTTACTCGTATATTTGAAATGAGAATAAAAGCTACTGAATGTCAAGATAATAATATTGGTTCTCCTATTTATACTAAATGGATTAAACAAGAAGAACAAAATATATCATCTAATTCTAATATAGAAATTGATTGTACTAAAGCTGGTATTCAAAGTACATTAGGTGTTTGTTCTATGTCAGGAAGTGTTACATTTAATGAACAAGGATTATATTCTTTATGTTTATATAGAAATAATAATTGGATGTATATTTCTTGGTATGAAGCATCTGTTTATGATATTACTAGTGTTGAAGGTCTTAAAGAAATTCCTATTGGATCATCTCAAAAATATACATTTAATGGATATATATTATCTCAAAATGATGAAGCTGCTTTTATTCCTATAAATGATGAATGTAATAATAATATTATATTAAATAAACTTGATGAAAATTATTCTATTAATCAAATATTTAATGGTGATATTGGTCAATATAAATTATGTTATAAATTTAATAATATTGATAATGTTGCAACTATGTCTAAATTTATAATAGAAGTAAAAGAACCTATTATATCTAATATAATACCTTTTGATATATTAGAAAATACAAAACAAATAATATATATTTATGGTATTGGTTTAAGTATAAATGATAAGATATCATTTGATAATGAAAAACTTGGTTGTGAAAATATATCTGAAGATAAATATATTAATATAAATAATTATGATAATGGTTTTGGTATATCAAGTGAAAATATTCCTAATGGTATTGATATGACAATATGTTATTCTTTTAGTGGATTATCTGGTCGTACTATTACTAGAGCTAAAATGAGTGTTCGTTCTATTAATTTATTTGATGAAACAAATATTGAATTTGCTGTAAATTTCCCTAAATCTTTATTATTTACAGGTTCTGGTATTGAAGAAGGTGATTCATTTGTATTTATAACAAGTTATCAAGATTGTTCTGATGAAACTAAATATATTAGTGATATTTATTATATTACAACTCTTTCTATTAATAATGAAGATCAATATGGTTCTATTATTACTTTTACTACTCCACTTTCTGGACAAATATGTTATCATTTTAAGAATCAAAATAAATATATTAAAGTTAGTGAAACAATTCTTACTTGTAATTATCCTTCTGTTACTAAAATAACTCCTAATCGTATATTTGTTTCTCAAGATAATAATTTAATATTAGAAGGTATTGGTCTTTCTGGATTAAATACTAATGAAAATTCTTATATACGTTTTGTATCATCTGAAAATAAAGATATTATAGATTGTAATAATAATATTATTAGTATTAATAATAATAATAATGATATAATAGTTAATTATGAAAATAATAAATATAATATTAATGTAAATTTCCCTATTAATACACCAGAGAATATTTATATATGTTATAAATTTAGTGGTCTTAATGATTATATTGCTCAAAGTATATCATTTATGGTTACTAGTATTTCTGATATAAATCCAAAGACACTTGTTTATAATATACCAATGTCTATTGTTTTTAATGGTAATAATATAATTAATGAAGATATTATTCATTTTGTACCAAATGGTGAACAATGTGATAGTGTAAATGCTATTATAAGTAATATAAATGAAAAGACTGCATTAGTTAATTTTAATATGTTACCTACAAATTATTATTTCTGTTATTATATTAATAATTTAGTTTATATATCTGATATTAATATTGAAGTTAATATACCATCATTTATAATTGATTTAGAAGGTAGTAATATATCTACTGTAATTGGTTATGAAACTACTTTTGAAATAGAAAATAATAATTCTGCTATAGTTGATGGTGATTTAGTTTCATTTACTTATGATTCTTGTGATAGTCCTATTATTAATGCTGTACGTGTTAATAATAATAAATTTACTATGACAATAAATGAAATTGTAGGTAGTTCAATATTATGTACTTATCAAAGTAATGGTAATACAAAATCAAAATATAATAATGTTATTTTAAGTGTTAATTCTGTAATAAGAACATCTAATACATATATTTCATATAATAATATAGAACTTATAACATTTACTGGTATTGGTATTCATTCTGGTGATTTTGGTTTCTTTGGTGATAATTGTTCTGATGCTAGTAGTCGTTATAGTAATATATTTATAATAAATGAAGATAATCAAGCTGAAGTTAATGCTATTAAACCTGGTTTAAACATACCATTATGTTATGCATTTAATAGATTTAATTATAAATTATATTCTAATATAACTTTATCAGTTCGTTCTGTAGATAATATAGAAATTATTAATGCTTTTGATATAAATAATATATATAATAGTAAGATAACAGTAAGTGGTACTGGTATAGGTTCTTCTATTTGTTCAGTTTCTAATGAAATTACAAAAGATAGTTATTGGATAAATAGTTTAATTTCTGGTACTACTATAAGTAATATGGATAATATATCTATTATAGATAATTTATATGAAGATAATACAAATTATATAAATATTATGAATAATGAAGCTATTATAGAAATTAATTTAGCTAGATGTCAATTAATTGATGAAATTAAATTTTATTTTATGGATGAAGAATCTGTAGATAATATTATAATTAGTTATTCTAAAGATAATCAATATTATACTTTTGGTGAAATTCAACGTAAGAATATAATAAATGAATATATTTCTAGTGGTACTATTAGAAAACAAACTCAATCTATTCGTTTAATTATTTCAAAAGATAATGTATCTAATATGCATATGGGTAAAATATCTATATTTAGTTCTGAATGTTCTAATAATAGTATTATGAAGATTATTAGTAAAGGTTCTGAATGTAATACATCTATTTCTTCTGAAATTATTAATACTATTGATATAAATGATTGTGAAGCATCTACTTATGCTTTATTACCATCAAATGAAGAATTTAATATTTGTTATAAATTTTATGGTGAAAATCAATTTTATAGATATAATAATATTGTTAGTGTTAATAGTATTACTAGTTATAAATTTATTGATGGTAATGAAAAATATATACCTATAGGTTTATATAAACAAATATATATTGATGGTACATATCCTGATAATACTGAAATAAGATTTATAAAATATGATATTTCTGCTACATCACTTGATTGTTCTAATATAAATACAATAGTTAGTGATGATTCTATATTAGTTAATAAAATAACTAGTATACGTATTAATAAGAATGTAGAAAAAGTATTATTATGTTATAAATTCCCTGGTTCTACTTATGATTTATTAAATCTTGTTATACCTACTAATTATGTTGAATTAGAAAAAGATTATATACTTTATAATTCTATTAGTATTGTATCATTTAATGGTAATAATATGAATAATGTTAGATTACGTTTAACTCAATCTGATGAATGTATTGATGGTTATACTGCTACTGCTACAACTCTTTTACCTAATATAATTACTTTTAGAGTTAATCTTATAGCTGGTCAATGGAATATTTGTGCTTTATATTCTGATGAACAAGAATATATGTTAAATGATAAATTAAATATTATTCAATTATCTTCTATTACTCCTAATCAAATTAATACTAATATATTATCAAAGATAAATGTTGAAGGTATTTTCTTAAATGAAAATGATTCATTATTTATTACATTATCAAATCAAAATTGTGAAAATATTGATTTATCTAGTGTTACTATTTATAATAATAATATAGATAATGAATATGAAATATTATTAACACATAGTGGTACATATAAGATATGTTATAAATATTCATTATTAAATGATAATATATATTATGATTCTAATTTAAGTATAATATCTGTTGAATCTAATAAAATTACTATATCTCCATCATTCTTTATTCCTGTTGGTACTGATAATCAATTTAGTATAATTGGTTCATCTATATCAAAATATGATAAAGTAAAAATTGCTTCAAATTCTTGTAATGATGTATCATTAATTGATGAAGTTTCTATTATTGTAGATAGTCTTACTGAATCTCATTTTATTATAACTAATACAATTTCTAATAGTGAATATAGAGTTTGTTATAAATATAATCAAGGTGAATATTCTGATGATAATTCTGTTATAATAACAAGACGTCAAGTCCGTTTTGGATCAAAGATGAATGCAATTGTATCGAATACTGAAGGTGTACATACATTTAATAATATTATTTGTGAAAGTCCATCTTGTGATGAAACCCATACATATTTTGCTGTATCTGCTTCTTGTTATACAGAAGGTTTAGAATATTTACCATTAACTAATGGTATTGTAACTTTACCTATTGATGAATCTTCTTCATTATTATCTATTTGTGTTAGTTTTACTGATTCTATATATAAATATGCTATGTCTAGTAATATTAAAGTTGTTAATTTAAGTGGTTTTTCTATTAATTCTTGGATTTCTGGTTATAGTTATCCTAATGAATATTCAATTGATAATCAACCATTTACATTTATGGGTACTAATTTAGATAAAGATGATTATTGGTCTATTGGTACTACAACTGATTGTACTTTACATGATTTCCAGAAGGTTAAATATAATGAAGCAACTGGTTTTACTTATATAGAAACTTTACCTGCATTTAATATAAATGAAGATACTATTTATTATTTCTGTTATAATTCGATTATAGCTAGAACATCTGAATATGTTGGTTCATTAACAATTTTTGTTAATGAACATAGTATATCTTATAATGATATAAATACTGTTATTACTGAAAATACATATAAAACTATTAAATTTACTATAAATGGTCCTATTACTCAAACTAAAGATAATTCACTTATATTTACATCTTCTTCTGTTAGTGATCCTATTATTATTCCTATTACTACAAATGAAGTTGATATAACTATACCTGTTAGTGATGAACCATTTGAAATATCTTTAAAGAATTTAGGTATAACTAAATCTCTTAATAAATCTATTTGGATACAAAAATTTGAACAATTAAGTATAAATAATCAAGAAATAAAAGATATTGCTGCATTACAATCTTATACTATTGATGTTAAAGGTTATGGTATTAAATCTGGTGATAAGATTCGTTTAGTACCTATAACTGATATTACTTGTCAAGATAATAGTTTAGAATATAATGTAAATGAAAATAAACAAATTGATTTATTATTTAATTCTCAATCTGAAAGTAAATTAATGGTTTGTTATAAATTTAATAATAATAATAATTATGTTGCTTATGAAGATTATATTGTAAATATATTAGGTTTATCTTCAATTGAACCTACATATGCTCAAGTTAATGTTAAGACTACTTTTTATATTAGAGGTAGTGGTTTATCTACTAAAGATTCACTTACTTTTATATTAAATAATGAAGATTGTTCTAATGTTGCTAGTAATACTTGGGTACCATATAATATTAATGGTATTATATATACTTTTACAACATCAGCACAATATTCTTTATGTTATAAATATAATACTGGATCTATTGTAAGACCTGATATTAGTATAAATGTACGTGGTATTGAAGTTTCTTCTACTTTATCATTTGTTAAGAATGTTGAAAAGATAATTAGTTTTAATGGTCTTGTAATAAATGGTGATAAATTAAAGTTTGTACGTGATACTTGTGATGAAACTGGTATAAATGTATTACATAATAATGAAGAAGTTACTGAATTATTATTAGAAGAAGAAACAAGTGTTACATTTACTAAAGCATCTAGAAATATAAAATTATGTATTTTATATAAAGAATCTATTGAATATATTCCAATGAGTTTAAGTGTTGATATTTATAGTTCTATTGAATTAAATAGATATACTTGGTTAAATAATGTAGATATTAATTTATATACTATATTAGATGATAATTATTATTTAAGTATTAATGATTATGTTAGATTTACTTTAGATAGTGATAGTATTTCATATTCTATTGATTCTAGTATTATTGATGAACAAGGTCATTTATCTACTGTTAAATTTGAATATTCTGGTGAATATACTATATATTTCTTTATTTCATCTTTACCTCAATTAGTTACATTAGATACAAAGTTTATTGTTGAAGAACAATCTATACGTATTGATACTACAAAATTCTTTAATGGTATTATTACATCTAATGAACCTAATAAGATTAATGATATTTATATACCTTTAATTGGTACTCTTAATTATATTATTGGTACTGCTCGTTATGTAATTAAAGGTGAATCATGTGATATTGAAGAACCATTTGCACAAATTCGTATTGCTGGTTCTTATGATTGGATTTTACAAGTTATTGGTTCTAATGAATATGATTTCTGTTATAAATTTGGTGATAATGATGAATATAAGAAATATGAAGAATTAGCTATATCTATTGCTAGTATTACTGGTCCTGAAAATGTTATACTTAATTTAAATAAAGAAAATATAATAAAATTTGAAGGTATTGGTATTAAAGAGAATGATCAAGTTATGTATACTCCTAATAATAATTGTAATATAAATAATAATAAGAATATTGGTTTAAGTATTATTGATAATAATCATGAAGCTCATATAACAATTAATACTATTGATTATGAATTAATTAATAATTATAAATTATGTTATAAATTTAATACAAATTCATGGATATTATATAGTAATTATACAATTCAACCTACTGGTATATTTGAATTAATAACTAAAAAGACTTATATTAATGAAATATCTTATATTGAATTAAATGTTCTTAATTATGATGAAAGTGATAAATTATTATTTAGTCCTATACAAAATGATTGTTCTAATGATAATATAATTATATCATCATTTGATGGTAAGATTGCTCGTTTACAATTTACTTCTATTGGTAATTATTATATTTGTTATTCTAAAGGTTCAAATATAATATATTATGATAATTTATCAATTGAAGTTGAATCTATACCTGAAAATAAGAAGATAAATTTATTACAAAATACTAATAAACAAATTATTATAGATGATATATGTGATATGTCAAGTATAACATTAATTGAAAGTAATATTAATGGTATTATTAGTAGTAATACTGAAAATAATAATTATCTTATAGATAATAATAAATATACTTCTATTAAATTTACTGAAGATAATTCATTTATTCAATTATCTTTAGATAGTATACAATCTATTTATAAGATATCAATTTATTTAGGTATTCATAGTAATGAAGTACAATCTATGAAAATATATATTTCTGAAAGTATTTCATCTGGTAAATATTTATTCTTTGATAATACTATTAATATAACTGAAGAAAATGAAGGTTGGTATGATATTATTTCTGAAAATAATATGGCTATTCTTGGTAAATATATTTTAATTAATATATTAAATAAAGATCAAGTTATTAATGATATTAAAGTATATGTTTTACCTTCTATAAGTGAACCTAATTATTATGTAAATTTCTTAACAACTGATAATTCTCAATGTAATGATGATAATAGTATTCCTATTATTCCTTGTACTGGTATGATTAATATGAATAATAATATTATAATAAATAATAATTCTAAATTATGTGTTAAGAATGTAAATAATAATTATTGGATAAAACATAATGAAATATCTATATCTAATATAGAAGTTAGTTATAGTTTATCTACTTTAGAATCAAATAAATTATCTAATATAACAATTTATTCTAATTATATTCAATATATTGAATCTCTTTATTTTTCAACAAATGGTTGTATATCTAAATCATTTGATGCTATAAAAGAAAATGATTTATGGTATGTTAATTTACCTAATGTTGATATTGATACTGAAGTAAATATATGTACTATTTGGAATTTACCAAAGTCTATTTCTATATCAAATGTGTTTGTAATAAAATCTCTTAATAATAATAATAATGATAATAGTAATGATGATACTATTACTATTAATAATAATAGATTAAGAAGAATGCAAACAATTGATATACAATTAAGTCAAGATTCTATTTTAGCTAATAAAGAAAATATTATTTCTGTTAATGGATTAAATGAAAATGATTCTATTATATTAGTTTCATCTAATAGTTGTATTGATAATGTTATTAATACATATATAGTAGATTCAAATCATAATATAAATATTAATATAGATAATACTTATAATAGTGTAAATATTTGTTATAAATTAAATAATGAAGAAAATGCTATATTTACTTCATCTATATTAAATATTTATGATATTCAATCAATTAGTGAAACTATATTTACAATAAATAATGAATATAATGTTACAATAAATGGAAATAATATACATGATAATGATATGATTAAATTTGTTCCTATTACAATTGATTGTAATGATGAATTAGCTATTCAATATAATCCTATAAATATAATAAATGATAGCTTTATATATAATCCTAGAGTACCCTCTGATTTATTAGTATTATGTTATAATATAAATAATAAATATTATAAGATTGATTCTATTAATATTCAAGTAAATGAACATAATATAATTAATGATATTACTTCTTCAGAATTCCTTAATATTGCTTTTGTTAATATTACTAAGACTATAGAATTCCCTATTGATGAGCATATTGAAGAAGTTGGTTGGATTTTAGCAGAAAGTATTGAATGTTCTATTGATAATTTCTTACATATAACTCAAATACCTGAAAATAATGTATTTACATTTATATTTACTGAAGTATATACTGATTTGATTATGTGTGTTAAGAGACAAGATAGTTCAATTTATTCATATTATAATGATATAAGTTTATCTGTTGTAAAGATGAATTCTATAGAAGAACCTGAATATATTATTAAAAATAATAATGAACTTATTACATTTGATGGTGAAGGTTATATGAATAAGACTTTAATTAATATATTCTTTGTTGATTCATCTGATGAAACTATAATAACAAATAATTATTGTATAGAATCTTATCGTATATCTAATATTGTTACTATTAAAGAGAATATGGGTTCATTTATAATATATAAAGATACTATAAAATCTGGTATTTGTGTACAATATGAAAATTCTAATTGGTTATATTATAATATTAATATACCAATTGTAAGTATTGAATCTAATACAGAAATTATAGGTCTTAAGAATAAACCTATTGATATTCAATTTAATGGTAATAATATGAATATTTTCTGTCCTAATACAAATATTATAAATCTTAATAATAATAATAATTTTATAAATGATGTACGTGTTAATTGTGAACATTGTAATCAAAATATTTATACTTTATCTGATTTAATAGATACTTCTGATATTAATATGTCATTAAATAAAGATGAATTTAGTATTATAGAATTTAATTTAATAAATAAATATACTATTAATAGTATATCAATTTATTATGGTGTTGGTATATCTACTTCTCCTAAGACTATAAAAGTATATTATATAAATGATAATGATGAATATATATATTCTGAAGAAATTATAAGTATAATTAGTCAAGATGAAGTACATACTATTATACCTTTAATTACAAATAAGATTCGTTTAGAATTTATTGATAATTTTGCAAATGATCTTGATGAAGTATCTGCTAAAAATCAAATAACTTTTAATAGTATTCAATTTAATGGTTATGTAATGCCTATAGATCATACAATAAAATATGTTATTAATGCAAATAATGATAATGATTGTGATTTATTACCTTCTATTTCTATGAATAATAATAATGGTATAATATCTTCTTGTACTTTAACAAATACATTTATATTTACTGAAGGTGTTAATAATGCTATGTTATGCTTTAAGTATGGTAATAAGCCATTTAAATTATATCCTAATAATAAGTTACAAATAATTGATGTTACAGGTTATTCTATTATAAATAATAATAATAATAATAATTATAATGTTGGTTTATCATATGAATTAAATTTAGAAGGTTCTTCTTTAGAATATATAGAATCTTTCTATTTTGTTAATGATAATGTTAATAATGATGATGAATGTTTAGATGAAATTAATCAAGTTAGTACAAAATCTATAGTTGTTGGTGGTGCATCAACTATTGAATTTATAAAGCCTGGTTATGCTAAATTATGTTATATAGCTCGTGGTGGGGTTGTATTACTTAATACTCCTAAGATATATATTTATAATATTCAATCATCAATTAATTTTATTAATGCTAATATAGAAACGGTTATATCTATTACTGGTTTAACAAATTATAATAGTTATATTCGTTTATATAATAAGAATGAAAATAATCAAGATTGTAATAATAATTATAAATTAGCTAATTATGTTGATAATTCTGTAACAGTTAAATTATCTGCTGGCTTATATTCTATGTGTTTACTTATGGATAATAAATGGATTATGATTGATTCTTTAAGTATAATTTCAAGTGAAATAACTTCAATGAAACCTCAATTTGTTACTAAATCACAAGAATCTATTATTCATATTAATGGTTATGGTATTGAAGAAAATGATATTGTTAATATAGTTAATAATAATAATTGTGAAGATATTATTAGTACTTCTATAATTGATAAAGAAAATAATGTTCATTTTACAATTCCTAATACTATTTCTGATGATTCTATACTTTCTATATGTTATAAATTACATAATCAAATTATGATTAAATCTCCTATTACAATAACTGTATCTATTCCTTCTGTAAATATTTTGAATAATGAAATGTTTGTAAATAAGATAAGTAGAGATATTAATAGTAATTCTATATCAATATTTAAAGGATTATCTGTATCAACATTTGATAAATTTAGTATTGTTAATAATGAAGAACAATGTAATACTGATAATTTAGAAAATATTATGTATAATGAACAAGATGATTACTATTATGTTATTATGAATACATCTTCTGCTTCATCATTTAAATTATGTTATTATTATCAAGGTACTCTATTTATTAAAGAACAAAATTATTATATTATGGGTTATAATAATGTTATAATAAAATCAATGATTGTAAATCAAAATACTTGTATAAATATGGATGTAGAAAATCCTAATATAAATTCTTTTATAAAAGTTGAATCATTATATAATTCTAATGAATTTGTAAACTTTAATTATCAAAATAATAATGATAATGATCAATATTGTGGTATTGTTAATTTTGTTGGTCCTATTATAATGAAATTATATATAAGTGAAACAAGTAATTATGAAGTTATTGGTGAAACATATTCTTCTGGTATAATAAATCAAGATACTAATATATTATATAAGAATATATCAAAGAATATATTAATTCAAGGTTATGGATTTACTAATAGTGATAGTTATAAGATTATAGAAAGTAATAAAGAATGTACTGATTCATCTTATATTGATATTAGTGCTATAATTACTTTAACAAGTGTTACTATTCCTAATGTAAATATTGATGTTTCTCCTTTATCTTTATCTGTATGTTATAAATTTGCTAATGAAGAATCTTTTAAGAAAATACTTTCTATTCAAGTTTATGATGTTGAAATTAATATTGAACCATCTAATATTGTTACTTATGCTCCTAATACTATTACTATAACAATATCTGGTTCTGTATTAGATTTATCTGATACTATATTAATAAAGTATATTCCTAATGGAAATGATTGTTCTGAAAATTCTGAAGAATTTAATGTAATTAATAAGAAAGCTAATATAATATTTAATAATGGTTTTGATTCTGAATATAAATTTTGTATTAATTATAATAATGTATGGACTTTATTATCAACAACTTCTATTAAAGTTAAAGAAATTTTAGCTCCTTCTACAATTGGTGTGGTGGCTAATGTAGAATCTAAGATTACTTTTAATGGTTATATTAATAGTGTTAATACTGGTGATATAGCTAAATGGGTTTTAGATGATAATTGTTCTAATGATTCTAGTATTCAACAAACTATAAGTGTTGATAGTGCATTATTTATATTCCCTAGTCAAGATCAACAAAATATTCAAACTTATAAATTATGTTATAAATTTAATGATATTGATGAATTTATATATTATCCTAATATAAATGTTTATGTTAGTGAAATATTAGCAATTTATCCTACATATGCTCCTCTTAATACATATGTAACATATAAATTTATTGGTTCTAAAGGTATTTCTTCTGGTGATAAAGTTATGTTTGTAAAATCTACTTCTACTGATTGTAATAATGTAGATGATCAATTAACTTTAGAACAAGATGGTATTGTTAATAATAATAAAGAATTTAGTATTATGTTTAATCAAGTTATTTCTAATTCAAAATTATGTTATAAACATAGATTATCTATAGATAATAATTATATATTTATTAATTCTAATTTATTATCTATATCAGTTTATGATGTAAGAAATCTTTATGGTATTCGTGGACAAAATATAGAATCTGGTAGAAATTTCATTAATGAATATTTACCATTAACATTTATTTATTCTAGTGAGTCTAGTATGCCTAAATATGAATTATGTCAAAATAAAGAAACAATTTATAATACTAAATGGATAGAAAATACATGTGATTATATATCTCAAATAATTGATGATGATAATAATAATAAACAAGATATACAAAATATTTTCTCTTATAATATAGATAAGAGTTATACATTTATTCAAGGTGGTTATAATAAATGTACTCAAAGTATATCTACTATAGAAGATTCATGGATTATATTAGATTTACAAGAAAAGAAATCAATTTCTTCATTAACTATTGATACAATTTTTGGTGAAAATGCTATTAAATCAATTAAATTACAAATAAGTAATTCAATTACTGGTCCTTTCTTTACTGTTGCTACATTAGATAATTATATACAAAATTATAATGGTTATCAAACTAAAGACGTTAAGATAAATACTAGATATCTTAAATTAATTCTTAATAACTGTGGTGGTAATAAGATTATTTTAAGAGGTCTTAAATTATCATTTATTAATAGTGATATTAATATTTCAATGGTAAAGGATAAAGTGAAGTTTATACCTAGTAATCAATTTAATACATTTACAAGTGAAGATTGTAATAGTTTTGAAGGTGAAGAAGTTGAAATTGATCATTGTTCATCTACTGCATATACTAAATTTAATTATGGTGGTTTATTTGGTATATGTTATAAATTTGGTGAATCTTCTTATTCATTTATTCCTTCTGTAACTACATCAATTATTGATATTCAATCTGTTAGTACAAATACTATTATTATTAATAAATCTAAGATATTTAAATATACTGGTTATAATAATATAAATAATAATAATAATAATGATGTTTCTGTTGGTGATCATGTTAAATTTATACCTTATCATGAAAATATGAAATTATCTGAATGTAATACTATAGATAATACTATATATACAATAGATAGTAATATGTCTATTGAACCTATCTTTACCGAATATGGTATATATGCTACTTGTTATTATTTCTCACAATATAAATCTATTTATGATAATTACTTCTTATTTATTGGTGGTGCAATGAAAGTTGAAGTTATTAATTATTCTGTAAATGGCTTAACTCCTTCTATAATTCCTTGGAATACTGAATATGATATTATATTGTCTGTAAATAGTCCTGAAATTAATGATAAAGCATATTTTGTACCTATTGAACATACTTGTGAAGATGGATTAAGATTCTATGGTAGCTTAAAATTATCTCTTTCAGATAATAATAATAATGATCGTTATTATGAAAATACAAATGAAATTATTATGACTGTATTATTTAATGATATTAATTATTATCATTATAAATTATGTTATATTTATAATGATAATACAAAGATTAATACTATTTATGATCTTACAATTAGTCGTATTGTTAGTATATCTCCTTCTTTTGCTTCATATGAAGTAGAAACTCCTATAAGATTCATTGGTGGTGGTCTTAATAAAGGAGATATAGCTAAATTTATTTTAGGTAATGATTGTAATAGTATTAATAATGAAGATGAAATATCTTATGAATCAATTATAGATAATAAATTATTTGGTTATTATAATTTTACATCTAATGATAATAATAAAGTTTATCATTTATGTTATACATTTAAGACTTTATCAGATATACCTATATATTATGATTCTATTACTCTTAGTATAAGTTCTACTCATTATGAAGATATTATTCCTAAAGAACTTTATGCTGGTTCTCCTACTGATATTACTTTTATTGGTTATGGTTTAGCTAATTCTAATGTTAAATTTTTACTTTCTGGTGATGATTGTAATTCTAATGATAATAATTTATTTGCTCGTATTAATTCTATAAATAATTATGAAATAACAATTAATGATGATTCTCATATTATTGCTTCTATTTATGATATAAGTGATAATTTAAGAATATGTTTAAAGACTCATAAAGATGATGATTATAAATTAATGATATCTACTATAAAAGTTAGTGGATTTGCTAGTATTACTCCTAATGAAGTATATGTTAATACTAGAAATACATTTATTCTTATTGGTGAATATATAGAAGAAACTCGTGTTAAATTTGTTTCTGAAAATATATTATGTGAAAATGATTTAGATACTGGTATTATATTACGAAAAGATATTGATGATAATACTAAATTAACTTTTAGTACATGGTTAATAACTTCTGGAATGAAATATTTATGTGTTAAATATCCTAATGAGAAATCATTCCATGCTAGTTATAATATTCAAGTATTTGTTAAGACTATATCTACAATTGATGATATAGGTTCTCTTTCTAATAATACTGCTATTGTTGGTGTTGAAAAGATATTCTATATTCTTGATAATAATAATAAACCTATTACTAATCCTAATCAAGAATTTATGTTTGTTGAGAGTGGTGTCTCATCAGATATAGATTGTATATTAGCTAATAGTGTTTCTGGTAATTCATACTTAGTTATTAGTGAAAATAATACTGGTAATGTTATATTTACTAAAGCTGGTTATAATTATAAATTATGTATTAATATTAATAATAAATGGACTCTTTTCAATGATATTACTTTATCTGCTATTGAAATTAATTCTATTGAATCAAATGATGCTATAGTTTCTAATATTCCTATTGAAGTTACATTATTTGGTACTGGTATTAGTGATAATGATTTTGCTATATTTTTACCTGAAGATTATCTAGACTGTGGTGGTTCTATTGATAATTATTCTAAAGTAAAAGATTCTAAGATTATTATTACATTACCTATATCTAATAATGGATATTATAAATTATGTTATAAATTTGATAATCAATATGTTCATGAATATAAAGATATTAAACTTTATGCTTCTACTCTTCAATCTATTACTTCAGATAAACCTATTGTTATAAATTATAATAATATGTTATCATTTATTGGTAGTGGTTTAGGTGAATCTATGTGTTCTACTTTTACTACTATTGATACAAATGAATGGGTAATTTCTCAATATAGTTCTATTATAGAAGATACATCTATTGAATCTATTAAAGATATTAGTTCTGAAACATATGCTACATTTACTAAAGATATAAATAATAAAGCTTCTGTTACTATTCATTTTAATGAATTATACTTTATTAATTATATTAATTTAGAATTATCTTCTAATATTAATAGTGATGTTACTATATCTATATTATCTAAACTTAATATAAATAATAAACTTTATTCTAATATATATTCTATTGAAACTACTTCTAATTCTTATAGTTTACAATTTACTAAGAATATTCTTATAAAAGATATTATTATTGAATTTACTTTTAATAATTGTGATACTATTAATCTTTATAATATTATATTTAATGGAAAGAAAGCTTCTGAAAATGCTATGGTATTCTTTGTTCCTGAAAATGTTAATAAATGTGTTTATACTTCTGATATTATTGTTACTTATGTTAGTTTATGTACTCCTGATATTTCTTATATGTTTACTGATATGAATAATGTATATCCATGTTTCAAATTCCCTAATTCAGATTTTGCTTATTATAATATTCCTTTAACTATTCATTATGTTACTGTTGATCAATATACATCTAATGTTGTTGTTAATAATTATCATAATGAATATTTAACTTTACGTGGAAATGATCTTAATTCTGAATTTGATACAATTAAATTTGTTAATTTTGAATGTAATGAAGATGCTGTTGGTACAGGTTATACTTTAAATAATAATGAAATTTTATTAAGTTTTACTTCATCTATTAATTCTAAATCTGATGGAAAAATAAAATTATGTTATTGTTTTAATAATGAAGTTTGTACTAAAGTATTAACATTATCTACTTATGAAGCTTCTATTAAATATGAACAATTTACATTACATCTTTATGATATTACTAAGATTTCTACTATTGATCAATCATCTTTATCTGTTTATATTAAGAATGAACAAACATATGTTTTTGAAGGTATTGGTATTCATTCTTGTACTACTGAAGATTCTATTAATTGTGATCATATTAAATTTACAAAGAATTCATGTTTTGATAATAATAATGTTGTTGCTGTTACTAAGAATAGTGCTACTTATTCTTTTGATAAAGCTTATAACAGTAATATGTTATGTTATAAATATGCTAATTTAGATTATGTAAGTTCTTTTAATATTTATGAAAATATTCAAGTTCGTTCTGTAGAAATTATTTCTATATATCCTAAATATTTACGTGAAAATATTGAAAGTACATTATATTTACTTCATAATTCAATTATTAATAAAGATTCTATTGCTTTAACTAATAAAGAACATTCTTGTGATGATACAACAATTGAATATCATACTTTGAACCTTATTAATAATGATTTATATGCTATTACTTCTGTAATTCTTAATGAAAATATTAATCGTATTTGTGTTAAATTATTAGATAATAATAATGCTTATGTTGTTGATCAATTTAATATTAATATTGGTTTTACTGATATTACATATTCTCCTTCTATTATAATTGCTAGACAAAATAGTGTTATTACTTTCTATAGTGATAATATTGCTCCTTTAAATAAAGTTAAATTTGTTTTAAGTGAATCTTGTGAAGATGAATCTGTTATTGAACCAGTAAATGTATATTATAATAATAATAATAATCAATTACAAGTTAATGTTTTATTTAATATTGGTTATTCTTCATTATCTGTATGTTATCTTGATAATGAAAATATTGGTTATCAATTATTATCTCAAAAATTACGTGTAATATCTATTACTGGTATTAAAGATCGTACATTTGTAGTTAGACGTGTTCCTACTACAATTATGATTGAAGGTGAAGGATTTTCTAATCAAGATTCTATTGCTTGGATTAAATCTGATTTATCATGTGATTTTATCTCTATATCTTCATTTACTACTGTTTCTAGTATAAATGATGAACATACTATTGTTACTTTTGATAATGTTATATTACAAAATACAGGTATTTTATACAAAGGTTGTTATAAATTTGGTTCTTTAGATATTATTTATTCTATAGATAATACTTTATTATCTGTAAAAGATTTATTATCTATTGAACCTACTGAATGGGTTGTTGGTTTAAATATTCCTTTTATAAATTCTCAACGTACAAATAAAATATCTGTTAATGGTGTATTATTAGGTAATGATATGATTAAATTTGCATATGAATCATGTTCTATTGATAATGAATTTGATAGACAATCATCAATAGTTAATAATGAAGTAGATAATACTTTATTATTTGTAAAAGATGGTCGTTATAAAGTTTGTTATAAATTTGAAAATGGTGATGAATGGTATGATATGACTTATTATAGTACTAATTCTATATATATGGATATTAAATCTTATTATATTGAAAGTTCTGATAAGATTAATGATAGAATAATTGTTTTAACTCCTCAATCTCCTATTGTTACTGAAACTATTACATTAGTTGGTTCCCTTGAATATCTTAATCAACCATATCAATTCTCATTTGTTTATATAAATGATGAATGT
The DNA here is from genome assembly GCA_039096225.1 of Blastocystis sp. Blastoise. NCBI lineage: Eukaryota > Bigyra > Opalinata > Blastocystidae > Blastocystis > Blastocystis sp. Blastoise. The sequence goes on from JBBPEB010000013.1 coordinate 1,490,549, forward strand.
AATGAAAATTCTGTACATACTATTGATTCTATTAATGGTTATTCTATTACTTATACTTTTAATGAAGCTATTGAAGATAAATATAAATTATGTTTCTATTATAATAATGAATGGAAATCTACATCAATTACTATTACTACAAAAGATCTTAAACATATACATTATAGTGGTTTTACTGATACAATTTATGTTACATCTACTATTCCTGCTACTATTACTTTTGAAGGTATTAATATTGGTAATGGTGATTATGCTAAATTTGTATTACCTAATTCTGATTGTAATGATGTTAATAATAATCTTGTAAGTTCATTTATTAATAATGAAAAGAAAGGTACTTTTGATTTATCTTCAATATATTATAAGAATACTTTATCTTTATGTTATAAATTTAAACAATATAATGATGAATTAGATCAATTTATTGAATATAATAACTTTACTCTTACTGTTGTATATATTAATGATGTATATATTAATTCTATATCAATTCATACTATGCAACATATACTTAAGAATGAAGAAGCTATATTTAAATTTACTGGTAATGGTTTATTACCTGAAGATCAATTCTATTTTGTATTACCAAATAATGATTGTAATATTGATAATAATAGTATAATTTATAATATGACTGAATCTCATGTAATTCCTATTACTATTAGTCAAGGATATGATGAATTAAATATTTGTTATATCTTTAAGAATTTAGTTGTTTATAAATTAGAAAATACTATTATTAAAGTTGTTAGTCTTGATTCTATTAGTCATAATGAATGGGTTTCATATATTTCTGTACCTAATCCTAATATGAAATTACCTAATGGTGATTCTAATATTCCTATTAGTATATCTGGTACTTCACTTAATATTCATGATGAAACTATTAAATTTATACCTATTATTGAAAATTGTAATACATATATTTCTCTTATAAGTACTCTTGAAGGATCTAATGATAATACTTCTATTATTAGTTATATATTTACTAATCCTACAACATATAAATTATGTTATAATCATAATTTCTATGGTTGGAGAGAATATGAAAATATAACTATAAGTATTAATCCATTATCATTATCATCTACTACTGGTGAACAATATATATTTATTTCACCTAATCAAGTTTCTTATGATTTACCTATTAATATTAATGGAAATATATTATTATTTACTATTAATAATAAATATAAATTAGTAAAATCATCTCAAGATTGTGTTATTGATTCATTAAATGATGGTATAGAAACTGGTTTAATAAATAATAATGAATATAATACTATTTTATCTCTTATTCCTAATGATTATTTATTACCTCAATATATATGTTTCCAAGTTGGTTTATCTAAAAATATTATTGTTGATGGTATTAGTATTATTCAACGTTCTATTTCTAGTATATCTCCTTTACAAAGTTTAGTTGGTGGTATTCCTGAATATACTGAATTTAAATTTATTGGATCTATCTCTGAAGGTGATTCTATTAAATTTATACAAGGTAATTCTAATTGTGATAGTACTAATGAAGAAGATATTATTACTCCTTATGTAACTCTTAGTAATGATAAATCTATTAGTGTTAAATTTAATAAAGGATATCTTGATGTAGCTGTTTGTTTTAAATTCTTTAATAAACAAGAACAATATAAATTAGATTATGAACATATTAAATTATTTAAATTACAAGAAATTAATCCTCATATTGTTGTTAAGAGTAAGACATCTCGTATTGATTTAGATATTGAACCTCAATATGATTTATCTAATACAATTATACGTTTTGTACCTGAATCTTCTACTTGTGATAATTATCTTGATACAATTGATGATATAATTTCTTATAATAATGATAATAATAATAATTATGTTAATATACAAAATATTCCTCGTACATTTGTTACTAATGAAGATTATAAAGTATGTATGAAATTAGTTAATATTGATAATTCTGATTATGTTATATATAATACTGATAATACTCGTTTCTCGTTACATGGTGTAAGAATTATACCTGAATATATTATTGGTTTATATATAAATAATGTTGAAACTTTAACATTTACATATGAAGGATTAGTTAATGATAATGCTAAATTTGTACATTATACAAATGATGAAGATATTACATGTACTGATGAAAATGCTCTTGTTACTAATTCAACAAATACACTTGGTCAATTTAATATTATTTATAGAGAAGCTATTTTAACTCCTAGTAATGAATTTAGATTATGTTACCAATTTGCTAATAGTGAATATTATAGATATAATGATATTAAATTACAAATATTCCCTGCTAATGGTAAATTAACAGTTGAAGAAATTGTATTTATTATGATTCATTCTATTGATTCTGATGATTTATTTACTATTATGAATAAGGCTTTAACTAATGATTTAGTTAGAGATGTAACTGATATTTATAATGCTACTAGAGAAACTATTTTATCTCATCCTTCTTTAGCTACAAAGATTATTAATGGTTTACTTGTTGGTCCTGAAGGTTCTACACCTCTTGCTAACATTCAATATTCTTATGTATGTGAAGAAGTTGCTAAGTCTCTTGGTGAAACAGAAATAGCTACTATTGATAATATTTATGATGGTGCTAAAGCAATTGCTATTGTTTATAATCGTCCTTATTATGATATGTCTATACAACCTATAGTTTTCTTACGTAATATTATTTATTTACCTTCTTATGATTCAGATATCCAAAAATCAAAGGCTTTCTTAAGAGGTTGGAGATCTATAGGTGAAATGTCTAATGAGGTTGAAGTTAAACCTGGTGATGAAAATGTATCTCTTAATTTTGTTGATGGTACAAATGCTACATTTAGTTATCCTTCTATTACTTCTTCTAAATATCAATTATTACAAGAAGATGCTTCTAATACTATTAAGGTCGTTTTAAGTGCTATTAATTGTTACATGGTTTCTACTTTACGTGAAGGTAAATGTTATTATGTAATAATTAATAATGATATTGATTATGTTTTCCCTCAAAGTAATCCTCCTACTTTAAGATATCCTAAACGATCTGATATTGATACATCTTGTGTTAAGAAAGATAATGAAACTGAAGAATTTACTCAAATTTATGCTGGTACTGATTGTATTGTTACTTTAGGTGATGCTTCTTTAACATCTACTACTTTTGGTATTGTTGGTACTAATGATGAAACTCCTTCTATTGCTCCTACTCCAAGACCTAATGATATTACTAATATAATTATTATATTTATTATCATTATTTTATTATTAACTTTAATTGTATTTATTGTAATTTTAACTTTCTATTGTAGACGTACTGGTCCTCTTCCTGATAAGAATGAAGATGCTATACAGAAACAACTTGAAGAACTTAAGAAACAAAGAATTATTTTACCTGTTGCTAAACAAGAAACTGTAGCTGAAACTGTAGTTATTGATCAATATGCTAGTTTTGATGATGATTATCAATTATCATCTGCTAATCTTGCTAAATATGCTTATGATAAAGCTGCTCATTCTGCTGATTTAGCTTCTATTAATGCTGGTAATGTTGCTAATATACTCGAACAAAAGCCTATATCTGATATACAAACAAGTGACATAGCTGATCCTATTGAATTTAATCAATATGTTGCTCAATGTGTTGAAAAGTATCCTACTATCTATAAATTAGCTGAATCTGCTGCTAATAATGGTATAGATGCTGCTATTATAGATAAAGATCAAAAAGATATAGAAGTTGTTCCTATTATTCCTACTGAATCTATTGAAATCATAAATGATTCCACCATAGAAGTTAATCCTTCTGAAAATGAACCTGTTATGAATAGACCTATCGCTGTGGTTAATCGATCGAATGATGAACCCACTCCAATTTTAATTGGTGAAAGCCAACCTGTTAGAGATCAAAATGAAGTTGTAGTAGTTTCTCAAGAAGAACCTATTATAACATCATTACCGCACGAACATCCTAATGTTCAACCTGCGTTTGATGAACAGGCTGCCGCTGAATTAGCTCATAATGCTGAAGAGAGCCGTCGTATTGCTATTCAAGCTGCTTCTGCTTCTCTTGAACAAGCTAATGTTGCTGATTCAATGAGCGATTCCTTATCTCTTCATAACAGTGAATATGGTGAAATATCAGATGATATTAATAATTCTGTAGAAATTAATAATAACAATTCTGCTCCTGTACAAGTTGTCGAGTCTCCTTCTAGCTCTAATAATAAGAATCCTATTGCTGAGAATTAATGAACTCATCATGTAGAATAATTTTTATTATTGTTTCTTAATCCTTTTCTATATATATTATCAATTCCTATTCTTTTATTTTCTATTTAAACCTCTTTATACTGTAATTCCCTATTCTTTCTATTTTTCTCATTTTATAAATATATATATATATATTTTTTTTTATAAATTATATTATACTGTTTTTATCTTAGTTCTTTTTATTTACCCTTTATATTGTAATTCCCTTTTCATCTCTCTTTTTATTTATATATAAATATATATATATATGTATTGTTATATAAATATTTTATAAATAAATATATATAATATATATATATATTATCATGTATAACTTCAATATCTCCTATATATTTAAAAAAAAAAAAAAATTAAAAAAAGTCATAGAAAAAAAAAATTAAATTAAAAAAAGGTCATAGAAAAAAAAAAATTTAAAAAAATATATATATATAGGAGAAATAATTGAAGATATTAATAATAAATTTAGAAAATAATGATGCTATATTATTAAAGATTATTATCATGAATTGTTAAATCCGGAATAACTCTTCATGATATATATTCTATATATTTATATTTATATATATATGTTTAAGATTTAGTTTATGAATTATATATTATGTAATGGTCTTCTTATAATTTAATATGTTAAGTATATGTATACTGTGTATTTAATTATTTCTAGATTATTTATATGAATGTATAATTCTAATAGCTTTTTCTTATATATATATATATATATATATTTAAATATATGTATATATAATTGTATTTTTTTCTTTTTTTTAAAAAAGAATTATATCTTTTTAATAATTTTTTAATATTTTTAGTATCATTATTTATATATATTTTTATTATGTCTTTATATAATTATTCAATATTTGTTGTTATATATTATGTATATATATATATATTTATTATATATTTATTATATATATATTTATTATATATTTATATATTATGTATATATTTATATATTTTTATTATGTTGAGATATCATTATGTTGAGATATCATTAAGTTGAATATCTTATCTTATATTTATTTTTTATATCTTTTGTATTATATTCTTTTTTATGTCTAAAATCGTATTATAAGACAGGGTTCTTGTATAATATAGTTTTAGCTTCAAAAGAAATAATGTTTCAGGTTTTATGATATTTATCTATTCATAGTTTATATATAAATTATTCTTGTTGCATCAATAATTATATATAGATGATTTAAAGAAATGTAGATATCATAAATATCCATATTCCTATAGAAAAAAAAAATTTAATAATCCCATAGAAAAAAAAAAGTTAAATAACTCTCCATAGAAAAAAAAAATCTATATGATATATATAGTTACTATGTGAATAGTATTATATATATATGTATAGGCGGTTCCTAAATCCTTTCTGTAATTTTCCCTCTTCTCCTTTTTATACTTCCAAATAGTTTAAGATTATATAGATGCAATAATCTTATTCTATTTTCATATATATTAGTTTTTTTTTTATAAATAAATAATTTATATATATTTTGTATTATTTATTAATACAATATATATATATATATTATTTTTATTCATATTTATACTTATATTTTTATATTTATACATATATATAATGTAGTTTTATATTTTGTTTATGGAATTTTTTTATATGTTTTGCTTTTACTCCATATATATTATATAATAAGATTGTTCTTCTTTATATAATAATATGTCAGTATTTATTTTTATGTAGTTTTTATATTTTATAGTTAAGTTAGTTAAAAACTGACTTTTAATAAAGAGAATATTTATAATTATTTATATTATCTCTTTTTCTTTTGATTGATTCTGTATTATTATGTATATTATGTATTATATTATTATATCGATCAAATGATAATGAATATATATTTATAAAATAATTTATAAATATATAAAGTTATAAATTTAAAAAAAAAAAAAAATTAAAAAAAATTAAAAGAAAAAAATATCGTATATATTTTTTATATTTATATTCATTTATTTTTATTTATTATTTATTTATTTATTTATATAGTTGCCTTGCGTTTCCATTATAACTTAGAGAAAAAAAAAATTAAAAAAAATTAAAAGAAAAAAAAATATCGTATATATTTATATTTGTATTCATTTATATTTATTTATATATATACTTGCCTTGCGTTCCTACTAGATTTTAAACAAAAAAATCATTAAAAAATTAAAATTAAAAGAAAAAAAATATCTTGCCTTGCGTTCCTACTAGATTTTAAACAAAAAATTAATCAAAAGATTAATCAAAAAAATAAAATTAAAAGAAAAAAAATATCTTGCCTTGGGTTACTATTAAATTTTAAACAAAAAAATTAATCAAAAAAAAAATCAAAGAAAAAAAAAATTAAAAAAAATTAAAAAATAAAAAAAAGTATATATATATATATATATATATATATATATTATTATTTTATAGTGTCGTTGCCTGACAAAAAAAAAATCAAAAAAAAAAAAATATGTCGTCCTTATGTGTGTTTTCCTTTGTATACTTTCTATTTTGTCAGGTGCCTAGTTGATAACAATAAAAAATTCCATAACAAATAATAAACTATTTTTTTGTATTATATATATTATAAGTATATTTATAAATGTATCTATGAATAATTGTCTGATTTATTAATTTGTTTTGTTTATATGAACTATGTTTTTGAAATGAAAATTTATTTTATAAGTATATACACTGGTGTATAGCTTTTTGTCTTTTATACCAAGATTCCTCGTAGATTTATACAAAATATATATATATATATATTTTTTTTGTTTTTTTTAAATATCAATCGAGATAATTTATATTAAAAATAATATTTTTTTTGAGTGCTTTTATAGAAAAAGATTTCAGTATATAAACTTGTGTAAAAGAAGACTTTTTTTGTTCTTTTTTATTTTTTCAGTTGTATTCATAAAATATTATTAATTAAAAGTTTATTATACACTGCATAAAAACAAAAGAAGATAATTATGACATAAATATGAAATATTGTTAACTTAAATTTTTATAATTTCCGTTGAAGATTTAATATTTGTCAAAATCAATTGAATAATATTTTATGCAAGTATTTTAAACAAAATAAATATATTAAAGAGAATATATGAGAAAATTATTTTATCATTTTGCAATTGTCTATTTATATGAGTAATTCTTTCTTGTTTATTAAAAATAATCATTGTATAGTTCATTATATTATATTTATTATAATAAATAGATTTTTCTCTTTTTATACAGTTTTTCAATCAGTTTATACATAAAAAATAAACTTCTCTAAAATTACTTTATTTTATTTTATTTAAAGAATTTCTTTTGATTTCCTTAATTTTATTTAAATTTGTTATAAATTAAAAAAATTTAATATTTTAAGTTTATCAAGTTGATTATTTTTCATTTATTTTCAATATATTAGTTATATCAGAATGTATATATGACTTTATATTAGTAAATATTTTAATATTTATTTTATATACAAATATTTTATCAGTAATTATGTTTCTTTCATTTATTTTTAGCATTCATAGGTGTCACAAAAAGTTTTAAAATTTTATTTCAGTTGAATTAGTCTCTTTAAAAAGTATATTAATATGAACTATAATGATGTTGTTTCATTTTTATTTTATTTATTTAGATTATAATTGATTAAGATGTTTAGAATTGTTTTTATGATAATGATAGATTATTTCAAAACAAAAACAAAAACAAAAAAAATCAAAGCAAAAAAAGATGAGAATGAGAGACAGTCATTTTTGTATATATTAATTATTATTTTTTATTATTTATTTATTTTATTTTATTAAATATTTTTAATACTTTATGGCTGTTTATTAGTCTTTAAATAGTATTTTAAATAAACATAAGATTTTCTTCCTATTTATTTTTTATGTATTATATATAATTATTTTTATTATTTTTATTAATATTATTTTGAATATATTAAATAATATTATTTTATATAATATTTTTGTTTTTAATTTATTCTTTTACATTTTTTAATATAGATTTATATGTATAAGTTTTATAATATTTATTCTATTTATTGTTTATATAGTATTACTGGATTACTTGAACAAATATCTGAAGATTTATTACTACATGTTATTGTATATAAATATTTTATTATTATTACTTTTTATTATTTTTAAATATATATATATATTTTAATAATAATATTAAATTTATAATATGTTTTTTTATATAATATATTATTCTATATATAATAATATATACTATTTATATATAGTTTCTTTATGATAATAGAAATAAGATTATTTTATTTTATTCTATCGGTAAAGACATAAAATGGTTTATTCCTTTTATTAAAAGTATTTAAAGAATAAGTATATCAATGAATACTTTACAAATAGATTATTCTTATTTTTTTGTATATATATATATATATTACCATTATTATATATATTTAAATCTTATTATTGTATATTTAATACTAGTTTTATTATTATTGTATTTATTATATAGATAGATATGAATATAGATATAGGTAGAATTTCTTTCGACTGTAATAAAAGTGTATATTTCTATAATATCTGAATTATCTATTACGATCTCATTTTAATTGTGATTTATATCAAATAAAAAATATTATTATAAACGTATATATATATATATATATATTGATAATATTGATAATATATTTATATTATTATATATAGCTATTATAGATGTTTAAGTATCATTAAAAGAATGTAGTGAAAAAGTGATGATGAACAAACAAAAGATCTCCTTCTTCTAGTTCATTTCTTTTAGGATTCAACATACTATTATGTATATTATTAAATATATATTACTATTATTATTCTTTATATATAACCATTTATATTGTTTTATATAATAAAATCCATTATAACTCTATCTATCTATAGTTATATATTTATTAAAGTAAATACAGAGATATTATTTATACATATTAAGTATAGAATAAATAGTATTTTGAATAAACAAACAGAATTGAAGATTAATATATATTATTTGCTTTCTGGTACTACTATTTCTCCCACAGTATACATTATTATTATTATTATTATTATTATTATTATTATTATTATTATTATTATTATTATTATTATTATTATTAACCAAATTATTATTATTATTATTATTATTATTAACCAAATTATTATTATTATTATTATTATTATTAACCAAATTATTATTATTATTATTATTATTATTATTATTATTATTATTATTATTTTATTATTATTATTATTATTATTATTATTATTATTATTATTATTATTATTATTATTATTTTATTATTATTATTATTATTATTATTCATAATATTATTATTACTATTATTATTATTATTATTAGTATTATTATTATTATTATTATTATATATTATTATTATTATTATTATTATTATTATTATTATTATTATTACATATATAACTTTATATAATTATATATATTTAGAATACTATATCTATTATATCTATTTATATATAGATATTATTCTCATGAATTTCCTTTATTTTTTACCTCAGGATTTTATTATATAATCAGATATATAATAATTCTTGAACAGAAATTATTTAATTTATTTTTATATTCTTCTAAAACATCTGATATATATATATATATAGATTATATATGTTTCTATGGATTATATAATATAACTATATATAAATATGTTTATCCTAGACAATAAACCTTTATTAGCTCATTCTTATTATTATATATATTAATATATATTCTTGTTTTTATATCTTTTTTTTATTAAATTAACCAGACAAAAGTTTTTCTTTCAATTCTCAGTATTCTGGCGATTTTCTCTAAACCAGATGGCTTACTATTTTTTTTTAAAGACATTTAAATACGACATAAAAATGGATTTTCTTTTTTATTAATTAATTAATTTTTGTAGAGATTAAAAATATTTGGGGTCTCGACTTAGCAACAAAAGTGATTTGAAAATGCTTTAATACAAATATTTTTTCAAAATAAAATCTAAATTATATATTAATATTATAATATAATAAGAAAACAATAAAATGAAACATATATATTATATTTAAGGAGTTATTATTTAAAAAATAATATTCTTGTGAAAACAGTATTCATATACTTGAATCAAAAATATATTCTTGGGAAAACATCAAAGAAAAATATGACTATTTTAAAAAACAATTATAAATTGATTAAATAGATCATTTAAATATATTATAAATATAAAAATAATAATTTTATTATAAGAAATTGTTATTCTAGATCGAAAGAATATAAAATATTAATAATATAATAATTAGTAAATTTATTTTATTTTATATATATAATATATGCATATTATATTAATCTATATACACTACAGAATAGATTCTAAGAAGAAAATAAAAGAAATTAAACTGTTTAAAACGATATAATACGGCACTATGAATACTACTCCGTCAACAAGCTTGATATTTCTACCACAGCCTATTAATAAACTAGAAGAATGTCAAATTAAAAGTAATGTAACAGATTCAAGAAATATTTCATCTTCAAAACCTTCAATACCTAAAAAACCTACAATAATCAAACGAAAACGTGGAAGACCTCCAAAAAGGAAACGTGGTCCAAAATCAAAAGAAGGTAATTAATTAATCAACTATTTATATATTATATTTATAATATTTAATTTTATTATTTTATTTATTTTATTATTTTATTATTTAGAAACTGAAGTATCAAACAAAACAAATAACCTAACAATAAAAGACAATAGAAAAAGTATTTATATATATATATATATTTTTTTTTATTGATTATAATTCTTATTCATTATATTAATAGTATATTATTTATTATATTATAAATTATTTATGTATATATTTTATGTATAATTCAAAAAAGCATAAAGAGAGACTACAATTTTATATCTTTGACTATTTATAAACCTATTGTAGATTGATGAAGGATTTCCTTTTTAATAGGATCATTACTGTTCATGTAAATTATTGTTTGATTATATTCATTCTTATCGGACATAGATTTCCTTTGGAAGGTTAAGAATCTTTTGTATTGTGAGCATAATCTTTCTAGATAGGTTAGATTGCAAGGATAATGTTTATATTTGAGTGCTATAGAACATATAGTAGGAAAATCACGAACATTCGAATTGAAAAAATGTATATAATCCTTTTTGTTTATACAAAGGTATTTATTCTTACAGTTACAGGATAGAGAGAACGTACGACACTTATGTAAATACTGATTAAACTCCTCTTTAGGAACTGAATTAAATAATGTATATTTGGTTAGATCATAAAGAGGAAGTTGAGCAACATAATAAGGATTGAACAATACTGTATTCTCATATAGAATTCTATATGGTTCCTCTTCAGTATCGTGGGAAATAAAATACATTTCAACTTGAAGTTTTGCATTTGAAATAGCTATATATATATATCGTATATATAATCGTAACATTAATAGAGAATTTGTAATATAAAATATCATATGAATATAGTATACTATATAACTTAGTAATAACAACATATATAAATTGATATAGGGAAGAGCAAAAACGTATTATATATAAACAAAAATAAAATAAAAAGACTACGATTATTTATATAATATAAATATACATTTCTTAATTTTATCATCTATGGACTGATCACTATTTATAGTGGTTTCAAGAGAACATAACGACATATATATATTTTCAATAAGAATTTTGCTATTACAAATAACATTAGAATCAGATGATATTATACTAATTATATCATGAATTTCTATATAAATAGAATCTAAAATCTTAAAAGCATCTCTGATTTTCTGTTTTACATCATCAGTTAATAAATGACAAAAATCGTCAAATTGAGAAATTTTGTCTTTATTTTGTAATATAAAAGAACATATGTCGTCAAAATAGAGTTTATAATAGGAATAGCAACTCATCCATGAATCCCATCTAGTTGATATAAACAAAGGCCAATCAGTTGGTGTCCAAGAAGATTTATGTAAGAAATGCTTCAATAAATTAAAACATCGAAAATTATTTCGAATTTTCTTGTTGCAAAAATCCATAAACTTACTACAATCATCAAAACCAGAAATTAATTCATTTCCAATCAAATCCAGTATATGGCACAGACAGCCGATCCACGTACAGTCCGAACTCAATACTGCAAATCGCTTAGCTACATTAATCATGGAATCAGAGTCATCACTGTTAAACACTTTCATTCTCACAGGATTTATTCTAAAGTTACAAAATACGTCTAATAATATTGAACATATAGTATCACTAGAGTGATCTTCAATTTTGTACATACCTATATATTAAATACATTAGCTACTTATATTAATGAATAAATGTTAACTACTATTGTCATAACTACTACTACTATTAATGACAGCTTTAGTAGTAGCAGTAGGTAACAGTAATAATATATGCAAAGAAATAACATTATCAGTAGTAATAGAAATAATATAATTATAATAGTATAAATAGAAGCAGTACGAGTTGAAGTAATAGAAGTAATTACAGTAATAGATACAGTAATAATTCGAGAAATTATTTAAAAACATGATGATTTGTATACATAATAAGAATCATAATAATATTATACATAAATGTATACCTAAAAAGAAGTAAGGCTCATTTTCATATTCTCCATTTAGTTTCTTGACCATAATTGAGACTACACTTTGATCTTTGATATTCTTTGTTTCGTCAATACATAACGAGATTTCTTCATTATATAAGTAACCAGATATTCTATCCATAAAAACACTAGCTAGACCTGGTATATAAGTATTAATAATCAATGGATCTGATGGCAGCATTTTGGCCTCTTGTGCATCATTGCAGGGTTCAACACGCTTTTCATCTGTTTCATATAATGGCATGGCTAACCCTAACGCCAAGCAATTCATGAGAGACTGATATATAAAGTAATTATCGTTTGCCTTTTCCATTTTACGCTTTCGTTCTTTTAACATTTGAATAACCTTTTCATTGTGAATACGAGTTGCAGAGTTGATATGACGACTAGAAGTAATATGTCTCCTTAAGGTAGACGTTTTACAACTAACGGCCTTATTGCAGGCCTTACAAACCAATTTATTCTTGATATATTGAATTGGAGTAACAAGATGAGGTAGACATTTAAATAAAACTTTTATTTTTTCTTTTCTTTTTAAAGCAACTACTATGTAATACATACATAAAATATATACATAAATAATTTATAATATAATAAATAATATACTATTAATATAATGAATAAGAATTATAATCAATAAAAAAAAATATATATATATATATAAATACTTTTTCTATTGTCTTTTATTGTTAGGTTATTTGTTTTGTTTGATACTTCAGTTTCTAAATAATAAAATAATAAAATAAATAAAATAATAAAATTAAATATTATAAATATAATATATAAATAGTTGATTAATTAATTACCTTCTTTTGATTTTGGACCACGTTTCCTTTTTGGAGGTCTTCCACGTTTTCGTTTGATTATTGTAGGTTTTTTAGGTATTGAAGGTTTTGAAGATGAAATATTTCTTGAATCTGTTACATTACTTTTAATTTGACATTCTTCTAGTTTATTAATAGGCTGTGGTAGAAATATCAAGCTTGTTGACGGAGTAGTATTCATAGTGCCGTATTATATCGTTTTAAACAGTTTAATTTCTTTTATTTTCTTCTTAGAATCTATTCTGTAGTGTATATAGATTAATATAATATGCATATATTATATATATAAAATAAAATAAATTTACTAATTATTATATTATTAATATTTTATATTCTTTCGATCTAGAATAACAATTTCTTATAATAAAATTATTATTTTTATATTTATAATATATTTAAATGATCTATTTAATCAATTTATAATTGTTTTTTAAAATAGTCATATTTTTCTTTGATGTTTTCCCAAGAATATATTTTTGATTCAAGTATATGAATACTGTTTTCACAAGAATATTATTTTTTAAATAATAACTCCTTAAATATAATATATATGTTTCATTTTATAGTTTTCTTATTATATTATAATATTAATATATAATTTAGATTTTATTTTGAAAAAATATTTGTATTAAAGCATTTTTCAAATCACTTTTGTTGCTAAGTCGAGACCCCAAATATTTTTAATCTCTACAAAAATTAATTAATTAATAAAAAAGAAAATCCATTTTTATGTCGTATTTAAATGTCTTTAAAAAAAAATAGTAAGCCATCTGGTTTAGAGAAAATCGCCAGAATACTGAGAATTGAAAGAAAAACTTTTGTCTGGTTAATTTAATAAAAAAAAGATATAAAAACAAGAATATATATTAATATATATAATAATAAGAATGAGCTAATAAAGGTTTATTGTCTAGGATAAACATATTTATATATAGTTATATTATATAATCCATAGAAACATATATAATCTATATATATATATATATCAGATGTTTTAGAAGAATATAAAAATAAATTAAATAATTTCTGTTCAAGAATTATTATATATCTGATTATATAATAAAATCCTGAGGTAAAAAATAAAGGAAATTCATGAGAATAATATCTATATATAAATAGATATAATAGATATAGTATTCTAAATATATATAATTATATAAAGTTATATATGTAATAATAATAATAATAATAATAATAATAATAATAATAATAATATATAATAATAATAATAATAATAATACTAATAATAATAATAATAATAGTAATAATAATATTATGAATAATAATAATAATAATAATAATAAAATAATAATAATAATAATAATAATAATAATAATAATAATAATAATAATAATAATAATAATAATAAAATAATAATAATAATAATAATAATAATAATAATAATAATAATAATAATTTGGTTAATAATAATAATAATAATAATAATAATTTGGTTAATAATAATAATAATAATAATAATAATTTGGTTAATAATAATAATAATAATAATAATAATAATAATAATAATAATAATAATAATAATAATAATAATAATAATGTATACTGTGGGAGAAATAGTAGTACCAGAAAGCAAATAATATATATTAATCTTCAATTCTGTTTGTTTATTCAAAATACTATTTATTCTATACTTAATATGTATAAATAATATCTCTGTATTTACTTTAATAAATATATAACTATAGATAGATAGAGTTATAATGGATTTTATTATATAAAACAATATAAATGGTTATATATAAAGAATAATAATAGTAATATATATTTAATAATATACATAATAGTATGTTGAATCCTAAAAGAAATGAACTAGAAGAAGGAGATCTTTTGTTTGTTCATCATCACTTTTTCACTACATTCTTTTAATGATACTTAAACATCTATAATAGCTATATATAATAATATAAATATATTATCAATATTATCAATATATATATATATATATATACGTTTATAATAATATTTTTTATTTGATATAAATCACAATTAAAATGAGATCGTAATAGATAATTCAGATATTATAGAAATATACACTTTTATTACAGTCGAAAGAAATTCTACCTATATCTATATTCATATCTATCTATATAATAAATACAATAATAATAAAACTAGTATTAAATATACAATAATAAGATTTAAATATATATAATAATGGTAATATATATATATATATACAAAAAAATAAGAATAATCTATTTGTAAAGTATTCATTGATATACTTATTCTTTAAATACTTTTAATAAAAGGAATAAACCATTTTATGTCTTTACCGATAGAATAAAATAAAATAATCTTATTTCTATTATCATAAAGAAACTATATATAAATAGTATATATTATTATATATAGAATAATATATTATATAAAAAAACATATTATAAATTTAATATTATTATTAAAATATATATATATATTTAAAAATAATAAAAAGTAATAATAATAAAATATTTATATACAATAACATGTAGTAATAAATCTTCAGATATTTGTTCAAGTAATCCAGTAATACTATATAAACAATAAATAGAATAAATATTATAAAACTTATACATATAAATCTATATTAAAAAATGTAAAAGAATAAATTAAAAACAAAAATATTATATAAAATAATATTATTTAATATATTCAAAATAATATTAATAAAAATAATAAAAATAATTATATATAATACATAAAAAATAAATAGGAAGAAAATCTTATGTTTATTTAAAATACTATTTAAAGACTAATAAACAGCCATAAAGTATTAAAAATATTTAATAAAATAAAATAAATAAATAATAAAAAATAATAATTAATATATACAAAAATGACTGTCTCTCATTCTCATCTTTTTTTGCTTTGATTTTTTTTGTTTTTGTTTTTGTTTTGAAATAATCTATCATTATCATAAAAACAATTCTAAACATCTTAATCAATTATAATCTAAATAAATAAAATAAAAATGAAACAACATCATTATAGTTCATATTAATATACTTTTTAAAGAGACTAATTCAACTGAAATAAAATTTTAAAACTTTTTGTGACACCTATGAATGCTAAAAATAAATGAAAGAAACATAATTACTGATAAAATATTTGTATATAAAATAAATATTAAAATATTTACTAATATAAAGTCATATATACATTCTGATATAACTAATATATTGAAAATAAATGAAAAATAATCAACTTGATAAACTTAAAATATTAAATTTTTTTAATTTATAACAAATTTAAATAAAATTAAGGAAATCAAAAGAAATTCTTTAAATAAAATAAAATAAAGTAATTTTAGAGAAGTTTATTTTTTATGTATAAACTGATTGAAAAACTGTATAAAAAGAGAAAAATCTATTTATTATAATAAATATAATATAATGAACTATACAATGATTATTTTTAATAAACAAGAAAGAATTACTCATATAAATAGACAATTGCAAAATGATAAAATAATTTTCTCATATATTCTCTTTAATATATTTATTTTGTTTAAAATACTTGCATAAAATATTATTCAATTGATTTTGACAAATATTAAATCTTCAACGGAAATTATAAAAATTTAAGTTAACAATATTTCATATTTATGTCATAATTATCTTCTTTTGTTTTTATGCAGTGTATAATAAACTTTTAATTAATAATATTTTATGAATACAACTGAAAAAATAAAAAAGAACAAAAAAAGTCTTCTTTTACACAAGTTTATATACTGAAATCTTTTTCTATAAAAGCACTCAAAAAAAATATTATTTTTAATATAAATTATCTCGATTGATATTTAAAAAAAACAAAAAAAATATATATATATATATATTTTGTATAAATCTACGAGGAATCTTGGTATAAAAGACAAAAAGCTATACACCAGTGTATATACTTATAAAATAAATTTTCATTTCAAAAACATAGTTCATATAAACAAAACAAATTAATAAATCAGACAATTATTCATAGATACATTTATAAATATACTTATAATATATATAATACAAAAAAATAGTTTATTATTTGTTATGGAATTTTTTATTGTTATCAACTAGGCACCTGACAAAATAGAAAGTATACAAAGGAAAACACACATAAGGACGACATATTTTTTTTTTTTGATTTTTTTTTTGTCAGGCAACGACATTTTTTTTATTTTTTAATTTTTTTTAATTTTTTTTTTCTTTGATTTTTTTTTTGATTAATTTTTTTGTTTAAAATTTAATAGTAACCCAAGGCAAGTATATATAAATATATATAAATGAATATAAATATAAATATATAAGATATTTTTTTTCTTTTAATTTTATTTTTTTGATTAATCTTTTGATTAATTTTTTGTTTAAAATCTAGTAGGAACGCAAGGCAAGATATTTTTTTTCTTTTAATTTTAATTTTTTAATGATTTTTTTGTTTAAAATCTAGTAGGAACGCAAGGCAAGATATTTTTTTTTCTTTTAATTTTTTTTAATTTTTTTTTTCTCTAAGTTATAATGGAAACGCAAGGCAAGTATATAAATAAATAAATAAATAATAAATAAAAATAAATGAATATAAATATAAAAAATATATACGATATTTTTTTTCTTTTAATTTTTTTTAATTTTTTTTTTTTTTAAATTTATAACTTTATATATTTATAAATTATTTTATAAATATATATTCATTATCATTTGATCGATATAATAATATAATACATAATATACATAATAATACAGAATCAATCAAAAGAAAAAGAGATAATATAAATAATTATAAATATTCTCTTTATTAAAAGTCAGTTTTTAACTAACTTAACTATAAAATATAAAAACTACATAAAAATAAATACTGACATATTATTATATAAAGAAGAACAATCTTATTATATAATATATATGGAGTAAAAGCAAAACATATAAAAAAATTCCATAAACAAAATATAAAACTACATTATATATATGTATAAATATAAAAATATAAGTATAAATATGAATAAAAATAATATATATATATATATTGTATTAATAAATAATACAAAATATATATAAATTATTTATTTATAAAAAAAAAACTAATATATATGAAAATAGAATAAGATTATTGCATCTATATAATCTTAAACTATTTGGAAGTATAAAAAGGAGAAGAGGGAAAATTACAGAAAGGATTTAGGAACCGCCTATACATATATATATAATACTATTCACATAGTAACTATATATATCATATAGATTTTTTTTTTCTATGGAGAGTTATTTAACTTTTTTTTTTCTATGGGATTATTAAATTTTTTTTTTCTATAGGAATATGGATATTTATGATATCTACATTTCTTTAAATCATCTATATATAATTATTGATGCAACAAGAATAATTTATATATAAACTATGAATAGATAAATATCATAAAACCTGAAACATTATTTCTTTTGAAGCTAAAACTATATTATACAAGAACCCTGTCTTATAATACGATTTTAGACATAAAAAAGAATATAATACAAAAGATATAAAAAATAAATATAAGATAAGATATTCAACTTAATGATATCTCAACATAATGATATCTCAACATAATAAAAATATATAAATATATACATAATATATAAATATATAATAAATATATATATAATAAATATATAATAAATATATATATATATACATAATATATAACAACAAATATTGAATAATTATATAAAGACATAATAAAAATATATATAAATAATGATACTAAAAATATTAAAAAATTATTAAAAAGATATAATTCTTTTTTAAAAAAAAGAAAAAAATACAATTATATATACATATATTTAAATATATATATATATATATATAAAAAAAAGCTATTAGAATTATACATTCATATAAATAATCTAGAAATAATTAAATACACAGTATACATATACTTAACATATTAAATTATAAGAAGACCATTACATAATATATAATTCATAAACTAAATCTTAAACATATATATATAAATATAAATATATAGAATATATATCATGAAGAGTTATTCCGGATTTAACAATTCATGATAATAATCTTTAATAATATAGCATCATTATTTTCTAAATTTATTATTAATATCTTCAATTATTTCTCCTATATATATATATTTTTTTAAATTTTTTTTTTTCTATGACCTTTTTTTAATTTAATTTTTTTTTTTCTATGACTTTTTTTAATTTTTTTTTTTTTTTTAAATATATAGGAGATATTGAAGTTATACATGATAATATATATATATATTATATATATTTATTTATAAAATATTTATATAACAATACATATATATATATATTTATATATAAATAAAAAGAGAGATGAAAAGGGAATTACAATATAAAGGGTAAATAAAAAGAACTAAGATAAAAACAGTATAATATAATTTATAAAAAAAAATATATATATATATATTTATAAAATGAGAAAAATAGAAAGAATAGGGAATTACAGTATAAAGAGGTTTAAATAGAAAATAAAAGAATAGGAATTGATAATATATATAGAAAAGGATTAAGAAACAATAATAAAAATTATTCTACATGATGAGTTCATTAATTCTCAGCAATAGGATTCTTATTATTAGAGCTAGAAGGAGACTCGACAACTTGTACAGGAGCAGAATTGTTATTATTAATTTCTACAGAATTATTAATATCATCTGATATTTCACCATATTCACTGTTATGAAGAGATAAGGAATCGCTCATTGAATCAGCAACATTAGCTTGTTCAAGAGAAGCAGAAGCAGCTTGAATAGCAATACGACGGCTCTCTTCAGCATTATGAGCTAATTCAGCGGCAGCCTGTTCATCAAACGCAGGTTGAACATTAGGATGTTCGTGCGGTAATGATGTTATAATAGGTTCTTCTTGAGAAACTACTACAACTTCATTTTGATCTCTAACAGGTTGGCTTTCACCAATTAAAATTGGAGTGGGTTCATCATTCGATCGATTAACCACAGCGATAGGTCTATTCATAACAGGTTCATTTTCAGAAGGATTAACTTCTATGGTGGAATCATTTATGATTTCAATAGATTCAGTAGGAATAATAGGAACAACTTCTATATCTTTTTGATCTTTATCTATAATAGCAGCATCTATACCATTATTAGCAGCAGATTCAGCTAATTTATAGATAGTAGGATACTTTTCAACACATTGAGCAACATATTGATTAAATTCAATAGGATCAGCTATGTCACTTGTTTGTATATCAGATATAGGCTTTTGTTCGAGTATATTAGCAACATTACCAGCATTAATAGAAGCTAAATCAGCAGAATGAGCAGCTTTATCATAAGCATATTTAGCAAGATTAGCAGATGATAATTGATAATCATCATCAAAACTAGCATATTGATCAATAACTACAGTTTCAGCTACAGTTTCTTGTTTAGCAACAGGTAAAATAATTCTTTGTTTCTTAAGTTCTTCAAGTTGTTTCTGTATAGCATCTTCATTCTTATCAGGAAGAGGACCAGTACGTCTACAATAGAAAGTTAAAATTACAATAAATACAATTAAAGTTAATAATAAAATAATGATAATAAATATAATAATTATATTAGTAATATCATTAGGTCTTGGAGTAGGAGCAATAGAAGGAGTTTCATCATTAGTACCAACAATACCAAAAGTAGTAGATGTTAAAGAAGCATCACCTAAAGTAACAATACAATCAGTACCAGCATAAATTTGAGTAAATTCTTCAGTTTCATTATCTTTCTTAACACAAGATGTATCAATATCAGATCGTTTAGGATATCTTAAAGTAGGAGGATTACTTTGAGGGAAAACATAATCAATATCATTATTAATTATTACATAATAACATTTACCTTCACGTAAAGTAGAAACCATGTAACAATTAATAGCACTTAAAACGACCTTAATAGTATTAGAAGCATCTTCTTGTAATAATTGATATTTAGAAGAAGTAATAGAAGGATAACTAAATGTAGCATTTGTACCATCAACAAAATTAAGAGATACATTTTCATCACCAGGTTTAACTTCAACCTCATTAGACATTTCACCTATAGATCTCCAACCTCTTAAGAAAGCCTTTGATTTTTGGATATCTGAATCATAAGAAGGTAAATAAATAATATTACGTAAGAAAACTATAGGTTGTATAGACATATCATAATAAGGACGATTATAAACAATAGCAATTGCTTTAGCACCATCATAAATATTATCAATAGTAGCTATTTCTGTTTCACCAAGAGACTTAGCAACTTCTTCACATACATAAGAATATTGAATGTTAGCAAGAGGTGTAGAACCTTCAGGACCAACAAGTAAACCATTAATAATCTTTGTAGCTAAAGAAGGATGAGATAAAATAGTTTCTCTAGTAGCATTATAAATATCAGTTACATCTCTAACTAAATCATTAGTTAAAGCCTTATTCATAATAGTAAATAAATCATCAGAATCAATAGAATGAATCATAATAAATACAATTTCTTCAACTGTTAATTTACCATTAGCAGGGAATATTTGTAATTTAATATCATTATATCTATAATATTCACTATTAGCAAATTGGTAACATAATCTAAATTCATTACTAGGAGTTAAAATAGCTTCTCTA
Organism: Blastocystis sp. Blastoise; assembly: GCA_039096225.1. Lineage (NCBI taxonomy): Eukaryota > Bigyra > Opalinata > Blastocystidae > Blastocystis > Blastocystis sp. Blastoise. The sequence goes on from JBBPEB010000013.1 coordinate 1,512,850, forward strand.
TAAATAATATTAAATTGACCAAGTGTATTTGTTGAATTAGTAACAAGAGCATTTTCATCAGTACATGTAATATCTTCATCATTTGTATAATGTACAAATTTAGCATTATCATTAACTAATCCTTCATATGTAAATGTTAAAGTTTCAACATTATTTATATATAAACCAATAATATATTCAGGTATAATTCTTACACCATGTAACGAGAAACGAGTATTATCAGTATTATATATAACATAATCAGAATTATCAATATTAACTAATTTCATACATACTTTATAATCTTCATTAGTAACAAATGTACGAGGAATATTTTGTATATTAACATAATTATTATTATTATCATTATTATAAGAAATTATATCATCAATTGTATCAAGATAATTATCACAAGTAGAAGATTCAGGTACAAAACGTATAATTGTATTAGATAAATCATATTGAGGTTCAATATCTAAATCAATACGAGATGTCTTACTCTTAACAACAATATGAGGATTAATTTCTTGTAATTTAAATAATTTAATATGTTCATAATCTAATTTATATTGTTCTTGTTTATTAAAGAATTTAAAACAAACAGCTACATCAAGATATCCTTTATTAAATTTAACACTAATAGATTTATCATTACTAAGAGTTACATAAGGAGTAATAATATCTTCTTCATTAGTACTATCACAATTAGAATTACCTTGTATAAATTTAATAGAATCACCTTCAGAGATAGATCCAATAAATTTAAATTCAGTATATTCAGGAATACCACCAACTAAACTTTGTAAAGGAGATATACTAGAAATAGAACGTTGAATAATACTAATACCATCAACAATAATATTTTTAGATAAACCAACTTGGAAACATATATATTGAGGTAATAAATAATCATTAGGAATAAGAGATAAAATAGTATTATATTCATTATTATTTATTAAACCAGTTTCTATACCATCATTTAATGAATCAATAACACAATCTTGAGATGATTTTACTAATTTATATTTATTATTAATAGTAAATAATAATATATTTCCATTAATATTAATAGGTAAATCATAAGAAACTTGATTAGGTGAAATAAATATATATTGTTCACCAGTAGTAGATGATAATGATAATGGATTAATACTTATAGTTATATTTTCATATTCTCTCCAACCATAGAAATTATGATTATAACATAATTTATATGTTGTAGGATTAGTAAATATATAACTAATAATAGAAGTATTATCATTAGATCCTTCAAGAGTACTTATAAGAGAAATATATGTATTACAATTTTCAATAATAGGTATAAATTTAATAGTTTCATCATGAATATTAAGTGAAGTACCAGATATACTAATAGGAATATTAGAATCACCATTAGGTAATTTCATATTAGGATTAGGTACAGAAATATATGAAACCCATTCATTATGACTAATAGAATCAAGACTAACAACTTTAATAATAGTATTTTCTAATTTATAAACAACTAAATTCTTAAAGATATAACAAATATTTAATTCATCATATCCTTGACTAATAGTAATAGGAATTACATGAGATTCAGTCATATTATAAATTATACTATTATTATCAATATTACAATCATTATTTGGTAATACAAAATAGAATTGATCTTCAGGTAATAAACCATTACCAGTAAATTTAAATATAGCTTCTTCATTCTTAAGTATATGTTGCATAGTATGAATTGATATAGAATTAATATATACATCATTAATATATACAACAGTAAGAGTAAAGTTATTATATTCAATAAATTGATCTAATTCATCATTATATTGTTTAAATTTATAACATAAAGATAAAGTATTCTTATAATATATTGAAGATAAATCAAAAGTACCTTTCTTTTCATTATTAATAAATGAACTTACAAGATTATTATTAACATCATTACAATCAGAATTAGGTAATACAAATTTAGCATAATCACCATTACCAATATTAATACCTTCAAAAGTAATAGTAGCAGGAATAGTAGATGTAACATAAATTGTATCAGTAAAACCACTATAATGTATATGTTTAAGATCTTTTGTAGTAATAGTAATTGATGTAGATTTCCATTCATTATTATAATAGAAACATAATTTATATTTATCTTCAATAGCTTCATTAAAAGTATAAGTAATAGAATAACCATTAATAGAATCAATAGTATGTACAGAATTTTCATTACATTCATCATTTATATAAACAAATGAGAATTGATATGGTTGATTAAGATATTCAAGGGAACCAACTAATGTAATAGTTTCAGTAACAATAGGAGATTGAGGAGTTAAAACAATTATTCTATCATTAATCTTATCAGAACTTTCAATATAATAAGATTTAATATCCATATATATAGAATTAGTACTATAATAAGTCATATCATACCATTCATCACCATTTTCAAATTTATAACAAACTTTATAACGACCATCTTTTACAAATAATAAAGTATTATCTACTTCATTATTAACTATTGATGATTGTCTATCAAATTCATTATCAATAGAACATGATTCATATGCAAATTTAATCATATCATTACCTAATAATACACCATTAACAGATATTTTATTTGTACGTTGAGAATTTATAAAAGGAATATTTAAACCAACAACCCATTCAGTAGGTTCAATAGATAATAAATCTTTTACAGATAATAAAGTATTATCTATAGAATAAATAATATCTAAAGAACCAAATTTATAACAACCTTTGTATAAAATACCTGTATTTTGTAATATAACATTATCAAAAGTAACAATAGTATGTTCATCATTTATACTAGAAACAGTAGTAAATGAAGATATAGAGATAAAATCACATGATAAATCAGATTTAATCCAAGCAATAGAATCTTGATTAGAAAATCCTTCACCTTCAATCATAATTGTAGTAGGAACACGTCTAACTACAAATGTACGATCTTTAATACCAGTAATAGATATTACACGTAATTTTTGAGATAATAATTGATAACCAATATTTTCATTATCAAGATAACATACAGATAATGAAGAATAACCAATATTAAATAAAACATTAACTTGTAATTGATTATTATTATTATTATAATATACATTTACTGGTTCAATAACAGATTCATCTTCACAAGATTCACTTAAAACAAATTTAACTTTATTTAAAGGAGCAATATTATCACTATAGAAAGTAATAACACTATTTTGTCTAGCAATTATAATAGAAGGAGAATATGTAATATCAGTAAAACCAATATTAATATTAAATTGATCAACAACATAAGCATTATTATTATCTAATAATTTAACACAAATACGATTAATATTTTCATTAAGAATTACAGAAGTAATAGCATATAAATCATTATTAATAAGGTTCAAAGTATGATATTCAATTGTTGTATCATCACAAGAATGTTCTTTATTAGTTAAAGCAATAGAATCTTTATTAATAATTGAATTATGAAGTAAATATAATGTACTTTCAATATTTTCACGTAAATATTTAGGATATATAGAAATAATTTCTACAGAACGAACTTGAATATTTTCATAAATATTAAAAGAACTTACATAATCTAAATTAGCATATTTATAACATAACATATTACTGTTATAAGCTTTATCAAAAGAATAAGTAGCACTATTCTTAGTAACAGCAACAACATTATTATTATCAAAACATGAATTCTTTGTAAATTTAATATGATCACAATTAATAGAATCTTCAGTAGTACAAGAATGAATACCAATACCTTCAAAAACATATGTTTGTTCATTCTTAATATAAACAGATAAAGATGATTGATCAATAGTAGAAATCTTAGTAATATCATAAAGATGTAATGTAAATTGTTCATATTTAATAGAAGCTTCATAAGTAGATAATGTTAATACTTTAGTACAAACTTCATTATTAAAACAATAACATAATTTTATTTTTCCATCAGATTTAGAATTAATAGATGAAGTAAAACTTAATAAAATTTCATTATTATTTAAAGTATAACCTGTACCAACAGCATCTTCATTACATTCAAAATTAACAAATTTAATTGTATCAAATTCAGAATTAAGATCATTTCCACGTAAAGTTAAATATTCATTATGATAATTATTAACAACAACATTAGATGTATATTGATCAACAGTAACATAATGAATAGTTAAAGGAATATTATAATAAGCAAAATCTGAATTAGGGAATTTGAAACATGGATATACATTATTCATATCAGTAAACATATAAGAAATATCAGGAGTACATAAACTAACATAAGTAACAATAATATCAGAAGTATAAACACATTTATTAACATTTTCAGGAACAAAGAATACCATAGCATTTTCAGAAGCTTTCTTTCCATTAAATATAATATTATAAAGATTAATAGTATCACAATTATTAAAAGTAAATTCAATAATAATATCTTTTATAAGAATATTCTTAGTAAATTGTAAACTATAAGAATTAGAAGTAGTTTCAATAGAATATATATTAGAATAAAGTTTATTATTTATATTAAGTTTAGATAATATAGATATAGTAACATCACTATTAATATTAGAAGATAATTCTAAATTAATATAATTAATAAAGTATAATTCATTAAAATGAATAGTAACAGAAGCTTTATTATTTATATCTTTAGTAAATGTAGCATATGTTTCAGAACTAATATCTTTAATAGATTCAATAGATGTATCTTCTATAATAGAACTATATTGAGAAATTACCCATTCATTTGTATCAATAGTAGTAAAAGTAGAACACATAGATTCACCTAAACCACTACCAATAAATGATAACATATTATTATAATTTATAACAATAGGTTTATCTGAAGTAATAGATTGAAGAGTAGAAGCATAAAGTTTAATATCTTTATATTCATGAACATATTGATTATCAAATTTATAACATAATTTATAATATCCATTATTAGATATAGGTAATGTAATAATAATCTTAGAATCTTTTACTTTAGAATAATTATCAATAGAACCACCACAGTCTAGATAATCTTCAGGTAAAAATATAGCAAAATCATTATCACTAATACCAGTACCAAATAATGTAACTTCAATAGGAATATTAGAAACTATAGCATCATTTGATTCAATAGAATTAATTTCAATAGCAGATAAAGTAATATCATTGAAAAGAGTCCATTTATTATTAATATTAATACATAATTTATAATTATAACCAGCTTTAGTAAATATAACATTACCAGTATTATTTTCACTAATAACTAAGTATGAATTACCAGAAACACTATTAGCTAATATACAATCTATATCTGATGAGACACCACTCTCAACAAACATAAATTCTTGATTAGGATTAGTAATAGGTTTATTATTATTATCAAGAATATAGAATATCTTTTCAACACCAACAATAGCAGTATTATTAGAAAGAGAACCTATATCATCAATTGTAGATATAGTCTTAACAAATACTTGAATATTATAACTAGCATGGAATGATTTCTCATTAGGATATTTAACACATAAATATTTCATTCCAGAAGTTATTAACCATGTACTAAAAGTTAATTTAGTATTATCATCAATATCTTTTCGTAATATAATACCAGTATCTAAATCATTTTCACATAATATATTTTCAGAAACAAATTTAACACGAGTTTCTTCTATATATTCACCAATAAGAATAAATGTATTTCTAGTATTAACATATACTTCATTAGGAGTAATACTAGCAAATCCACTAACTTTTATAGTAGATATCATTAATTTATAATCATCATCTTTATGAGTCTTTAAACATATTCTTAAATTATCACTTATATCATAAATAGAAGCAATAATATGAGAATCATCATTAATTGTTATTTCATAATTATTTATAGAATTAATACGAGCAAATAAATTATTATCATTAGAATTACAATCATCACCAGAAAGTAAAAATTTAACATTAGAATTAGCTAAACCATAACCAATAAAAGTAATATCAGTAGGAGAACCAGCATAAAGTTCTTTAGGAATAATATCTTCATAATGAGTAGAACTTATACTAAGAGTAATAGAATCATAATATATAGGTATATCTGATAAAGTCTTAAATGTATAACATAAATGATAAACTTTATTATTATCATTAGATGTAAAATTATAATAACCAAATAATTTATTATCTATAATTGATTCATAAGATATTTCATCTTCATTATTAATACTATTACAATCATTACCTAAAATAAATTTAGCTATATCTCCTTTATTAAGACCACCACCAATGAATCTTATAGGAGTTTCTACTTCATATGAAGCAAAAGAAGGAGATATACTAACAATACGACTAATTGTAAGATCATAAATAGTATTAATCTTTGTATTATCATTATAAATATAACATAATTTATAATGATAATAATTAATATCATTAAATAATACAGTCATAATAATTTCATTTGTATTTTCATAATAACGATCATTATTATTATTATCTGAAAGAGATAATTTTAAGCTACCATAGAATCTTAATCCATCTTCACAAGTATGTTCAATAGGTACAAAATATGCTTTATCATTAATTTCAGGACTATTTACAGACAATATAATATCATATTCAGTATTCCAAGGAATTATAGAAGGAGTTAAGCCATTTACAGAATAATTAATAACTTCAACTTTCATTGCACCACCAATAAATAAGAAGTAATTATCATAAATAGATTTATATTGTGAGAAATAATAACAAGTAGCATATATACCATATTCGGTAAAGATAGGTTCAATAGACATATTACTATCTATTGTATATATAGTATTATCTATAGTATTACATTCAGATAATTTCATATTTTCATGATAAGGTATAAATTTAACATGATCACCAACAGAAACATCATTATTATTATTATTATTTATATTATTATAACCAGTATATTTAAATATCTTAGATTTATTAATAATAATAGTATTTGTACTAACAGATTGAATATCAATAATTGATGTAGTTACAGAAGGAATAAATGAATAAGAAGATTCACCAAATTTATAACATATACCAAATAAACCACCATAATTAAATTTAGTATATGCAGTAGATGAACAATGATCAATTTCAACTTCTTCACCTTCAAAACTATTACAATCTTCACTTGTAAATGTATTAAATTGATTACTAGGTATAAACTTCACTTTATCCTTTACCATTGAAATATTAATATCACTATTAATAAATGATAATTTAAGACCTCTTAAAATAATCTTATTACCACCACAGTTATTAAGAATTAATTTAAGATATCTAGTATTTATCTTAACGTCTTTAGTTTGATAACCATTATAATTTTGTATATAATTATCTAATGTAGCAACAGTAAAGAAAGGACCAGTAATTGAATTACTTATTTGTAATTTAATTGATTTAATAGCATTTTCACCAAAAATTGTATCAATAGTTAATGAAGAAATTGATTTCTTTTCTTGTAAATCTAATATAATCCATGAATCTTCTATAGTAGATATACTTTGAGTACATTTATTATAACCACCTTGAATAAATGTATAACTCTTATCTATATTATAAGAGAAAATATTTTGTATATCTTGTTTATTATTATTATCATCATCAATTATTTGAGATATATAATCACATGTATTTTCTATCCATTTAGTATTATAAATTGTTTCTTTATTTTGACATAATTCATATTTAGGCATACTAGACTCACTAGAATAAATAAATGTTAATGGTAAATATTCATTAATGAAATTTCTACCAGATTCTATATTTTGTCCACGAATACCATAAAGATTTCTTACATCATAAACTGATATAGATAATAAATTAGAATTAATAAATATATAATTATTATCTATAGATAATCTATGTTTATAACATAATTTTGAATTAGAAATAACTTGATTAAACATAATACTAAATTCTTTATTATTATTAACAATACCATCTTGTTCTAAAGTTAATTGATCATCTACATTATTACAATCAGTAGAAGTAGATTTTACAAACATAACTTTATCACCAGAAGAAATACCTTTAGAACCAATAAATTTATATGTTACATATGTATTAAGAGGAGCATATGTAGGATAAATTGCTAATATTTCACTAACATAAACATTTATATTAGGATAATATATAAATTCATCAATATCATTAAATTTATAACATAATTTATAAGTTTGAATATTTTGTTGATCTTGACTAGGGAATATAAATAATGCACTATCAACACTTATAGTTTGTTGAATACTAGAATCATTAGAACAATTATCATCTAAAACCCATTTAGCTATATCACCAGTATTAACACTATTAATATAACCATTAAAAGTAATCTTAGATTCTACATTAGCCACCACACCAATTGTAGAAGGAGCTAAAATTTCTTTAACTTTAATAGAAGTTGTTGATAATAAAGTCCATACATTATTATAATTAATACAAAATTTATATTCAGAATCAAAACCATTATTAAATATTATATTAGCTTTCTTATTAATTACATTAAATTCTTCAGAATTTTCAGAACAATCATTTCCATTAGGAATATACTTTATTAATATAGTATCAGATAAATCTAATACAGAACCAGATATTGTTATAGTAATAGTATTAGGAGCATAAGTAACAATATTAGATGGTTCAATATTAATTTCAACATCATAAACTTGAATAGAAAGTATTTTCTTAAAAGATTCTTCATTAGCAAATTTATAACATACAGATAAAGATAAAGGAGAAACATCAATATTTACATTAGGAATAGTAACACTTGTTAAAGTAATTATAGCACTAATATCAATATAAGATGAATCAGTACATTCTTTATTACTTTCTATAATCTTATAACTATCACTATTAGTAAATCCATAACCTTGAATTAATATATTCTTTGATATATTCTTATATAATATATTAGTATCTTGATTTATTATACCAGAAGAATATGTTTCACCAATAACTTCATAATTACTTGTTTCACTTATATATAATTTCATTATAATAGGACCAACAAAATTAACAATACCACAATATTGATCATTATCATTATTATTTTGATAATTAAAGTTTACAAATTCATTAGAATTATATAATGATTCAACTCTTATAAAAGAATTTATATTAGGATTTTCTACATCCATATTTATACAAGTATTTTGATTTACAATCATTGATTTTATTATAACATTATTATAACCCATAATATAATAATTTTGTTCTTTAATAAATAGAGTACCTTGATAATAATAACATAATTTAAATGATGAAGCAGAAGATGTATTCATAATAACATAATAGTAATCATCTTGTTCATTATACATAATATTTTCTAAATTATCAGTATTACATTGTTCTTCATTATTAACAATACTAAATTTATCAAATGTTGATACAGATAATCCTTTAAATATTGATATAGAATTACTATTAATATCTCTACTTATCTTATTTACAAACATTTCATTATTCAAAATATTTACAGAAGGAATAGATACAGTTATTGTAATAGGAGATTTAATCATAATTTGATTATGTAATTTATAACATATAGAAAGTATAGAATCATCAGAAATAGTATTAGGAATTGTAAAATGAACATTATTTTCTTTATCAATTATAGAAGTACTAATAATATCTTCACAATTATTATTATTAACTATATTAACAATATCATTTTCTTCAATACCATAACCATTAATATGAATAATAGATTCTTGTGATTTAGTAACAAATTGAGGTTTCATTGAAGTTATTTCACTTGAAATTATACTTAAAGAATCAATCATAATCCATTTATTATCCATAAGTAAACACATAGAATATAAGCCAGCAGATAATTTAACTGTTACAGAATTATCAACATAATTAGCTAATTTATAATTATTATTACAATCTTGATTATTTTCATTCTTATTATATAAACGAATATAACTATTATAATTTGTTAAACCAGTAATAGATATAACCGTTTCTATATTAGCATTAATAAAATTAATTGATGATTGAATATTATAAATATATATCTTAGGAGTATTAAGTAATACAACCCCACCACGAGCTATATAACATAATTTAGCATAACCAGGCTTTATAAATTCAATAGTTGATGCACCACCAACAACTATAGATTTTGTACTAACTTGATTAATTTCATCTAAACATTCATCATCATTATTAACATTATCATTAACAAAATAGAAAGATTCTATATATTCTAAAGAAGAACCTTCTAAATTTAATTCATATGATAAACCAACATTATAATTATTATTATTATTATTATTTATAATAGAATAACCTGTAACATCAATTATTTGTAACTTATTATTAGGATATAATTTAAATGGCTTATTACCATACTTAAAGCATAACATAGCATTATTAACACCTTCAGTAAATATAAATGTATTTGTTAAAGTACAAGAAGATATTATACCATTATTATTATTCATAGAAATAGAAGGTAATAAATCACAATCATTATCATTATTTGCATTAATAACATATTTTATTGTATGATCTATAGGCATTACATAACCATTAAATTGAATACTATTAAAAGTTATTTGATTTTTAGCAGATACTTCATCAAGATCATTTGCAAAATTATCAATAAATTCTAAACGAATCTTATTTGTAATTAAAGGTATAATAGTATGTACTTCATCTTGACTAATTATACTTATAATTTCTTCAGAATATATATATTCATCATTATCATTTATATAATATACTTTTATAGTCTTAGGAGAAGTAGATATACCAACACCATAATAAATTGATATACTATTAATAGTATATTTATTTATTAAATTAAATTCTATAATACTAAATTCATCTTTATTTAATGACATATTAATATCAGAAGTATCTATTAAATCAGATAAAGTATAAATATTTTGATTACAATGTTCACAATTAACACGTACATCATTTATAAAATTATTATTATTATTAAGATTTATAATATTTGTATTAGGACAGAAAATATTCATATTATTACCATTAAATTGAATATCAATAGGTTTATTCTTAAGACCTATAATTTCTGTATTAGATTCAATACTTACAATTGGTATATTAATATTATAATATAACCAATTAGAATTTTCATATTGTACACAAATACCAGATTTTATAGTATCTTTATATATTATAAATGAACCCATATTCTCTTTAATAGTAACAATATTAGATATACGATAAGATTCTATACAATAATTATTTGTTATTATAGTTTCATCAGATGAATCAACAAAGAATATATTAATTAAAGTCTTATTCATATAACCTTCACCATCAAATGTAATAAGTTCATTATTATTTTTAATAATATATTCAGGTTCTTCTATAGAATTCATCTTTACAACAGATAAACTTATATCATTATAATATGAATAAATTGAACTATCTTGTCTCTTAACACACATAATCAAATCAGTATATACTTCAGTAAATATAAATGTAAATACATTATTTTCAGGTATTTGAGTTATATGTAAGAAATTATCAATAGAACATTCAATACTTTCTGCTAAAATCCAACCAACTTCTTCAATATGCTCATCAATAGGGAATTCTATAGTCTTAGTAATATTAACAAAAGCAATATTAAGGAATTCTGAAGAAGTAATATCATTAATTATATTATGTTCATTTACTTGAATATTAATAGAATCAATCTTATAATATTTATTATTTATATTATAACATAATACTAATAAATCAGAGGGTACTCTAGGATTATATATAAAGCTATCATTTATTATATTTATAGGATTATATTGAATAGCTAATTCATCATTACAATCAATTGTAATAGGAACAAATTTAATCATATCATTATCATGTATATTATTTCCATTTATTGTAACATTATATTCATTATTTATTGTAAATATAGTTTCACTAATTGATTGAATATCATAAATATTTAATATAGATGAAGTAAATATAGCATTTTCTTCATTATTTAATTTATAACAAATATTTACACTATTATAAGTATTATCTATATTAATATTTATATTATGATTTGAATCTACTATATATGTATTAATAACATTATCAATACAACTATTAGATGAAACTAATATAATAGAATCATTTTCATTTAATCCATTAACAGAAATAATATTTTCTTTATTAGCTAAAATAGAATCTTGACTTAATTGTATATCAATTGTTTGCATTCTTCTTAATCTATTATTATTATTGTTAATAGTACTAGTATTACTAGTAGTACTATCATTATCATCATTATTATTATTAAGAGATTTTATTACAAACACATTTGATATAGAAATAGACTTTGGTAAATTCCAAATAGTACATATATTTACTTCAGTATCAATATCAACATTAGGTAAATTAACATACCATAAATCATTTTCTTTTATAGCATCAAATGATTTAGATATACAACCATTTGTTGAAAAATAAAGAGATTCAATATATTGAATATAATTAGAATAAATTGTTATATTAGATAATTTATTTGATTCTAAAGTAGATAAACTATAACTAACTTCTATATTAGATATAGATATTTCATTATGTTTTATCCAATAATTATTATTTACATTCTTAACACATAATTTAGAATTATTATTTATTATAATATTATTATTCATATTAATCATACCAGTACAAGGAATAATAGGAATACTATTATCATCATTACATTGAGAATTATCAGTTGTTAAGAAATTTACATAATAATTAGGTTCACTTATAGAAGGTAAAACATATACTTTAATATCATTAATAACTTGATCTTTATTTAATATATTAATTAAAATATATTTACCAAGAATAGCCATATTATTTTCAGAAATAATATCATACCAACCTTCATTTTCTTCAGTTATATTAATAGTATTATCAAAGAATAAATATTTACCAGATGAAATACTTTCAGAAATATATATTTTCATAGATTGTACTTCATTACTATGAATACCTAAATAAATTGATATCTTATAAATAGATTGTATACTATCTAAAGATAATTGAATAAATGAATTATCTTCAGTAAATTTAATAGAAGTATATTTATTATTATCTATAAGATAATTATTATTTTCAGTATTACTACTAATAATACCATTAATATTACTTTCAATTAATGTTATACTTGACATATCACATATATCATCTATAATAATTTGTTTATTAGTATTTTGTAATAAATTTATCTTCTTATTTTCAGGTATAGATTCAACTTCAATTGATAAATTATCATAATATATTATATTTGAACCTTTAGAATAACAAATATAATAATTACCAATAGAAGTAAATTGTAAACGAGCAATCTTACCATCAAATGATGATATAATTATATTATCATTAGAACAATCATTTTGTATAGGACTAAATAATAATTTATCACTTTCATCATAATTAAGAACATTTAATTCAATATAAGATATTTCATTAATATAAGTCTTTTTAGTTATTAATTCAAATATACCAGTAGGTTGAATTGTATAATTACTATATAATATCCATGAATTTGTATTAAATTTATAACATAATTTATAATTATTAATTAATTCATAATCAATAGTATTAATTGTTATATGAGCTTCATGATTATTATCAATAATACTTAAACCAATATTCTTATTATTATTTATATTACAATTATTATTAGGAGTATACATAACTTGATCATTCTCTTTAATACCAATACCTTCAAATTTTATTATATTTTCTTTATTTAAATTAAGTATAACATTTTCAGGACCAGTAATACTAGCAATAGATATAGCTAATTCTTCATATTTCTTATATTCATCATTATCACCAAATTTATAACAGAAATCATATTCATTAGAACCAATAACTTGTAAAATCCAATCATAAGAACCAGCAATACGAATTTGTGCAAATGGTTCTTCAATATCACATGATTCACCTTTAATTACATAACGAGCAGTACCAATAATATAATTAAGAGTACCAATTAAAGGTATATAAATATCATTAATCTTATTAGGTTCATTAGATGTAATAATACCATTAAAGAATTTTGTAGTATCAATACGTATAGATTGTTCTTCAACAATAAACTTTGTATCTAATGTAACTAATTGAGGTAAAGATGAAATAAAGAAATATATAGTATATTCACCAGAATATTCAAATTTAACAGTAGATAAATGACCTTGTTCATCAATAATACTAGAATCAATAGAATATGAAATACTATCACTATCTAAAGTAAATCTAACATAATCATTAATACTTAAATAATAATTATCATCTAATATAGTATATAAATTAATATCTACATTATTTAACCAAGTATATCTATTTAATTCAATAGAACTATAAATATCAACACTTAAACTCATTGGAATATATTCAATAGATTCTTTATATAAAATACATAATTTTATATTTCTAGATGCTTTAGTAAATGTAACACTTGTTTCTTCTTCTAATAATAATTCAGTAACTTCTTCATTATTATGTAATACATTTATACCAGTTTCATCACAAGTATCACGTACAAACTTTAATTTATCACCATTTATTACAAGACCATTAAAACTAATTATCTTTTCAACATTCTTAACAAATGATAAAGTAGAAGAAACTTCAATACCACGTACATTTATACTAATATCAGGTCTTACAATAGATCCAGTATTATATTTATAACATAAAGAATATTGTGCTGATGTTGTAAAAGTATATATAATACCATTAATATTATATGGTACCCAAGTATTACTAGCAACATTAGAACAATCTTCATTATTTAATATAAAAGTAAGTGAATCTTTAGTAGATAAACCACTACCTCTAATATAAAAAGTAGTCTTAACATTAACTTGAGCATATGTAGGTTCAATTGAAGATAAACCTAATATATTTACAATATAATCTTCATAAGCAACATAATTATTATTATTATTAAATTTATAACAAACCATTAATTTACTTTCAGATTGAGAATTAAATAATAAATCAATTTGTTTATTTTCATTTACATTATATTCTAAACTATTATCTTGACAAGTAATATCAGTTATAGGTACTAAACGAATCTTATCACCAGATTTAATACCATAACCTTTAACATCAATAGTATAAGATTGTAATGCAGCAATATCTTTTATTTCTTGATTATTTATACTTAATTGTTCAAATTTTTGTATCCAAATAGATTTATTAAGAGATTTAGTTATACCTAAATTCTTTAAAGATATTTCAAATGGTTCATCACTAACAGGTATAGTTATATCAACTTCATTTGTAGTAATAGGAATAATAATAGGATCACTAACAGAAGAAGATGTAAATATAAGTGAATTATCTTTAGTTTGAGTAATAGGACCATTTATAGTAAATTTAATAGTTTTATATGTATTTTCAGTAATAACAGTATTTATATCATTATAAGATATACTATGTTCATTAACAAAAATTGTTAATGAACCAACATATTCAGATGTTCTAGCTATAATCGAATTATAACAGAAATAATAAATAGTATCTTCATTTATATTAAATGCAGGTAAAGTTTCTATATAAGTAAAACCAGTTGCTTCATTATATTTAACCTTCTGGAAATCATGTAAAGTACAATCAGTTGTAGTACCAATAGACCAATAATCATCTTTATCTAAATTAGTACCCATAAATGTAAATGGTTGATTATCAATTGAATATTCATTAGGATAACTATAACCAGAAATCCAAGAATTAATAGAAAAACCACTTAAATTAACAACTTTAATATTACTAGACATAGCATATTTATATATAGAATCAGTAAAACTAACACAAATAGATAATAATGAAGAAGATTCATCAATAGGTAAAGTTACAATACCATTAGTTAATGGTAAATATTCTAAACCTTCTGTATAACAAGAAGCAGATACAGCAAAATATGTATGGGTTTCATCACAAGATGGACTTTCACAAATAATATTATTAAATGTATGTACACCTTCAGTATTCGATACAATTGCATTCATCTTTGATCCAAAACGGACTTGACGTCTTGTTATTATAACAGAATTATCATCAGAATATTCACCTTGATTATATTTATAACAAACTCTATATTCACTATTAGAAATTGTATTAGTTATAATAAAATGAGATTCAGTAAGACTATCTACAATAATAGAAACTTCATCAATTAATGATACATCATTACAAGAATTTGAAACAATTTTTACTTTATCATATTTTGATATAGATGAACCAATTATACTAAATTGATTATCAGTACCAACAGGAATAAAGAATGATGGAGATATAGTAATTTTATTAGATTCAACAGATATTATACTTAAATTAGAATCATAATATATATTATCATTTAATAATGAATATTTATAACATATCTTATATGTACCACTATGTGTTAATAATATTTCATATTCATTATCTATATTATTATTATAAATAGTAACACTAGATAAATCAATATTTTCACAATTTTGATTTGATAATGTAATAAATAATGAATCATTTTCATTTAAGAAAATACCTTCAACATTTATCTTTGATAATATATTAGTATTAATTTGATTAGGAGTAATAGAAGATAATTGAATAATATTTAATTTATCATTTAACATATATTCTTGTTCATCAGAATATAAAGCACAAATATTCCATTGACCAGCTATAAGATTAACTCTAAAAGTAATTATATTAGGTAAAAGAGTTGTAGCAGTAGCAGTATAACCATCAATACATTCATCAGATTGAGTTAAACGTAATCTAACATTATTCATATTATTACCATTAAATGATACAATACTAATAGAATTATAAAGTATATAATCTTTTTCTAATTCAACATAATTAGTAGGTATAACAAGATTTAATAAATCATAAGTAGAACCAGGGAATTTATAACATAATAATACTTTTTCTACATTCTTATTAATACGTATACTAGTTATTTTATTAACTAATATAGAATCATCACTAACTATTGTATTTATATTAGAACAATCAAGTGATGTAGCAGAAATATCATATTTTATAAATCTTATTTCAGTATTATCAGGATATGTACCATCAATATATATTTGTTTATATAAACCTATAGGTATATATTTTTCATTACCATCAATAAATTTATAACTAGTAATACTATTAACACTAACAATATTATTATATCTATAAAATTGATTTTCACCATAAAATTTATAACAAATATTAAATTCTTCATTTGATGGTAATAAAGCATAAGTAGATGCTTCACAATCATTTATATCAATAGTATTAATAATTTCAGAAGAAATAGATGTATTACATTCAGAACCTTTACTAATAATCTTCATAATACTATTATTAGAACATTCAGAACTAAATATAGATATTTTACCCATATGCATATTAGATACATTATCTTTTGAAATAATTAAACGAATAGATTGAGTTTGTTTTCTAATAGTACCACTAGAAATATATTCATTTATTATATTCTTACGTTGAATTTCACCAAAAGTATAATATTGATTATCTTTAGAATAACTAATTATAATATTATCTACAGATTCTTCATCCATAAAATAAAATTTAATTTCATCAATTAATTGACATCTAGCTAAATTAATTTCTATAATAGCTTCATTATTCATAATATTTATATAATTTGTATTATCTTCATATAAATTATCTATAATAGATATATTATCCATATTACTTATAGTAGTACCAGAAATTAAACTATTTATCCAATAACTATCTTTTGTAATTTCATTAGAAACTGAACAAATAGAAGAACCTATACCAGTACCACTTACTGTTATCTTACTATTATATATATTATTTATATCAAAAGCATTAATAATTTCTATATTATCTACAGAACGAACTGATAAAGTTATATTAGAATATAATTTATAATTAAATCTATTAAATGCATAACATAATGGTATGTTTAAACCAGGTTTAATAGCATTAACTTCAGCTTGATTATCTTCATTTATTATAAATATATTACTATAACGACTACTAGCATCAGAACAATTATCACCAAAGAAACCAAAATCACCAGAATGAATACCAATACCAGTAAATGTTATAAGTTCTATATTATTATATGAAATATATGTATTAGATGTTCTTATTACAGAATTAACACTTAAAATAACATTATTATATTTTGATTTTGTATTACCATTACTTTGATAAGTACATAATATTGAACTACCTACAATTTCATTTATTGTCATAGTAAATTTATTATTATTAACACGTACAGCATTAATAATAGGACTATCACAAGAATCATAAGTAAATGAAACTAAATCACCATCAACTATAGCAGAATTATTATTTTCTATTTCAAAAGTAGTTTCATAACCAATTACAGTAGATATATTACTACCTTCTAAATCAATTATAAATGATGGTATATTAACTTCAATATTAATATCAGATATATAAACTAAATTATTAATATAATAACAGAAATAATAATTTGTAGGTAACATATTAAAATTAACTAATGCAGTCTTTTCATTTATATTACTTATAATAGCATTTACACTATCACATTGTTCACCATTTGGTACAAAATGAATAATATCTTCATTAATTATATTATTACCATTAAAAACAATAGACATTGGTATATTATAAACAAGTGTCTTTGGATTTATATCAGAAATACTAGTAACCATAAATGATATACTTTGAGCAATATAATCATTAAGACCACTAAATTTATAACATATATAAATATTCTCTGGTGTATTAATAGGGAAATTTACATTAATATTATATTTATTATTTTCATAATTAACTATTATATCATTATTATTATTATTAATACTAATAATATTATTATTACAATCTATAATATCTTTATTTTCAGATGATACAAAACGTATATAAGAATTTTCATTAGTATTTAATCCAGAAAGACCAATACCTTCTAATATTAAATTATTATCTTGAGAAACAAATATACGATTAGGAGTTATTTTAGTAACAGAAGGATAATTACAAGTAAGAATTGTTTCACTAACTTTAATATATTTATTTTGATTCTTAAAATGATAACATATTTGTCCAGAAAGTGGAGTAGTAAAAGTAATAATAGAACCATATTGATCTTCATTATTAATAGAAAGAGTTGTAATATAATAAATATCACTAATATATTTAGTTTCATCAGAACAATCTTGATAACTTGTTATAAATACAAATGAATCACCTTCTTCAATACCAGAACCTGTAAATAATAAAGATTTAGGGAAATTTACAGCAAATTCAATATTTGTTTCATCAAATAAATTAATAGAACGAACACTCATTTTAGCTCTAGTAATAGTACGACCAGATAATCCACTAAAAGAATAACATATTGTCATATCAATACCATTAGGAATATTTTCACTTGATATACCAAAACCATTATCATAATTATTTATATTAATATATTTATCTTCAGATATATTTTCACAACCAAGTTTTTCATTATCAAATGATATCTTATCATTTATACTTAAACCAATACCATAAATATATATTATTTGTTTTGTATTTTCTAATATATCAAAAGGTATTATATTAGATATAATAGGTTCTTTTACTTCTATTATAAATTTAGACATAGTTGCAACATTATCAATATTATTAAATTTATAACATAATTTATATTGACCAATATCACCATTAAATATTTGATTAATAGAATAATTTTCATCAAGTTTATTTAATATAATATTATTATTACATTCATCATTTATAGGAATAAAAGCAGCTTCATCATTTTGAGATAATATATATCCATTAAATGTATATTTTTGAGATGATCCAATAGGAATTTCTTTAAGACCTTCAACACTAGTAATATCATAAACAGATGCTTCATACCAAGAAATATACATCCAATTATTATTTCTATATAAACATAAAGAATATAATCCTTGTTCATTAAATGTAACACTTCCTGACATAGAACAAACACCTAATGTACTTTGAATACCAGCTTTAGTACAATCAATTTCTATATTAGAATTAGATGATATATTTTGTTCTTCTTGTTTAATCCATTTAGTATAAATAGGAGAACCAATATTATTATCTTGACATTCAGTAGCTTTTATTCTCATTTCAAATATACGAGTAAATTCACCACCTTGATTAGAATTAATCTTAAATCTATATAATTTACCATTAGTACGGAAAGCATTATGATAAAGTAATGAAGAAATATAACCAGGTTCATTTACTTTATTAAATTCAATAGTAACAATTTCTTTCCATAATAATAAATTACCATATAATGATGATTCTAAAGTAATTGATAAAGGATCTAATTGAGTACCAGTAAGATAAATATCAAATGAAGAAATAGACATACAATCATTAAATTCTACAATAAACCAATGAGGATAATTAATATCATTATTATTACAATTATTTATATTTATACCATTATTATTATTATTATTATTATTAATTGAACCAAATATAAGACCAGTTTGTTCATTATGATCAAATAAATTACTAACTGAACCAGATAATCTAGAACTTAAATGATCACAATCATCATAAGTAATAGGTTGTTTTTCAATACCAGGACAAGTATTTGTATTACCTTGAATAAATGATAAATCAATATTATATTCATTATTAGCAACAAAAATTAGTGTATCACTAAATGAAGTAACTTGAAGATTTTCATATATAATATATTTAGAATAATTTATAAATTCATAACAAATATATAAATTATTATAAACACCATCTATAGTAATACTTGACATAGAATTTATAACTATACTAGAACTTAAAATATCATTACATGTATAATCTTTTGTAATATAAACAATATCATTATCTTGTATACCAATACCATTAAATGTTAAACTAATAGGCATTTTAGATATAGCAACAAAATCATTAATAGATTCAATACCTATAACAGTCATATCA
This sequence comes from Blastocystis sp. Blastoise, assembly GCA_039096225.1. Classification (NCBI taxonomy): domain Eukaryota; class Bigyra; order Opalinata; family Blastocystidae; genus Blastocystis; species Blastocystis sp. Blastoise. The sequence continues at coordinate 1,533,781 of JBBPEB010000013.1, forward strand.
AATATAGAAACTTTACCACTATAACCATCATTAGTATATATATAAGCAAAAGTCTTAGGAGTAATAATATCATAAGAAACAATAGATTCTTTCATTTCAATACTACCACATATAATATTATTATCATTAATAAATTTAACTGATTCAATAAATGAATATTTAGAATTAAGTATAATATTTTCTGAAGAACCAACTATACCCTTAAAATGATATATATTTTCATTATTATTATTATTATTAGAAATATAATAAATACAATTATTATTATTATTATCAAATATAGGAGTTGAAGCATTATCATAATCAATAAAATCTACAAATAAACATGCTTTACCAATAAATTCAATACTATTATCAGTAGTAAATGTTAAAGTCATACTACTAGTAGTTGATTGAACGCTCTCGGTTATACTCATAATTTTATTATGTGTTTCATTATCTAATATCCAATAAAATTGTAAATTAGATAATGTAAACGAACCATAAACACTGACCTTAAAGGTTTCTAAATAATTAGAATCTACGATAAAATCAAATTGGTCATCAGATTTAGCATAAGATGATATTGAATTTAATTTATAATCGTTGTTTATGATAACATAATCCATATCTTCACTCTTATAACATATAACATATTCACCAGAATAATGAAGAATAATATTATAAATAATATATTTTTCATTATTATATTCAATATTATATATTTCAGATTCAGACATTTTACAATCATGATATGTATCAGCAAGATTTTTATTTAAAAATTTTATTTTATCATTTTCTTTAATACCTTCACCTTCAACTTCAACTAAAGGATATATAGAATCAGTTAAAATATTATTTATAGATAAACCATTAAATGATACAAGATTAATATATTTACCAGTATTAATAGTATTAGATAAACTAGGAATACTATAACAAATATATAATTGTTTATTTACATTATCATTAATAGTTACAGTAAAATAATATTCTAAATTAATATTTTCAACTAATGTTTCATATATAGGATTATCACAATTTGATGAACTTTGAACAAGTTTTATACTATCATGAGTATCAAATCCATTACCACTTAAATATATTCTTGTAGAAGCAGTAATAAATATAGAACTAGGTTGAATTTCTTCTAAATTAAAAGCATAAACTTGTTTAGTACTTGTAGGTATTTGTTTAATACGACAACCATCATAATTTTCAATTGACATACAATATTCTATAATATATATACCACTATCAATTGATGTAGTTTCTACTTTTATACTAACTTGAGCATTAACATTATTATTACTATTTGATAATATAGAAGGATTAATCCATTCAGTTACTTTATTACTAGATAATTCAGAATCAATTAAACGAATCTTATCATTTGAATTTATACCAATACCATTAAATGAAAACATACTATTATAACCTTTTATTAATCTATTTTGTGTAAATATAGGAAGTGAACGATAATTTAATATTATAGAAGAATCTAAAATATAATCAACAATTGTATTTTGACTTGATTTCTTATATAATGTACAAATATTAAGCTTATTATTTATTATAGAAGGTGATTTACCATCATAAATAAGTTCATATTCATAGGTATCACTTGAAGCACTATAAATATTACTATTTATAGTATTACCTAATATTATATTATTTTCATTATCTTTTATACAAAATTTAAATTCATCAATATAAGTATTAAATTCTAATAACATTGTAAGATGTTCACCTTCAATTAAAGTATTACTATAAGAATTAACCATACCAAAAACATCTAATTGAATATTCTTATATGGAACATAATAATTAGAATTTTCAAATTTATAACATAATATTAAATTAGAATAAGATTGTTTAGTAGCACTAAATATAAATTTATTATCTATACATTCAGATTGTATAATACTATTATCAAAATTACAATTCATAGTAGATTCTATCCATTTCATTATTTCACCATTTTGACTATTATTTACTATAATATTAAAATCATTATCTTTACTAGCATAATAATTATTCTCAAATAATAATGATTTTTCATTAAATGTAATTGTATTAAGAGATATCCATTCATTATTTATAAAATAACAAACATGTCCATTTATAAGTTTATTAATATTAATAGTAGTACTATCATCAATAATATAATCAAAATATACTTTACCAGGTAATATTTGTACAAGAGTACTACGAATTATAGGATTACCTGTTGTTGTACATTCATCATCTTGTTCAACAATTTGAATCATTTCATCATTATATATACCAACAGTACCAATAAATGACATTGATAATTGTTTTTCATTATTATTCATAATATCAACTATAGGATAATTATCACTTAAAGATTGAATAGTAATTGTATCATATAAATTAATAAAAATATTATCATAACGAATATAAGATCCAGATGTAGTATATTTATAACATAAAATTACTTTATTTCCATTATAACTACTAAATCTATATTACTATTACTATAATAATGATTATTTTGTTTAATTATATTATATTCAGTATGTATAGCATCACAAGTTTCACTTTCTAATATAAATTTAAACATATTATTATTACTTAAACCAAAACCTTCAATTTCTAAATTAGTTTGTTTAATACTATTTTCAGAAGGTAATAAAAGTTGTTTATACCATGAATTAATATCTAATTTTGATATATCAGAAACCATAATTAATTTAGAATAAACTATATCACCATATATACTAATATAATGTAAATCATAATTACCACCATATATTAAATTAAATGTACCACTAAAAGAATCACCTATAATAATAGTATCACTAATATAATCAGAATTATCACAATTAACAAAATAAACTTGATCTAATGAAGTCATAAAATTTTCAGGAGCATCAAATGTTAATGAAAAAGATTCACCAGCAATAAAACTAGTAGGAGGATTAAGTAATGTTATACCACCTAATACATTTAATATATAACTATTTAATAAAACAAAATTATCTTCAGGTGTAAAACGAGCACATATATTATATTTACCATTCTTACTAATAGTAATAGATTTTGAAGCAGTTCTTAAATCAACATTATCTTCACAATTATTACTTGTTATAAATTTAAATATAGGTAATGTATTAAAACCACTAATATATGTAAATTGTTCAAATAAATATGTAGATCCTTGTACAAATGTTGATGTCTTAGGTTCAATTATTACTTCATTAAGATAAACAATAGATTGACTATTTATTTTATGTATTTCATCATAATAACCACAAATATATAATGGTTTATTATAACCTTTAGTAAATGATAAAATATATAATCCATTATTATTATTTATTTGTACATCAGAATAAGATATTAAACAATCTTCATATTCAGATAAATAAACATTTAAAGTATATAATTCAGAACTTTCTATAGATATACTTCCTGTATTTACTTGATTAACAATAAAACTATAAGTATTTTCACCAACATTCATTAATTCTTCATCAATAGATATTAATGATGTTCTAAAATATATAATAGATCCTATAGGTTTATAACAACCAATTAATACACCACTTGTAGTAAAAGGATAATCAGTCATAACTTCACCATTTATAACATCAAAAAGAACTTCTACAGAATTACATGATTTTGTACGACTAACAAAACCTATTGTACCATTTAATAAAGTAGCACTAATTATTAAAGGACTATCTAATTTCATATTAGCCATCCATTCACTCTTATTAAGAATTACATCATTATTATTTATAGATATAAACTTTTGATTTATATCATAATATATATTATAATCAACAGAATAACAAATCTTATATGTACCAACAGCAATATTCATATTTTCATTAGTTGATACTAATTTATCATATAAATAAGAAGGATAAGTTATATTAACTAAATTAAATAAATAACCATCTTCATTACAATTATTATTATTTAAAACTAATTTAATAGAATCAGTATAACTAGCAGAAAATATAGATGTTAATATACTAAAAATAACATTTTCAGTATTAGATGTTACAGTAGGTTCTAAAGATACAATATTTCTTACTGATAATTTAATATTATTTATTTCATAATAATCATTATGAGAACTAAATTTATAACATAAATGATATTGTTCATTATTAGCATTTTCAAATAATACATTTATACTATTATTAGAATCTAAAGAATAAATAGTAACATTTTCATCACAACTTAATTGAACAAACTTTAATTCATCATTTATATTAAGATTTAATCCATTTAATATAATAGAAGTAATTTCATTAGTAAATACTATATTTCTAGAAATACTATTTATAGAACCAAAACTAACATGAGCATTATCTATATGTTGAATAGCAGTATTACCAACTTGAACACAATAAGTATATTCACCATCAAAAGCTTCTGTAAATAATAATTTTGCATGTAATGTTAAACCATTTAATTCACTTTCTAATTTTTCTAATTCAGAACTAATATCACATGTAGTCTTTGTAATATATACACTAGATATTTCATTAACATAATAAAATGGACCTTCAATAGAAATATAATAAGGAGTATTTAATAATACAGTAGTACTTATAGGATTTATAGAAACACTTAAAGACTTAATAATTACAACACTTTCAGGAATATTAAATCTTTCTTCATAACTAGGTATTTCTAAACATACAACTACATTATTATACATTGTATTAAATATTATATTATTAAATGTCCAAATAGAATTTAATTCTATAGAATCTGTTATTTCATTTATTAATTCACCATTATTACAATTATTCTGATAAAATGATAATTTCATATTTTCTTCAGCTATATCACCAATAACTTGTACAGATGTACTTACTTGAGGTACAATTGTAATAGGCTTCTTATTTGCAATATATATATATTTAACATTAAATATATCTTGTAATTTATATAAAATAGATTCACTAGAATGTTTATAACATATAACTCTATTATCACCTCTCATTAAAGTAATTAAAGTACTATATTCATTATTTTCATTCTTTGTAATAATAAAAGCATTACGTTTAATACTAGAACAATCATTTTCACCATTATCTAATACATATATTATATCTTGTTCAGATATAATTGAACTTGTAATTGTTATCATCTTAGGTACATTTTCAATAAATAATGTATTTGATAAAGTAATAGAATCAATTGTATTTACAGCAATTGTAGATTGAACATAAACATATTCATTAGATAATTTATTAAATTGATAACAAATATCATAAATACCATTATTTTCTATATTTAAAGTAAAACGACTAATATTATCAATTATTGAAATAGGATAAATAATACCATTATCATTATCATTATTATTACAATTATGATTATTATCAGAAATAATAAATTTTATATGATCACTATTTGTTATACCATAATAATTATTAAATGTAACAATAGTATCAACATCTTTTATAAAACTTATTTGAGATAAATTACCCATAGATAAAACAGATAATTTAATATTAATAGGTAATAAAATAGATGATCCAATAAATTTATATGTAATACTAGCATCTTCTAAATAATTATTAAGAGAAATTGTAGCTTGACCTACTTTACCATTATTACTAGATACAATATTATATATTTTATTAAAACCATTATTACTACTTATAGTAATAATATCATCATTAGATATATGATTACCATTAAATTCAATAACAAAAGAATTATACATACTTTCATATCTATTTATTTCACCATCATATATAGAATTACCAACTCTTAAATTTAATTGATAATCAATATATTGATTAAGATATGTAGATTTATAACATAATTTATAATTACCAGCATTAGGAATATTAATAATAACACGTTTATTTAATATATTATACTTATATAAAACAGTAGAAGTACAAGATTCATTAGGTTCAACAAATAAAACTTCATCATTATTAATAATATAATCAGCATTAAAAAATAATATCTTATTATAATTAGCAATAGCAAAATCAATAACTTCACCTTCATTAGTACTAATAATATCAGTATCTAAAATAGATAAATTAAATATATCAGGATAAGAAACATATATAGGAGTATTTTGAGTATCTTGCATCTTAACACATAATTTATAAGTAACAGATTCAGAAGTAAAATATATATTATCTACTTTACCATTACAAGAATTTATCATTCTTTCAGGATTAACTTGAATAACAGAATCAGCAGAACAATCTTCATCTAAAGAAACATATTTTATTGTATGTATATTTTGTTCTTCATTACATAATTCATCATTAATTATACCAGGACCATAAAAAATAATATTTAATGAATCAATACCATTTTCTTTTTGTTGTTGTTTTTCTATACGAATAGGACCATAAACAGAAATAGTATCAGGTAAAAGTGTATATATATTTGAATTCTTAAATTTATAACAAATAGAATAAGAAGTAGAAGGAACACATGTTAATTCAGTTAATCCATTAGAACCAACAGTATTAATACCACAACCACCAATATCAGAAAGACAATCATCTTCATTATTAATATTTGATATTAAACGTACTTCATCACCTTCCATACCATTTGTAAATATAATAGAAGTAGGTATATATGCATTAAATGTATTTATAGAAATAGAATCAATCATAAGAGAATCCATAGTAATACCAGGATAAGATATCCATCCTTCACCACGGAAATTAATACATAATCTTAAATTCTTAGCAGATGTAGTAAATTTAAATGTAGCTTCTATATTAGAATCAATAGTCTTAATATTATTTTCATCATTAACAGCATGTTCTTCAATACATGTTAAATCATAAGGTACCCACATAGCTAAATCACCAACTTGAGCATTAATAGCTAAGAAATGAACAGTTATATCATGATTAACAACAGCAGATATACTACCAGCAGCATGAGTATGATAACCATATAAATCTACTACAGTTATAAGAATATGACTCATTAAAATATATTCATTATTTTGTTTATAACAAAGAGCTATTTCTGTTCCAGGAATATTAAAAGTAAAAGTAGCTTTTAATTCATTATTTAAAGTAGTTTCTTGAGAACCATGTAATGTTTCACTAATATTACTATCACAATCATATATACCATTTACTTTACCAATAAATTTTACATAATCTCCTTGTTTAAGATTAATACCAGTAAATTGAATTGTTTTAGATTGATCACCAACAAATATACCTTCAGTTATTTCAGATACACCAAATGATGAAATAACTATCGATTCATATAAAGTCCATGAACTTAAATAAGATATACAGAACTTTAATGTAGAAGAAGGTACATTCTTAGAAGTAAATATAGCAGAAACAGTATTAGTATTAATACGACTAACTTCAGAATTAATACCATTTTCATTACAATTATTAGAAACTAATTTAATAAAAGGTAATTGTTCAGGAACAAATGCAGGAGAAGATAATATATATGTATTGGTTTGACCAATAGAGTAATAGTTATTATTATTGATATTATCAATAGTAAATTCTTGTACTGTAACATAATCTAAACCAATTCTTTCAGAAAAAATTGCTGATTTATAACATAATAAATAATCACCATTATTAGAAATAATAAGATTACTATTTAAAATCACTTTATCATCAGTAAGAATTGAATTATGTACATTACCTACATTAACACTTGCTATAATTGTAGACGATTCACAATTATCTTCAGAATTTACAGCATAAATCATATCAGAAACACTTAATCCATAACCTTCAATCGTAACCTCACCAACAACCGTACTCACAAACGTACCAAGATTAAGTGTTTCAATATAAGATATACTAAGATCATAACTATCATAAAGAATCCATGCAATATTTGCAAATTTATAACATAAATGAGCATTCGTAAAATAACTATCATATTGCATCTCAACTTCTTTAGACTCAGTTAACATATATACTTTACCTTCAATAGCATTTTCTATATCACATATAGAACCATCTTTTACATACATAAATTGATCTTCAACAGAAGAACCTTCACTAGTAAATGTTTGTGTAAAAGGAATACCTTTATAAGCATTATGAATACTAACACTATTCAATCTTGAACCTATTGTTTCAATAATCTTATTAAAAGGAACAATTTGTTGACTATCCATATAATTAATAGAAAACGAATAAGATCCAGTAATAGGAATTAGAATATCAGAATAATATTTACCATTTAAAGCATAAACATTAAACGAATAAATAGTAGGTTCACCTTCAGTTACACTTTCAACTAAATTAACTTTAATATTCTCAGATAAGTTAATACCTTCAAGTGTATAAGTTGAATAGATACCAGTAGGAATATTATCAGATCCAGTAATACTTAAAACATATTGTACTTTCATAAAAATAGAATAATTAGAAAAAGATTCTTCATTACCAATCTTTACACACATCATCCAATTATTCATATTTTCAGTAAAAGTAGCAACAAAAGAAGTACATCTATCAGTACTTATAAGAATTCTATTAACATCTTCACAATTAGAATCTCTTGGTACAAAAGCTAAAGTAATCATTTCATTATCATTATTATTATCATCACATGTAACAGGAAGAATACCAGAAGTAGTTAAACTAAAAGTATTTTCAACATTAGCAACTGTATACATAGGAGATAATGAAAGAATACCACGAATACCAAGAGTAAGAGTAGTATAAGCTTTCCATTGAATACCATCAACAGAATAACAAATATAATATGAAGAAGCTAAATCAGAAGTATAATCAAAAGTAATATCAAAGGAATCACTATCAAGAATTGTAGTATAAATCTTAGAATTACAATCCTTACTAAAAGGAGCAAATCCAACAGTATCACCTTCTGAAGCACCAGTAAGTACAATAGAATTAACTCTACCAATAATTAAACTATTAAAATCATTAACAACTTTAACAGAACTAACTTCAATAACTTGGAAAGAATACTTCAAAGAAATTTGTTCACCAGATGAAAAAGTATAACACATATATATCTTAGGATAAGCATTACTAAATGATAATTCAACATAAGAATCTTCATTATTAAGAGTAACAGAATAAGAAGTAATTTGGTCAGCACAACCTTCAACAGAAGAAACTATAAGCTTATCATTTGATGATAAAGTTTTTCCTGATGAAAATGTTATAGTCTTATGATCACCAACCAATATCTTATCATTTATAAATGTATTATAAGTTAAACCAACAGTATTAACTTGAATAGAAGTATCAATCCATTCATCAATATTATCATATTTATAACACATCTTTACAAGAGGAGCTATAATTTGAGAAATAGTAACATCAGCTTTAAATAAACCATCTTGTTCATCAATATATATAGTAAATTGTTCATTACTAGCATTACAAGTTTCATCTTGTTTAACAAATGAAATTTGTTCACCAGCATGTAAACCATATCCTTGAATAGTAACAGTCTTCTTAGAATTTTGTATTAATTCATTAGTATTCAAAGATTGAATTCTTCTTAAATAGATAACAATATTACGATAATTAACATCAACATTATTATTTGCATGTTGATAAGCAACAAAAACGGAAGTAGCACCAGAAAGAGAAGTTTCATCTATAGTAAAAATAGGATTACCATTAACAAAAGATACAAAATCACGACCTATTAAAACAGAATCGCAAGCATCATTTAAAGAAGATGGTAAACAAAGATTAGCAAAATCTCTTTCATTAAGACCTAAACCAGACCAATTAAATTGAGTAGGTTGACCTAAGAAATAGTTAGCAGAATTATAAGTAATTTCTTTAGTAGATTTAAGCCAACGAAGATCTAATTTATTCTCATCACCAGATTTTAATACACATTCATGTTCTTCTCCATCCACAAAACATAAGCAAGGATAGAAACTAACAGATAAAACAGTATCATCCGAAAAAGGTTGTAAATTAACATTAGCAGCATTGTTACTAATAACATAACCATTAGCGAAGTTAGCATAACATTGGGCAAGAGTTTGAGCAAACACAAGTCTATCACCATCAGAAATACCACTACCAGAAATAATAACAGAACTCGTATAACCAACAAGGAAAGTTCTTCTATTTAAACCAGTAAAATCTTTAACAACAAGTGATTGTTGTATAGAAGATATAGTATTATCTGCGAAAGAAACACAAATAGGATAACTTAAATCATCTTCAAGTCTTCTATTCATATTCATTTCAACACCATTATCAAATATAGAAGCTTCTTTTTCTATAAGAATATGTACCATATTATCAGTCTTAACATCGTTAATACATAATGAAGCATATTCAGCTTGATTAGTAAACGTACTTAAAAGAACGTGTTGAGAACCAATAGAACAAGGATAAAAAGAAATATGATTAACATCATAAATCTCATTCTTAACAATAGTACTTGCAGGCATATTCTTACAAATATTCTTAGGACAAGAAAAAGCAGCATCTATAACTTTATCCATTACACTATAATGTAAACGAAGTTTTAAAGGATTTTTATTCTTAAAAGTAATATCCCATAAATAGCCATTTAAATCTTCTTCGAAATAGCTAGACTCAGTAATAATAACATCATATCCAAAACCATTAAACATTTGAATCATCTCAGAAGTAGATGAAACAAAAGAAACAGGAACAATATTATTATCAATTTCTAAAGCAAAAACTGAAGCTTCTAAGAGTGACTTTTCAGATTGTTTTGAAGCAAATCCGAAAACAAACTTAGTAGCATCGACACTTTCACTTTTAGAACAAGTCGATTTACGAGAATCAATCCAATAAATTTCATTCTTACCATTTACATCATAATTATCATTAGCCAGTTGATAACCATGAAGTTGAATTTCTGATATCTCAGTTACTTCAGGATTACCCCAATTGCTTGAGGCAACAATCTTAAAGTATCTACCAATAACAGTATGAACCTCAGTTAAATGAGATAAAATTCTCCAACCTTCATTATTATCATTTGCTTCATAAGAAATCCATTGATTCCAAGGACCATAAACAGAATCCAATGAATAATAGATTGTGAAATTCTTAATAGAAGCAGCAGAACGGTCGTTCCAAATCTTTAAATCATCAACAACTGAAGGGTTTTCTAAATCAAAAACAATCCAATTATTGAGACCTTCACATACTTTACAAGAAGCATCGTTACAATCGGAAGAATAACTTCTAGCGTCGTCACAAGATTTATTAGATCCTGATAAACAACCAGAACATTTTCTACCATAACTAGCTTGGTTATAAAGATAATGCTTACCATAAGCATCTTCTAAGACTTGGCAATTTTCTTCACCATAATCGCATCCATTTTCAGCAGTTCTATGAGACCATACAAACTTGGTAGAAACGGCTCTATCAAATATGGAATAAACGTGACCACTAAAATAAGGAACAGGACGGGAAGCATGACCATCGCTTCCAAATCCCCACTTAGACGTCGATTCGGCAAGAGGTCCCCAAGATTCTCTTTCGAAATCACTAGGAAACCAATGAGGAACACTCATACTTTTAGGGCAAGAAACGTGTACATCGTTGAAGATAAAAGGAGATACCTGACCCACCTTTAAGGCACCAGACGCACACCAAGCGAAAAAAGCAATAAAACTATAAAAACAAAATATTAAAATTTTTTAGAAATATATTAATAAAAATATTTATAAACAAATAGAAGAGCATTTCAACATAGGTATCGATAGATATCCTTTTCAGAAATATATTCTTCTTATAAAACAAATAAAAAATTAACTACAAAACTGAAAAAAAGACACTGCTAACATGTTCCATATGGAGCAAAAACAGTAAATTCCTACTCCATTGAGTAAGTATTGTCAGAATTTCTCAGTATACAAACAATCAACAGCATAGCAACAGCTAGAGCTTCATGTTTTAGTTATACAAAAACAGCAAAAAGAATGGACAGCGGACAAAGAAATGGACATACATGATTGAAATATCAAGCATTATTCAGGATTAGCAGACAAAAGCAAAATCTATAGAGAATTCAGTAAATTAGTCAATGATCAGTTTTAAAAAGACAAGAAAAAGCTACCCTATCATAGGGGAACACTTCTTTACGAAATATAACATATATACATACCTATTAATGACTTTGATTGTTAATGCAAATCAAAATATGGGTGACTGATAAGAGACTTTTACTCTCAATCAGTAGAAACCAAACCTGATTAACTTCCGCAAACATTCCCGTGAAACTATCGGCTCAATTGCCCTATTTTCGTATATAACGTGGAACCATTCATCAATTATAACGACTTTTTTTTACAAATATTTTGTTCATCAAATAAAATCGCATAAAAAAAGTAGTTCATCAAATAATAAACCATACAAAATGACGCACCAACAATATTTCAAAGCTTCTAGAAGAATTATGTTTAGTGATCGATTTTTTGATAACCATAATTCCATGATTTCTATAGGAAAAAAACAGATGAATGGTCAATTAACCATAGAAATTTTGACGTGTATCTCATTTTTATCTCGATAGTGGAAACCCAATGACGAAGCCTCTTTCATATCATTTTTTTTCCCTGGATTATTTTGATAAACCAAAAAAAAACGTTTTAACCACAAATTTTATTCCGTTGAGTTACACCTGTTTTGAGAAACACAAAACAATAATGAACAAAGTAGATTTCGAGGAAAACTATTGAATTTTCTTTTTTAAACTGAATTCTCATCTTTTTCTAGTTTCAAAAACTGTCTATATTTATTAAAAAGGAAGAGATTTACGCATGAAATTACATGTGATTCAAAAATGAGATAACAAATGAAATGAAAGAGTTTCTCGTTTCTTCTTACTTTTTACTTTTTAATCACTTTAAATATCAATTATTTCATTCATATAACTAATATTATATTTATAAAGCCATATTGTACTTAAAATTATCAAAATTATACTGAAAAAACCAATTAAGATCCAACGATAATCACATCTTTATTCTCAATATAACTATACTTAATACTCATTATATATATAAATATATATATTAACGTAATAAAATCCATTATAGGACATAATGAAGAAAAAATATCGTCGAATTCAACCTATCAAAGAAAACATATTAATAGCAAATTTTCAAAGTATTTATATTCTATAATCACATCGTATCCAATTTATATTCAAATAAAAACATGCAAGTCTATTTGTCAATTATGAAGTCTATCAATACTTGTCAATTCAAACAAATATAATAAGATAAATCTATAAGAATTATAGTTGACAAAGTATTTTATTAAAATATTCAAACTGTAACAATCTACATTCTTTATCTTTCATAAAGATCCTATATATTTTCTATATATGCCGAAAAACTTATGTTATTATTGATAGAAGTACTTAAAAGTCAAAATAAATAATTATTTTGTTTGACATTTTTTTTTTTTATGTTATATATGTTAAAATGATTACTCAAGTTAATTATTTCTTATTCTCAATATAATACTCATTTTTATAAAAATTATATCAAATATATTACTCGTCTAAAAGTCAAAAAATATTACTTATTACAAATTTTCTTTCAAAACTACTCTTTATATACTTTTTTAAATTACTATTTTACAAATACAATGAATTTATTAATTTGAAAAATAGTTTTGACTATAATATATCATACTTTATAATATCTATGTATATTTACTTTACATTTCTAAACTATATTATTTTTATTTCCTTAATCTATAGATAAATATTATTATATGAAGTATTTCATATTGAATAGTTCATACCACAATGTCTTTTTTTGCTAATTTCTGATTCATTTCTTGGTTGGCTATTTTAAAAGTGTACCTATGAAACGTATTCAACAATTATTATAAAGAGAAAACTTAAAGCAAATATATTATATAGTTAACACGAAAAAATAATATCGTGTTTTATGGATGAAGATTTTATGATATCGTTTTGTAATTCTTCAACGTGTAGATAGTATAACACTATGATTTTAAAACAAATATCGAAAGTTGAATATATATTCTTTCTCGATACTTGTCTCGATTTCCATTATTGATTTTAAATCGAATAAGAAACTAACTATTGCCTATTTATCTTCCAATATATCAGAATACAACAACATACTCAAAAAAAAAACAAAAATCAAATGAAAAGGTATTTGTTGAATTTATAATATATATATATTTTCTTAAAAAGTATCTAAAATATATCGATTAATTTATTTAAATAGATTATAAAATTTTATTTATATATACTATATATAACATAAATATTATATATATATTGATTGAAAATATTAAAGAATATTATTTATTTATCTGTATTGTCTAGATATTCTGAGTTATCTGATGATGATGTATCACTAGAGACTTTAGGAAAGATGAACGAAGTAGATCAACATCAGTTTTTAAATGCTCATAAATTACAGTCTGATCTATCGAATGTAGAGTCTCTCCTCTCGAATTCTTTAGGTCATATACAAAAAAGATCTAAGAAAGAGAGATCTATAGGAATTAATATGATTCGACGAAGTATTGATATTGTCCATAATGATGCTGAAGAACAGAAACAATTAACAAATACTATTACTGAATCCTATTCTGATAAACGTATTCTATCTATATATATATATACATATATTATTTATAATACTTTATTTACATATATATTCTTTTATAATATTCTATATAGTCTCCAAGTCCTATGTATATTTTTAATAGGTTTTATATTATTAGTATCAAATATATTCTAGGAATCCAAAAATAATAATCTAGAAATAAATCAAGATTCAAATAGAGATGTATATTTATTCATTTTATATATATGTATATATATATTTAAAAAAAATAAAAATCTATAGAATCTTCTATTTCAATATCCTTTTTCAGATAGTAATTGTATGATTCTTTATTATCCATTACTTATATATATATATATAATAGCTCCAGATAATGATCTTTATTCTTCTTTTAATTATCCTTCGTCACATACTTCCTTCGATTTCTCATCCCTACCTTACGAGACATCTTCTCCTATCTACAATCATCAAGACCTCAACTCCTTCTCCTTCTCAAACACATTATCTGACTTTACTTCCTTTCCTCCCCTCCCTAGAGAGTCTTTTGATGCATCTTCTTCATTAGTAGAAAAATCACTTCCATCATATACATTCAATTCGGATATCAATCAAACTACAAGCAAGAATCAAATACAAAATAATAATTCATCTAGTATTTTGTCATTCTTTTATTATATTATATATATAATTTTTTTATTATATAAATTATTTATTTATATATTATTTATTTTTAATATAATATAAACCATTAATTATATATATATATATAGAAGAAACAGAATTATCTTCAACTATGAATTCTCTCCCACTTTTCCCTCTATATTCCTCTTCATCTCTCTACACTCCTCTTCAGGATCCATTAAATACATTACCATCAAATACTTCTTCTTTTCCTAATGGAAAACAATCGAAAACTCAAAATGAAAAAGAAGTATTAATAACTTCAAAAGAATCTCCTCAACTTTCATCACTTCTTTTTCCTTCTTCATCTATCTCTCCTCCTCTTAACAATAATTCTGATTTCTTTTCATCTTATCCTTCTATCTCTTCAAGAAATCAAGATCCAATAAACAACAATAAAGAAAACTTATTATCAATAGACAATACGACTTCTAAAGATTCATCGAACTCACAAGAATTTCAAAAGAGAACTTCATTTAATAATATTAATGATAATATACAAATACATAATCTTCCTACTATACAATATACTACTCATGATCCTGTCAATTCTACATCTCTAATATCATTTACTCATAATATACCTAAAGATTCATTACAGCAAAATACTCAATTATATGATCCACTTCAATCTCCAAAAGATCTTGAACTATCAACTTCAAACATTAAGACAACATCTATTCTTACAAATAAACAAAATACTAAGAACTCAAAGAAACTCTCTACACAACAAGGTAAAACTCTACTACATTTATTAATCTATTTATTTTTCTTTTATAGATACTATTTTATCATTATTTTTTTTTGTAGAAAATTTTATTATATTTATAGTTTATAATTAATATTATTATTATTTATATTTTATAATTAATATTATTATTTATTCTCTATAATTAATATATTAATATAATTTATATTTTATAATTAATATTATTATTTATTCTCTATAATTAGTATATTATTATTTATACTCTAGAACAATCTTCATATACTATGAAATATAAAGATTCCTCTAATTTACCACTATATACCCAAGGGAATCCACAGAGTTTAAATTATATTCCTATCAATTCAATGAATACTTTCAATAACTTGACAAATACTATTTCTCAAAGAATAAAGTCCAAAGAATTCACTGATATCAATAATAAAGATACAAGCATATATATATATATATATATATTTACCTAATTTATATTATTAATTAATATATTATTTTTATTTATATATATATATGTAAACAAATAATTCATTATCAATTGATTTCTTTAGATATATATTCTCAGAATACACCCCCAAAACAAAAGTCTTCATATATACAACAGAATGAATCTCCTTTGAATGTACGTCATCTCCTTCTTCATACTTCAGAAACAAAAGATTATTCGAATTATATAAATAATCCACTTGATACTTCATCAACACAGAATATCTCTATTAAATCTATAACGAATAATAATAAAGACAATAATGTTAATGATAAACAAAATAATGTTAATAATATAAATTCAAATTATATTACATCTTTACAAGGTACAAATAGAACAATTACAAATAGTAAAACAAATAAAAACATGAATGAAACTAACTTCTTTATGTCTCCAAAAGGATATGTTGATCTGAGAAGTACTGTTGAAAGAGGTATATATTATATTAAACATAATATTTCTATTTCTTCTAATTATAAACAATCATTCTATTTATTATTATTATTATTTTTTTAATCTTTCTCTATTTATTAATAGAATATTATATAATAAATATATTTTCTTCTTCTAGTTCTATCTCAGCCATTCGATATAGTTCCTTCTTTATCTCGACCTCCTAAACATCATTCTCTTCGATTACTTCCTAAGGAAGATAGTGATGAAGAATATCAATTACATTCTAAATCAACAGGACATAAAGCGTTGTATATTCTTATTTATATATATATAAAGAAAATTCTTTCTTTCTTTCTTCTATAAAATATATATTATATTTATATACTTTTTTTCTATATATATATATATATATATATTAGTTCTATGTTTAAACGTGATGGAACAGTATTGAAATGGTGTCATCAATGTAAAGCACGTAAACGTGATGTAATTGACTGCAAGAATTGTGGTAAAAACCGACATGGATCAGGTAATAGGTATCTTATATATTTATTATATATTTATTTAACTATTATCTATCTTTTATATTTGAATACTTTTATATATAATAAATAAAATAATAAATAAATATAAACTAATTTATGTAAAATATATATATATATATATATATATATATATATATATATATATATATATATATATATATATATATATATATTTATTATTTAGATGTGTCCGATCTTATTGTCGTAAATGTCTATATAAACATTATAACTTAGTATATTATATATAGATTTTTTATCTTATTTTTTCTAAACTAACTTTATAGAATATTGATGAGTTGAGAAAACTAAAAGATGGCTGGTTATGTCCTGGATGTCAAGATAAATGCAGGTATATATATATATATATATTTATTTATTTATTTATTTAAAACTTATATGAATATCTCATATTATATATATATATTATTTATTTAAAACTTATATGAATATCTCATATTATATATATATATTATTTATTTAAAACTTATATGAATATCTCATATTATATATATTTATTATTACTTAGTTGTGCTGCTTGTATTCGAAAAAGATATAAAGATCCAAGAGATATCCCAGAAGAAATGCAACAGAAACGAAATTCAAGATTCTTTTCTACAAATAAAAAACTATTACAACAAGTATATTATTATTATTATTCAATCAATCTATTTATTTTAGTTAGATAATAATGTGCAAGCTACTTAATATTCATAAAAAATAATTATTTTGTTTTCTTTTTCTTTTCATTTAAAAGCTTATTTATTTATAATAAGAATTATAAAAATTTTAAAAAAACTAACAAAACAAAAGAAATAAATGAAAATATTTTTAAAGTACTCTAAAAATGATAATAAAACCCAAGAATAATATAATACAATGCAATAGAAAAAGGCGAAAAACGAAAATGAATAGAAAACATTTATATTTTAAAAATAAATAGAACTATATCAAAAAGGATTAATCAACTTCTTCAATATGAGGACCATCATCAGGAGTACTAGAAGCACCAGCATTAGGAGCAGAAGCACCCATATTAGGCATACCTCCCATACCTCCCATACCTCCCATACCAGGCATAGGACCAGAAGCACCAGAAGCACCAGGAGCACCTTGAGCACCACCAGCTAATTTAGAGAAAATAGGCATAATTTCTTTTTCAAGAGCTTTTTGTTTTTCTTCATATTCTTCTTTTTCAGCAGCAGGATGATCATCAAGCCAAGCATTAGCATCATCAATAATCTTTTCAATCTTCT
The DNA here is from genome assembly GCA_039096225.1 of Blastocystis sp. Blastoise. NCBI lineage: Eukaryota > Bigyra > Opalinata > Blastocystidae > Blastocystis > Blastocystis sp. Blastoise. The sequence goes on from JBBPEB010000013.1 coordinate 1,552,409, forward strand.
TCTTATCTTCTTCAGGAATCTTACCTTGAAGAGAAGGTTCATTTAAACTATTACGTACAGAGAAAATATAATTTTCAACTCCATTCTTAGCTTCAATACGAGATTTATTAGCTTCATCTTCAGCTTTGAATTTCTCAGCTTCTTGAACCATTCTTTCAATTTCATCAGCAGATAATCTACCCTTATCATTCTTAATAGTAATCTTATTTTCTTTATTAGTACTCTTTTCAACAGCAGTAACATTAAGAATACCATTAGCATCAATATCGAAAGTAACTTCAATTTGAGGAACACCACGAGGCATAGGTGGAATACCATCTAAATGGAATTTACCAAGTAAATTATTATCTTTAGTCATAGATCGTTCACCTTCAAATACTTGAATTAAAACACCAGGTTGATTATCAGCATAAGTAGAGAATATCTGACTCTTTTTAGTAGGAATAGTAGTATTACGAGGAATAAGAGGAGTCATAACACCACCAGCAGTTTCAATACCAAGAGAAAGAGGAGCAACATCAAGAAGTAATAATTCATCAAGTTTTGAACCAGCACCAGAACCAGAAAGAATAGCAGCTTGAACAGTAGCACCATAAGCAACAGCTTCATCAGGATTAATTGATTGACAAAGTTCTTTACCATTAAAGAATTCCTTTAACATTTGTTGTACTTTAGGAATACGAGAAGAACCACCAACTAAAACAACTTCATCAACTTCACTCTTTGATAACTTTGAATCACGAAGAACTTTCTCTACAGGACCCATAGTCTTACGGAAATAATCCATATTTAATTCTTCAAAACGAGCACGAGTAATTTGAGAATTAAAATCAATACCTTCAAAAAGAGAATCAATTTCTATATAAGCTTGAGTACTAGAAGAAAGAGTTCTCTTAGCACGTTCACAACTAGTTCTTAAACGACGAAGAGCACGTTGATTAGATGAAATATCTTTATTATTCTTTCTTTGGAATTCACGTACAAAATATTCAACTAATCTATTATCAAAATCTTCACCACCTAAGTGAGTATCACCAGCAGTAGCTTTAACTTCAAAAATACCATCTTCAATAGATAATAAAGATACATCAAAGGTACCACCACCAAGATCAAAAATAAGAATATTCTTTTCACCTTCTTTCTTATCTAAACCATAAGCAATAGCAGCAGCAGTAGGTTCATTTATAATACGCATAACATTAAGACCAGCAATAGCTCCAGCATCTTTTGTAGCTTGTCTTTGAGAATCATTGAAATAAGCAGGAACAGTAACGACAGCATTCTTTACTTCCTTACCAATATAAGCTTCAGCAATTTGTTTCATCTTTGTTAAAACCATAGAAGAAATCTCTTCAGCAGAAAAAGTCTTCTTTTCACCTTTATAAGTAACTTCAATAGTAGGCTTACCATCAGCACCAGAATAAAGCTTAAAAGGCCAATGTTTCATATCAGATTGAACTGAAGGATCATCAAATTTACGACCAATAAGACGCTTAGCATCAAAAACTGTATTTTCAGGATTCATAGCAACTTGATTCTTAGCAGCATCACCAATTAAACGCTCTGTATCAGTAAAAGCTACATAAGAAGGAGTAGTTCTTTGACCTTGATCGTTAGCAATAATCTCTACACGCTCATTTTGCCAAACACCAACGCAAGAATAAGTAGTACCTAAATCGATACCCACAGATTCACCAGTAACCTTGCTCATTTATTATATTTATTTATAAATCAACTATTTTTTTGTTAGCTTTAATAGCTATTTATTATTATTATTTTTTAATATTAAATAATTTATGACTTATTTCTTCAACTCATTCTTTTTTATCCTATTTCTAGAATGGAATAGAAATTTTTCTTTATTTCCTTATAATAGAAAAAAAAATATTCCTCCCACAATTATTATCTATTTATCACCATCCTTTTTCTTTTATTCGTGAATAGAAACAAAAATCTAGAAGTATTTGGATTTTTCTTGAATGATTAACAGAATCTCACAACTTTTCGTCATTCTTCTTCATAAGAACAAATACGAAGTTAATTCTTCCGTTTTTTTTAATTGTTTTTATTTTTAATATATAGTTTCTAAATTAAACACGTTGTTATTGACAAACAGCATGATGTAAAGTTCATTTAATAAAAATATTGAATAATTTGTGTTTTAATAAACAATTGCTTTCATTCATTATATCCAGAAATCTTCAAATAATGTTGAATATCTCGTATAAATTGTTTTTGTTATTTGGTTATTCAATTTATTTTTAAGAAATTATTTAATTATTTCAAATTATTCAAAATGAACACTTTTATATAATTAATAAATGTATAAATTAAATGTAAATTCTAGTAATAAAAAAATGAGGCATTTAAAAATACATTTTTGTTATTTGAACGTCAATATATACATAAATATATTAACAAAACAAATAAATTAATTTTTAATAAATAAAGTACTAATAAATTGAAGAAAAAGAAATTCTTAAAATCTATATGACTCACAAAAAAAAAATTATAACATTTAATAAGAAGGTTCGACAAGTAAACCAATTCTAGATATTTCAGGAACATAATTATTCCAAGTAGAATCAATTGTAAGACGAACACCTGTAGCGGTAACAGGAGATGAAATCTTAACCATCTTCTTTAAACCTATAGAACAGAGTATATTAATATATTATATTTTAATATATAAATAAATAAATATAAATAAATATTTAAATAAATATATTAATAAATAAATTAATAAATAAAATAAATATAAATATATAAATATAAATATATAAATGCTTACCAATAGTAGTACCAGAAGCAACAGTTTTCCATTGTCCATCGATTAAAGCATCAAAATGGAATTTGGCAACAGTTTGACCATGACGAATATATTCTTCAGCAAGAACAACATCAAAAGTAGCAGGTTCATCAAAGTAAATACTAGCATATTCAGCGGATTCGAAAGTTTCGACAGCAGGTTTCCAATAATACATCTTATCTCCATTAACAAGAGAAGAAGCAGGATGTTCAGCAGCAGCAGAAGAAGCATCAAAGTGAGTAGATAAAAGAGCATAATCAACACCATTAAGAGCATCAATATATTGACCAAACTCACGAAGTCTAGTCTTATCTCTTTCATCTATAAGACCTTCCTTAGTAGGAGGAACATTAAGTTGAAGAGTATAACCATAAGCAATAGATTTCCAATAGATATTAACAAGATCCTTAAGATATCTAGGTTCTTCTTGTAAATGCCAGAACCAACCTCCACGAATAGATACATCAAGAATAGAAGGCATAAAAACCTATAATATTATAATATATTTATAATGTTAATTCTATTAATAAGTATGTAAACAATAGCAAATAAATAATAATATACATATTCTTCACCAGGTCTAGGGAATAAAGTCTTAGGTTTCTTATTAAGCCAATATTCTTCTTTACCCTATTTAAACAACATAGGGTAAAATAATGAAATAATAATAGTATATATATTTTATAAAAATAATATTCATTAGATATAAGTTACAAAATAATAATATATATTATAATAATATATACAAGGCCTGATTCAGTACCACCCCAATCAGCATCAGGACCAGTAATTGTACCCATACACTTTTCATTATACTTCTTTGTAAGGCCATAGAATGTATCCCAATCATATAACTATACATATATTATATATATATTATATATATTAATTATATATAAATCAGTCATTCCTTCTTGAGCATTAGCACCATCCCACCACATCTATATATATATATGTTTAAAAAAATATAAATAATTACAAAAAAAATATTTATAATTAATTATTAAAAAATAAATATATATAATAAACAAAAACAAAAAAACAAATATATATACTTCATAAACAGGACTATAATTTTGAAGTAAATATTCTAAAGTTTTAGCATAAAAAGCATTATATTTAGGATCCCAAGTCATATTATATTGATTTCTATCCCAAGGAGATAAATAAAAAGCAGGCTTCATATGTTCCTTTCTACAGGCATTTACAAATTCACGAAGAACATCACCCTTACCGTTCTTCCAATCAGAAGAAGCAACAGAATGATTCGTATAAGGATTAGGATACATAAAGAAACCATCATGGTGCTTAGCTACAAGAATAATTTCTTGAGTATGAAGTGGCTTATAAGCATCAATCCACTATAAAAATATATATATTTAATAATTATTAATTAGAAATCTAAAAAAAACTGCATGAAAGAAGAAATAGCAATAATAATTATATACATCAGAGGCATTGAGATTAGTAGGAGCAAAAACTTTAGGATCTTCATTACCAAGACCCCATTCTCTATCAGTATAAGTGTTGACACCATAATGAAGGAAACCAATAATACCACTCTCTAACCATTCAATTTGACCTTCAGTAGGTTGAGGAAGAGGAGGTCTCTCAGCAATAACAAGTGCAATTACTATAGGCTATTAAGTATATTTTCTAAAATCATCATACCAAATAAAATAAGAACAGCTTTCATTGTAATAAAAACGAAATAAAAATTACACAAAATGTAATTCTATTTTTCTTTAGGTTTAAGACGATATATCCGTAGATCTTAGCAGATTCTTCATATGTTTCGAAAAATATGTATATAAAAACTACAGCTCCATCGTACCGGATGACGTATCTGGAATTAATGGATATTAAAAAGATAATCGATTTGTAATTCTTTTCCAGAAAAATCAGATTTTTATGGGTCGTTTTTCTCTAATTAACAAGGTGACGCATTTATGTCAAACACAAATATATAATTACAAATTGTTTCTCATCTTTCGAGAACCGTGTTTCTTATGTTCTTTTTGTTGTGTTTATATTCGGTTTTATATTGTGTTTTTCAATTCTAATGTTTATAAGAATTATTTGTAGAATGAAAAAAAACTATATGTTTCGGCAAAATGAAAATTTTTTCTTTATGAAGACACATTATTTGCTTCATTTTTCTATCAGTCTAGTTATTTGTTAATTCTTATCAATAAATATGTTTCTATGCATTATTAATAATAAATACACACATTTTTGTGCTTATTTTATGATTAAAATCATATCTTAATAAGGATACCTCACTTATTGGATACTAGAAACCTATTTCTCGTATGATAATAATGAGGTTAACATAAAATGAAAAGTATTTTGTAACAATAAACAGTCAGATAGTGCATGTTGATTGTCAATAACACTCAAAAATAACTCAAACTATTTTATATAGCATATATATTCTTCAACGATATCCTTTAATAGGTTGATATATTTTAAACAGGGTTTTATAAAAAACAAATTGAGAATATTATATTAAAGATGTTTTAAATTACATTATATTATTTAAACGAATAATATAGAATAGTAGCGATTCCATTAACATATATATGCATTATCAATTACACATGAATTGCCATTCTTTTCTAATTAAAAAGATTGTTCTATGGATAAATTCATTTTATTTCATTCAATAGGATCAATAGGATCATAATAATAAAAATATTATTCACTAACATTAAAAATAATTATTTTTGTTATTAGTCAAATAATATTATTTTTTATTAATAACGACAATATAAAGAGTCAACTATATAATTATGTGAATATTTTATAAACAAAAAAAAATCTATTACAAATTAATTATTTTTATTATTATAGCATTCATAATGTCATTTCTACTCTATTTTTATATAAACAAAACTATATCATTTATCTAGACAATTTAACTTTATATAAAAAAAAATATATAACATATATACATTTCAAAAATCAAATATAAATAATTTCAACACTTATAAATAATAGGATCATCATATGAAAAAATAAATATATGAATAATAAAAAGTATATATGTCATAATTTTACGAACAATAGTTTTAAAAATATATATATATATATATAATTATATTAAAAAAAGGAGTTAAATAAAATAAAAAATATATGTATAAAATATAAAATTTATATATAAATAAAATATACTATAGCATTTAATTATCTTCACCTGATAAAGTGACTTCAACTTGAGAGTCATTGACAGGGAAACTTCCTACAATAGTATCATCAGAAACTTGACAACTATTAGTATTTTGTTTCATAACATAAACAGTATTAGCATTCTTAGTACCATAACCCTTAAGAGAATAAGATTTAGGAACATTCTTAATTTGAATAGTATGAGAACCATCAGAAGAAGGAGCTAATTCATTGACTTGAGTAGAAGATAATTGAATATAATTAATATTATAATATTTATCAGTACCTGTGAATTTCCAGCAAATAGACCAAGTATTTTGAGATCCAGATTCTAAAGTAAATGTATCTACATAAGTAGATTCAGTTTCTTTAGTAATAGATCGAATACTTTGTTCAGAAGTAAACCCTTGAGCATCACTAGCATCATCAGCACAAATAGGAGAATTATTATTATTATTATCTATCCATTTATAAGTATCCGTTTCTCCAATAAAAGTAGATTCAAAACGAATCATCTTAGGAGTATTTAAAACAGCAAAGAATGATTTCTTATCATCACTATTAATAGTAATTTCTATAAATTTATATTCAGTAGAAAGTTGAATCCATTCTTCAGAATTAAATTTATAGCACATATGAATAGTTTCAGTAAGATCATTAATATGATTGAAAGTAAATATAATTTCTTTAATACTACTAACAGAAATAGTAGAATCCATACCAAGAGGTTCATCATTACAAGTACCTGATGTCTTTACAAACTTAACACTATCCTTAGAAGTTATACCATGGCCAGCAACAGTATAAGTATATTGAGTTTCAGCAAAGAACATATTATTATTATTAAATGAATTAGTCATAGAAGATATATAATAAACAGAAAGAGTATTAATACGAATAATCTTATTGATATTAACAAATTTATAACACATAGCAACAGAATTATAAGGTAATATAGATTGAATATTAAGAGTAGCTTTATTATTATTAACAATAGCACTAGTACCTTCTAATTCAACACATTCACTATTAGGATTTGATAAGAAAACAACATCATTATTATTAATATTCATACCAGTAAAAGTATATTCTTTAGGTTGATTAATAACAATAGTATTAATAGAACCATGAGGAACAGACATAGTATTAATAGTATATATATCAAATACAAAATTAGTTTGAGGGTGATATACACTTTCATGGAAATTATAACAAATCATATATTTAGATGATATAACATTAGATGATATAGTAAATATAGACATAGCTAAATCATTATTAACAATAGTAAGAGATAATATATCAGAATTATCACTAAAGATAAGACCATTTGTACAATCAGATTGAGAATTATAAGGAACAATCTTAATAGTATCAGTAGCAGAAAGACCATAACCTTGAATATATAATGTATAAGATTGATTAATAAGTAATGATTTATCTTCAGAACCTACTTGATTTATGGAAACAGAAGAAATAGAACCAATAAATAAAACAAGATTATTATTAATTTCACTAAGATCTATCCATTTTTCATTAGTAAATTGATAGCATACTCTATATTTAAGAACAGATTCAGATAAAACAAAAGTAAATTCATTATTAATAACATTTTGTTTAATATAAGTATCATCTTCTACAGTATCATCACAAGTACTAGTATAAGGTATATAATAAATCTTATCAGTAGATTGTATACCATAACCAGAAATTGTAGCTGTTACTTGTTCATTAGGTAAATAAACACTAGGATTAATAGAAGTAATATCATAAATACTTATTAAAGGCTGAGTTAATCCAAACCAAACTTCATTATGTAATATACATATCTTAGCATATTCATTATTAATATTTTCTTTAAATGTAAATTCAATATATAAAAGATCATCAATAATTTGCATAGGAACAATAGAAGATTGACTATTCATTAAACCAATAGGATTACTTTCACAAGAATCTGTAGATCTTACAAATTTAATATAACTATTAGAATAATCACCAACAACATTAAAACCAATACGTTTAACTAAACCAACAACAGCTGTATTAATATTACCATAACCATCTAAAGCAATAGCTTCAATATTATCAACAGACATAGTAAATTGAGTATATTTCATCCATTTTTGTTCACTAAATTTATAACAAAGATAAGAATCACTAGCAGTAGTAAAAGTAATAGAAATAGAACTATAAGTAATAAAAGCACTAGCTAATATTTGATCTTCAGTAGCAGTATCACATTCAGCACCTAAACGAATATACATAACACGATCACCAGAACGAATACCAGAACCAGAGAAAGAAATAACTTTAGGAACATTTAATATAGCATTAGAATTACCAGTAGTAGAAGTAACCTTATCTATAGTAGCAGCTAACATATAGATATTATCATATTTCTTCATAACATTTTCAGTAGCATAATAATAACAAAGATAATAATTATCATTATTAGTAGAACGAGTAAAATGAGCTTTAACTAATAAATTATCATCAAGAGTAAATATAGGATAAATAGTAGAAGTAACTTCACAATTAGTATGTAAAGGAACATAAGATATTTGATCACCTCCAGAAAGACCAACAGATGAAGAGAAATCTAAGAAATTATCTTCACCAACAATACTAATTGTACTACTAGTAGCACTACGAGGTAAATTAACAGAAGAAACAGTTAATTGAATATTTTCATAATAAGTAGGAGTATAGGTAGTAAGAGTATTATCATAGAAATAATAACACATATAATAAGTAGATTGAGGTCTAGATGAAGAATAAGAGAAAGCATAACCTTTAGAAGTCTTATAAATATCTAATTTAGAAATAGATGAATCATTACTACATTCATTAATATCACTAACAAATGAAACCTTATCACTTACAGAACAACCTGTACAAACAAGATTAAATTCTTTTTCAGTATTAGCAACAATTATAGTATTTGAACCAGTACTAGCAGTTATACCTTTAATACCAACAAGAGATATAGTCATACTAGGATAAGCATAGAAAGATTCAGTATTAAATTGATAACATAAGAATAATTCCATAGAATTCTTAGTACTACTCTTCTTATCTAAAGTATATATAGTCCAATCATAATTAACAGCAGTATATATAGTCATATCTTCATCACAAGATTCATAAACAAATTTAAATTTATTAATACCAGTAGAATTAGGATATTCAGTTGTATCAATCTTAATATTCTTAGAAGAATTAATACTAACAACATTATTACCATCTTGGAATTCAATACTATTAACAGAAGCAACAGCAATTTGAACTTCAGGATAATGTCTATAAATACCACCTACATATCTATAACATAATGATAAATTCATTCCAGCATATTCTTTAGCAATAATAACATTAAATTGATTTATACCAGAAGTCTTACTACTAACAATAATAGTAGATAAATCATTATTACAAGAAAGTGTATCAGGTATCCAATAAAGTTCATCTAATACATTCCAACCATTAACTTCTACAGTAAATAATTTACTTTGTTCAGCAATAACAATAGAATCAGAAGTAGTACTATCACTAGCATGAATATTAACAAAACTCTTTACATATCCATAAACAGCAGAAGCTTCAGTAACAACAGGAGTACCATAATAATAATATTTATCTTCAATACCATATTTAATACAGAATACATATTTATTAGAAGTACTAGTAGATTTAAAGAGTATAGTCTTCATACGATCACAAGTATTAATATTAGTATTAGCATCTATATGACAACTAGTTTCATCACCAACTAATTCAATAGGATTATTTTCTATAGTAGCAGGATTAGAACAAGTATAATCACCTTCAGTAGTTAATAATAAAGTAATTGAAGTATCATAACCAACAGAAGCCTTTATATTAATATTAGAATTACTAATAATATTATCATGTCCAATAATAGAAGATAAACCATATACAGATATAGTAGCAGGAGTTGTACTATCTTTTACTAAAATAGAATGAAGAGGAATTATATCTTCATTTCTACATTTATAAGAAACAAAGACTTGACCACCTACATAAGTTCTAGGAACACTTAATGATACTTTATTAGAAAGAATAGAATATCCTATACACCAAGTAGATTCTTCACAATTTACAGAAGTACTTAAATAGATTTCATCATTATCTATAATAGATTGACCTTCTAATGTATATACTTTAGCAATATCTCCTATAATAATATTAGTATTACCTTCTTCAGCAGCAAAACTAGTAATAGAATGAATCATAGGAATCATAGAAGAAATAATAGAAGTCTTTTCAATATTATTATATTTAGCAGTTAAACACATATGATAAGAATCAACATTATTAAATTGAATAGTACCCTTATTATTGGTAAGAGGAACAAGAATAGAATTATCATTACTAGAACAATCTAAAGAAGTAGTAAATAATAAAGATATAGTTTCAATAGGATAAGATTCTGATGATATAATAGAAAGTTCAATAGGTTTTGATTGATAAATAATATAATCATTAGTCATATGTTTCATTGTTTCTTCACTATTTATACCATAAACAGACATAGTAATAAGAGTTTCAGGTAATAAATAATATTGTTCAGGAATAAAAGCATAACAAACACGAAGAGGAGTAGTATGAACAGTATTAAATATAGCATGCATTTGATTATTATTATCAACAACTAAAGTAGATTCCATACCAAATGGTTCTTCATCACAATTATCTATAACAAATTTTACATGTTGACCTTCTTCAATAGATTGACTATTAAATGTTATTGTTTTTTCTACAAAAGTAGAAGCAGTAAAACAATCAGAATCACTACAATTAATAGATTCAATATCAGAAATAATAAGATGTTGAGAAGTAAATTCATAAATTTCTTTATATTGAGAGAAATAATAACATAAATTAAAGTCATATCCTTTATTAATATCAAATGTATAAGTATTAGTAGCCATAACAATAGTATAATCATCAATTATTACATCACTACATTGTTGAGATTTAGAAACAAAAGTAAATTTATCATAATTATATATAGTATTAGGAGAAGCAACAATAGTAAGAGTAACTTGTTCATTATTCATTACATAAGAAGGATTATTATTAATAATAGCAGATAATAATACACGTTGAGATTTCATACCAAAATCATAAAGTTTAGTAGTATTACTATAAATATAACAAGGTCTAACAATACCATTAGAACTAGGTTGAGTAAAAGTAATAACAGCTTCTTTATTAATAACACTAGTAGGAGCATAAATAATATCAGAAGCACAAGAAGAAGTACTTGGAACAAAATATACTATATCATTTTCTTCACTTTGACCAAATGTAAGAGTATAAGATTTTTCAGCAACAAAATAATCTGGTAAACCACTAATAGAAATACTAAATACATTAAATGTTGCTAAGAAAATTTGAGTTTCTTTAGGAGTATAACCATTAGTAAATTGATAACATAAAGAAATAGAAGTTTCAGAACCAGGATATTGAATAACAATAGTATCTAAATTCATAGGATGATATTGTTGAATAGCAGTAGTAGAACAATCAGTACCTTTAACTAAATAAGCAATATCATGAGTAGATAAACCATAACCAGAAACAGTTATATATTTATCACTATTTAATATAAGTTCATCAGCAACACCACTAATTTCATCAACTTGAATACTAACAATATCAATATATATATTACTATAACCAATAGTATAAGTATTACGATAATTATAACAAACATAATAACGACCTATAGTAGATACCATAACATCAACATATTTATTATCAACAATAGTAAAAGGAAGAAGATTTCTACAAGAAGTAGTAGTAGATAATGATAATGAATCACTATTATCTAAATAATCACCATTAATTTCAAATCTCTTAGTATCTTCAACATATATAATATTATTCTTAGTAGTAGTAAGAGTAGATTTAAGACTATTAAGAGAAGCAACAGTAATAGATGTAGATATAATATCAATAGGAGCTTCACCTTTAAACATATAACAAGCATGATAAATACCAGCTTTATTAAATATATAATTAAGAGGAGTAACACCATAAGGTAAAGCATCAGTAACTGTACCTTGACATTTAACAGTAGAGAACCAGAAAGAATCAGAAGCATCCCAACCATTAACACCAACTAAATAAGCTTTAGGTTCATTAACTATAGCTAATTGTTCAATACCATCAACAGCAGTAACACTATTAACTGAAACAACTCTCATAGTATATTCAGAATATAATATATAATTAGTCATTTCCATAGATTGTTCAATCTTATAAGCATAACATAAATTAAGAGGTATACCAGTAGTAGTAGAAGCAGTAAAAGATAAAGAAATAATACTATCTTGAGAAGTAATAACATCATTCATATTAACAGGAGAAGAAGTACAATCATTTCCAAGAATATATTTTATACTAAATTCATAAATATCACGATTATTTACATATATAAATGATTTAGGATAATTAACATAAGCAGTCTTATCATTACCATAATTAGGAGGAGCAACCATAACATTAATTAAATCAACAATAAGTAGAGAATGAGAAGTATATTGAGCAATACCTTCATTAGCAAATTGATATTCAATATAAATAGAATCACCATCAATAGATCTAGGAACAGTAACTTCATAAGTATTTTTATTTACTTTATTAAGATTATTAGTAGCACCAATAAAAACAAGATTATCATTATCAGAAATACCATTACCAGTAATACTAATAGTCTTCATTTGATCAGCTATAATATAATTCTTAAGAATATCTTCAGAAGTAATAGATTGAATAGAATAAACATCAAAAGCAGTATTATGGAAATATACTTGTTCATCTATAACAAAACAAGCATAAATCTTAGATTTATCAGTAGTTTCATTAGTAATAGAAACAGTAAAAACTCCATTAATAATACTAATAGAATCAGTAATCTTATTAATATCATCACAAGATTCAGTATCAACAAAATATACAGAAGAAATAGATTCAACATGATCACCAGTAATAGTAAATTGTTTAGGTAAATTAGAAACAATTACATAATTATTATAACCTTCAGTAGAAACAATAGTATTTACAGTAAAGATAGTAGTATAATATAATTCATTATTATTAATATCTAAATGAATATGTTTATCTTCATCTTTAAATATATAACAAAGATAAGCCATAGGATAATTATAATTATTAAATGATACAGTAGCTTTATTATCAACAATATTAAATAATTCAACAGAATCCATATTTTGAATACTAGTACATTCATCAATAGAAGGAACAAAATAAATTTGATCTTCATTTGAAATACCATAACCATTAAATGTTAAAGTAATAGTATCATGTTTTAAGACTATAGATGATTGAGAAGAAGTAACATTTTCAATACCATATACTTCAAAAGGAGTATTATAACTTACATATAAATGATCTTTATGTATTTCTTCAGCATTTGTAACAGAATAAGTAAATCCATAACAGAAATAAAGAGGAGAAGTATATAAACTATTAAATTCTAATAGATGAATACCATTATCATATTCAAAAGTATGAATAATTTGAGTACATTCATTATTTTCACTAATAGCAACAATATCTTCAGATAATAATCCAGTACCAGTAATAGTAATAGTCTTATTATTATTAATAAGTATTTTATTAAATATATGATCTTCTTGTTCAGCTTGTATATTTGTAATACCTTTAGATTGCATAAGATAAGGTTGACTACCAATAAATGTATTTTGATTATAACCTAATAAAACAAATTCTTTATTATTAAATTTATAACATAATTGATAAGGAGTATTAGAAGTCTTTTCAAAAGTAAATGTAGCAACACCATTTGTATCAACATTAATAAGAGTAGTTTCATCATTAAATCCTTCAGAAATACCTGAACAATCAACAGCATTATTAGATACCCATTTAAATGAATCACCTTCAGTAGATACTAAAGAATAGAACTTAATAGTACTAGGTATACCAACAATACTAAATATATCTTCATAAGCTAATTTAAGTGAAGTAGAACCAATAGATAATTCCATAGAATCTATATATAAGACATCTAAAGTAATATGTAATTTTACTACTTCTTCATTATCAAATTTATAACAAATAGCTACTTTAGTAGTATAAATATTAATATTTTGAGAATATTTATTATTTTCTAAAGCATATAAAGTCATAGAATTAGTACAACTATCTCTATTATCAATAAGAACAACACGATCATTAGTATTTAAATTAGATCCAATAAATTCAATAGTAGAATCTTGAGAATAAACAACAGCATCATTACGAGTACCAGGAGTAATAAGAAGACTCTTAACATAATATACATGTAAAATATCATCTGGAATAACAAATACATTTTCACCTACCATCTTATAACATACTTGATATTGATCAATATTAATTTCATTTAATGTAATTGTTACAGACATATCACTATTAACATTAGTATAAATAGCACGTTCACAACTATTATGAAGAGGAACAACAGCTACTTGATCTTCAACACTAATATGAGTACCACTAATTGTAAATGTCTTAGGAACATTATATATAACATAATTAGAATTACCTTGAATAGCAACTAAAGAATCAACTCTCTTAGAAGTAAATACATCAGATAATTTATACCATTGATTAGGTTGATATTTACTAAATTGATAACAAACATTCCAATAATCAGAAGTACTATAATCTAAAGTATAAGTAGCATATAAACTTTCAGCATTTTCTTCAACAGTAATAGAATCAATAGTATTAAAACCAACAGAATTACCATTACAACCTTCATTTTCTAAAACAAATTTAATCTTATCACCAGCAGTAGCACCATTCATTAAAGTAACATCATCTAATAATCTTCTAAAACCAACGGATTTCTTAACTAAAACAACAGTCTTAGTAACACCAACTAAAGCACTAAATCCTGAATAACCATCAGAACTAGTTAAAGTAGGTGTAGCAAGAGGAGTAAAACGTAAGTTTTCTAATATAATAGGTGCTTCTTTAACAGAATCTTTAACAAATACATAACATATATCATAAATATGACCAGCTTGAAGAGATGACATAGGATAAGTTATCTTTTTATTAACTATAGAAATAACAGATTCAGGTTCAATACATTCTTCACCAGATTCAATAATATAAGCATAATCATTATTAGAAACACCATTACCAACAACATTAAGAACAATAGTTTCATCATTAATAACTGGATAATTTATATTATAATTATTAGTACCTTCAAACGTATTAATACCATCAATACTAATAGAGAAATCATTATACATCTTCCATGATTCACCACCAAATAAATAACATAATTTAAGAGATTGAGAAACACTTGTAGGATAAACAACAGTAACAGTATGATTTGTAATAATAAATTCATAAGTAGATTCAGTACAAGAAGAAACAACAAATTTAATCTTATCACCATCAGTTATACTATTACCATAGAAAGTAAAAGTTTTTTCTTGACCAGCAACAACAGTAGTAGGATTACCTTCAGAAACAGTAATTTCAACAGGTAAAAGGCCTTTAATAGTAATAGGATAAAGAGGGAAATAATCACTATTAGGATATTGATAACAAATATAATATTGTTTATCTAACATATCTTCATTAGTAAATATATAAGTAGCAGATAAATGATTATCAGAATTCATAATTACACTCTTTTCAGCAAATATTACATTACTATTACAATCTTCAGTTTCAACTATTTTAATCTTATCATTAATAGAAGCTAAACCTCCAGAAATAAGAAGTGTCTTTCTTTCATTTAATATAAATACATTATTACTTGTTTCTTTACTATCTGTAAGAATAGGAGAATTTTCAACATGAATAGAGAAATTATCACCATCATATAATTTCCATTCTTCACCTTCAAATTGATAACATAATTTATAATATTTAGAACCAGATTGTCTTAAAACAAACATAGCAATAAGATTATTATCAATATCTACATAAGGTTCAGTTAAAATAGTATTACTATCTTCACAATTAGTAGAAGTATTATCAATAAATTTAATACGATCACCTTCTTGAATACCATTACCAGTAAATTGAACATAAGATTGTTCATGAGTCTTAATATCACCAAGAATAGTACCTTGAACACCAGTCATACTATATACTTCATATATAGTAGTATTATATTCATTAAGTAATTGAACTTTAGCACCATTAAATTGATAACATAAGAATACAGAAGAATCAATTACTTTATTAAATGTAATATCCATAGAATGATCAGTAATAGAAGTAATATCAGCAATATGTTCTTCATCTTCACAACTAGAAATAACAAGATAAGCATTATCATTCATAGAACTGCCAATACTATCTATACTAAATGTCTTAGACATATGATTAACAGCAGTAATAACATCATTATCTAAAGTAATATCATTAAATTGATATACAGCAATACTAATAAGATTATCACCATGAGGACCAAGTAAAATAGGTTGTTCATTATTAAATAAGAAACATATTTGATAAGTATCAATAGAAGGAGTCATAAAAGTAATAATAGCTTCATTATTTTCAAGTGTATAAGGACCATTAACAATAGTACCAGAACAATCTATAGAATCAGAACTAACAAAATAGAAAGATCCATTAATAGAATCAGGAGTAGTAGTAAAATGAAGTAATTTAGGTTGATCAACTACAGCAACAGAATTTATTAAATTATTTTCTGATTCAATAGAAAGAATACTATATACAGTATAAACTTCAGAAAGAAGAACATAAGATTCACTACCAAATTTATAACAAGCTTGAATACTAGCAATCTTACTATTAATTTGTATATTAATAGAATCTAAAGAAAGTATATCAAGATAATTATCATTATTATTTAATAAAATATCCATATTATCACAAGTAGATCCTTCAGGAATAAATTTAATCTTATCATTAATAGCAAATCCATTACCAATAACTTGATAATCATGAGATTGGCTAACAACAAATTTATTAATAGATTCATTATTCATAGTTAAACCAGTAAATGTCTTAGTAGTAATAGAATATAAAGAATAAGGTTTAATAGTAGCATCACTAAATTGATAACAGAATAAGAAAGTACCTTGATAAATACTATTAATATTAAGTTCATAATAAAGACCATCTTCATTAGAAACAACAGAAGTAGTATAAATTTTCTTATCACTTTCACAAGTAATATCATCAACATAATAAACTATATCACTATTTGTTAATCCAGTACCAGTTACATAAATCTTCTTAGGATTACCAATAACAAAAGTATTAATTGAACCATCAGTAGTAGTAAGACTATTAACATTTAAGTCACCTTCTGTTTCTTGTAAGAAACGTTTCATCATCTTAGACATCTTAAATATAGTATTTAATTTATTACTATTAATAGTATATTGAGAATATTTATTTATAATACCATTAGAATATTGATAACAAAGAACAAACTCAGTTATACCTGTATATTCAGTAATAAAAGTAAATGTACCTTGTTTATTAGAATTATATTCAAATATATTATTATTAGAATTAACAATAGGTAACATAGCTTTAGTATTAGAACATTCTTCTTTAGAAGATATAAACCAGAATTTACTATTTTCAAGATTATTACCATAAATAGAAATAGTTTTTTCTTGAATACTTAATTCATTAAGAGGAATATTAACACCTTCCATAGAAATAAATTGAGAAATAATTATAGGTTTAGATTGTAATGTAATTATACCAACATTCTTAATATTAGCACAAATATATACAGAAGAAGCACCTTGTTTAGGAATAATAGACATAGTATTACTAAGAATTCTCATAGTATATGTATTATCAGAACCAGAAATCATAAGTTTATACATATCATTATCAAAATTACATTGTTTATTATTAAGATAGAATACATCATCATTATGAATATTCTTTAAAGTATTAAATATAATAGGAGTAGATATACCAGCAATCATACTTTCAATAGGTTCCATATTAATTTCAATAATATTCATAGTAATAGAAGAATGAAGAGTCCAATCAATAGTATTAAGAGATAAACATAATGAATATTCATTAGAAGAATTCTCATTAATCTTATGAATAGTATAAATAGAATCTAATTCACTCTTTGATAAAATAGATTTATTATCAAATAATAAAGTAGAAGTAGATGAACAAGTTTGACCATTTTCAACAAATTTAATATAATATTGTTTAGGTATTTCAGGTTTAATAGTAAGAATAAGTTTAGAAGCTTGATTATTTTGAGCTCTATTAGGTATAATAGTATCGACTTGATAATTAGTTAATTGAATATCCATCTTATTCATTATATCATCATTATATTGATAACATAAATTCATTTCTTCTTGAGATTCTATTATAGGTTCAATAGTAGAATCATTATCATTAATAGAGGATTCAGAAACATTATCAGCAATATAACTATCTTTAAGTTGTACCATAATATTATATAATTTAGTATTAGAATGTTCAGTAAATTGAATACCTTTAGTAGATTTAGCATAATAATGATTATCAAGAGAAGAAATCATAGAACCACTAATACCTTGTTCAGAAGGAGAATGAGTAGCAAAATGAATAAGAGAATCTCTATTACAATTCTTATTATTTGAAGAAGTAAAAGCATATAAATCATTCTTTTGTATATTATGACTAGATAATTTAATAGAGAAAGAATCATTAATAGAAGTATAAGTAGCAGCATTCATATTAACCATAGTAATAGAAGGAATATAAGATAATAATTTATATTGTTCATCTTTAGATGATTTATAACAATAAGATAATTTAGTATTTTCAGGTAAATTAAGAGATAAAGTAAATTGTTTCTTTTCATCAATAGAAGAAACATAAACAAAATCTTGTTCATTATTACAATTATCTGATTGAGTAAGAGCAATAGAATCTTGATTAGATATATCAATACCTTCTATAATAAATGTCTTAGGAATAGAATTAACAAGAATAGTATTACTACCTTCAATAGCTTCAATCTTAGAAATACCACGAACAGCTAATTGGAAGTTATTCATAAAGAATGATTCTACAGTAGATAAAGTATTAAACATATAACAAAGATGATATAAACCAGCTTGAGAAGGATTAAATTTAAAAGCATATTGATTCTTATTAATTTCTTGAATAGAAAGAGGATTTTCAATATTCTTACAATCTTCTACATTAACAACAGGAACAACTGTATCAAGTTTACTAATATGATAACCATTAATAAATATATCATAACTAGAATTCATATCATAAGTAGTATCTTGTAAACGTCTACCATTATCATTATTACCATTAAGAGTAGCAACTGTCATTTGTATAGAAGAATACATCTTATAAGGTTCATCAACAAATCTATAACATAAAACATAAGTATTAGTAGTAACATGATCAAAAGTAACTATTGCATGACCACCTTCATCTACATTAATATCAGTCATTCCATTAGAAACAAGAGCTTCATTAGCATTATCACAAGAAGTAGAAGTAGAAGGAACATAACGAATAAAATCACCTAAATGAATACCATAACCAGTAAATTGAATTTGTTTTTCAACACCAGCAACAGCAATAGAACTATCACTTGAATTAATATCATATACTTCTACTTGATATTTAGTAACTAATGAGAATTGTTCATCAGATCCATATTTATAACATAAAGAATAATAACCATTAGAAGCAACAGTAAACATAATATTCTCAAAAATAACTTCAGTCATATCTGAGAAATAACTAACTGAATAAATAGAAGTTTCAAGAACAATATCAGCATCACAATCATTTCCAGAAACAAATTTAAGTTGATCATTAGTAGATAAACCATAACCAGAAATAATAAGATTTTCAGGAACATTAGCAACATAAACAAGAGAAGAACCTTTATTACTATCAATAGTATCAATACCTATAACAGTAGTAGTAATATCTTGATAGAAAACAAAAGGTTCATCAGCAAATCTATAACAAAGAGAGAATTTATTATTAGTAGCAGTCTTTGAAGTTTCAAGGAATGTAATAGTAGATTTACCATTAGAATCAACAGCACTAGTAAATGTAGCAATAGAAGCAGTTGATAATTTATTAATAATAGGAGTACTAGATACTTCAACAATAGATCCTTCAGTATTTATAGCAATTTCACTATTAATAAAACCACTATTTTCAAGAGAAGATTCAGAAATAGCAACAGCATCACTATTACAATCTGTACCCTTAACCCATTTTACTTGATCTAAAGAAGAACCTGATGAAATACCAAAACCAGTAAATATATAAACATCAGTATTATAAGCAGAACTCTTACTAGAAGTACAAGTAGGACAATTTTCAGAAACAACAGCTTTAATTTCATTTACATGAATATCTAAAGAAGCTAACCATTTTTCACTAGCAAACTTATAACATAATACATAAGCATCATTAGAACCATTATCTAACATAAATGTAGCTTCAAAAGTATCATCTAATGTAACAACAGGAACTAAGAAATTATTACTATTACAATTAGTCTTTGAAATAGTGACTTGATCACCAACAGTAACACCATTATTCTTATTACTATTAAATATATATGTCTTAGGATATTTAGCAACAATAGTATTAATATTACCAGTCATAGAAGTAACTTCATCTAAAGATAACACAGTTAAATATACAGAAGTAGGAATATAAGAGGATAAACTAGAAGGATGATAACACATTAATAAAGGTTCACTAGAAGATTCTAATAATAAGAAATCAATATAATATTTATCTTCTTCAACATTTTGATTAACTTCAACAGAATCAGTAACAATAAATTCACCATTAACTTGAATATTAGCACCAGATACAGAACAATCATTACCACTAACAAACTTTAAAGAATCACCTAAAGTAATATTACCATAAACTTCAAATTTCTTAAATTGATTCTTAACAATAATACCATCAGCACCTTCTTGACTATCATAAGCTTTAAGAGCAATAATAGAACGAACATATAACTTCTTTCTAGGATAATACATCATTTCTTCATTACCAAATGTATAACAAAGAGAGAACCAACCAGCATCAACAAATTTAACTTGAGACATACCATTAATAACACTAGCTTCATATACTATATCATTAGAACCATCTACTTTCATACCTAAAGCATCTTCTAAATTAGAACAATCTTCACCACCAATAAAACGGAATTTATCATTAACATTAGATTCACTAACACCATTACCAGTAAATTTAATAGTACTATCAGCATTAAGAATAAAAACTTGATTATCTTCAAGAGTACTAAATGTATCAATAGAAAATACCTTAAAAGTAAATTGAGGATATTTAATATATCCTTCATTCTTAAATTGATAACAAATAGTAATAGAAGAATAAGTAGCTTCAAAATTGAAAATAATTTGATTATTTTCATCTAAATTAGAAACATTAGTATGATTAAAGTTAGTAATAGCATATTCTACTCTACAAGTATCATCAGAATGAATAAAGAAAACAGTATCTTCAGAAGAAATACCATTACCAGTAAATTGAATAGGAGAATCAGTACCAGCAATAACTACATTAGGTAAATCATTAGGATAATCAGTATAACTAGTAACATCAGTTAAATCCCAAATATTAACATTAATAGAAGGATATAATAAATAAGGTTCATCACCAAATTTATAACATAAATTATATTGATGAGCAGTTAAACCAGAAGCAAATTCAAAACGAATTGTATTATCAGCAGCAACATACATAGAATCTCTTCCTGTATGAGTCTTCTGTAAAGCACTAAGTATAGGAGTACTATCACTCTTTACAGTAAAATGATCTTCAGTTTCTTGTTTATTGACTTCTAATAAAGAAAGATTATCACTATTTTCAATATAATCAGCATTATTTAATGTAGCTATATTAATATTACAATCATTACCACTAACCCATCTAGCCATATCTAAAGTCTTATCAGATATACCTAAACCATTTACTTTAAATTGTTTCTTTGTACCAACAATAGCAATATTACTTTCTAAAGCAGAATTAATAGAATCAAAACTAGTTAATTCATATACTTTAAGAGTATAACTAGAATATAATTTATAATGTTCATTAGAGAATTGATAACATAAAACTAATTCTTCAGTAAGACCATGAGCAAAAGAAATAGGAGCTTCATGATTACTATTAATACTAAGAGGACCATAAATAGCTTGATCTATATTACATTCAGATATACTCTTAGGCATATAGAAGAATTTATCATTTTCATGAATACCAATACCATTAAAAGTAAATACTTTAGGATAACCAGCTACAACTACATCATTAGAACCAAAATCAGAATCAATACTATCAATATCACCTAAAGTAACACTAATAGAAGTCTTTACCCAATAATCTAAATCTTTAAATTTATAACAAACTTGAAGATTACCTACAAGAGAATTCTTGAAATAAAGATTAGCTTTAAGATCAGAAGTAATAGGGAATGTTCTATCTTCATAAGGACTATCACATTCAGTATCAGTAGAACCATTTACTAAACATTGAGAATCAGTATTTGTCATAGGAATAAAACGAATACTATCTTCAGCACTAATACCATTACCAAGTATATTAACTTCTTCAGAAATATCAGCTACAAGTACATTATATAAACCACTAGTAGAAGTAGATAAACCATTAAATGACTTAATTTCAATAGTAATAGTAGCATAAGAAGCAATATTATCAGTACTATAAGCATAACAAAGAGAATAAGTACCAGCAACAGCTTGAGAATCAATAACAATATCAGAACCAATATGAGTATCATCAATAGCATAAACACTATTTAAATTATCTTCAGTAGAAAGTTTTAAGTAATAATCAGTTTCAGTACATTGATGTCCACTTAAAACAAAAGCAACTTTATCATTTCTTTCTTCATCATAATTATAAGCATTTAATATAAATTTTGTCATACATCCAGCAACAACCATAGAAGGAGTAAGACTATCAACTTTAAGAGATTCAATAATAAATTGATAATCTTTAGGAGTTTCATTACCAAAAGTATAAGTTAAAGAATATTGTCCTAATTTATTAAATTTAATAGTAGAAGAATATTCTCCTTGAATAACATCAATAGGAGTTTGAATAGTTTCTTTAGTATTAATCCAAGAAGCATTATCAGTATCAACATAATTAGCATACCAATGACCAGTATAAATAATCTTTGTAGATTGACCATTATAAGTGACAGTAGAAGGAGTAACAGCAGTAATATAAACGACATTAAGAACAATAGAAGTCTTTAAATAACCTTCAACACCATTGAAATGATAACATAAAGAAAGAGGTTGTTCATGTTCATCAAAAGTATATATAGCTTGAATAGAAGTAAGATCATTATTAATCATAATATCTTTTACAGAAGGAGCATAAGTGACATCAGCAGTACATTCCATAGATGTATCAATCCATTTATAAGTATCTTCATTAGTAAAACCATAACCAGATAAAGTAAATGATTTAGGAACAGTAGCTACAATATAATCATTACTCATTGTATCAATAACAGAAGTAAAAGTACTAATAAAAGATACTTTAATAACAATATTAGATAATAAAATATAATCAATTTGATCTTTAGATTTATAACATAAAGACCAATTATTACCACCAAATCCAGTTTGGAATTGAATAGTAATCATATTATCAGTAATTACAACAGAATCAGATCCATCCATAAATTTAGCATAAGCATCAGGATTTGTATTACAATCTTCACCAGACATTAAGAAACGAATAGAACCTTGTTCAAAATTACCAACACCTTGAATAGAAGCAGTAGATTCAACACCAGCAATAAAAGAAGAAGGAGTTAATGATTTTATATAAGGAGTTTCAATAAGCATATCTTTATATAATTTCCAAGGATGTTCACCAAATTTATAACAAATAGCAGCAGAAGCAGTAGAAGAAGTAATATGAACTCTAGCTACATATTGGTTATTAATAGATTGAACAATAGCCATAGGATTATTACCTGTTTGATCTTTATTGACAGTAACAGATTGAACAGAAGTACTAAAAGAAGTACATTTATATTGTTTAGGACAAGCTTTAGCTTCTTTAGATTCAATAATATCAAAAGAATCAGAAGTAACAGTAGGAATAACAAATACACGTTCAGTATCAGTTTGAATACCAGAATTATCAATTAAATAACCATAAATATCGAAGTAATAAGCAACATTATTTTCATCGATAATTTCAATACGATGGCCAATATCAATATTACCAAAAGTACAAGATCCCTTAATTTCTAATATATTATACATAGCTTCATAATGGAAAGAAGCATTAGAACAAGTAGGTCTATAACACATAGAACATTCTTCAGAAGGTAATATGACAGATAAAGCATTATGAGAACCAGCAGGAGATAAAATAGTAATACCAAGAATAGTATTCCATTTACCAGAAGGTTGTTGAGCAGTTTCAAAAGTAACAATAGCATCATCAATAGAACTTAAATGTTCAATCTTTAATCTAGCATCAACAAGAGTATCCTGAATATCAATAGGAATAGTTTGACTAATACCATCAGAAACAATAAAAGAACCAGTAGTAGGTTCTTCATTAAATTCAAGTATAATAGTTTGTTTTTCTTGTTTACCTGTAGTAGATTGAGAATAATAATTCCAACAATCACTATCAGAAGTAGATTCAGAATCAACTAAGAATATCTTATCACCTTCTTTAATAGATTGACCATTAAGATGAAGATCAATAATAGAATCAGCAGCAGCTAAAGAAGGAGAAACACTATCTAAATGAGCTACTTCATACGATAAATTATCATATAACTTAGGACTAGTAGTCATATCAGGATTACTTAAATCATAACAAACTTTAACAGAATTCTTAGAATTAGTATTAATATAACTAGCATGAGAAGAATCACCTACAGAGAAAATAGTACTTTCATCATCACAAGTATTTTCAACTAAACGAACAGTATTAGCAGTAGAAGAAAGAGTAGAACAAGCACTACCAATAAATTCAACTTCTGATAAAATAGTAAATTCAGTATTACCCCAATTACGTGTAATAATAAAACGGAAATAACGAGAAGCAACAGGAGTATTAAAAGGTATTTTCTTCCATATACCAGATTTAGTTTCATCTTGATCTAAATTATAAAGAATAGTTTCTGGAATATCTTTCCAAGGAGCATTAGGTTTAAAAGCACAATCTTCAGTATTACAACTATCTAAATATTGTAATTTAATATCACGAGCATTACTAAAAGTATAAAAACCATTAATAAAAATATTAAATTGAGAGAGAGTATGACAACTACCGAAATCATAAATAATCCAATTATTTAATCCCCAAGTATATCCAGCATTTGAGAAAACAAATACCTTATCATTAGAATTACCATCAACAGTAACAGAAGGATAAGGAGAACCAGGATATTTATTATGATAATATTTACTTAATTCAGGACAAGCATCAGTATTACAGATACCTCCAGTAAGATCAGTATTAGGAGTTAAAGTCTTATAATCAACATTAGGTTGATAAATACCAAAACCATTGAATCTCATATAATAATTCATACCTTCAACAAGAATATTATCTGTAGTACTAGTTTGAGTAGAAACAACACCAGCTAAAACAACATCAAAAGCAGTAGTAGTATAAAGAGAAGAAGTAGCATGAATATAATAACATAAATGATATACACCAGGATCAGCAAAAGTAATATGACCTAACCAAGTTTGACCAAAAGAGAAACTAGAATCAATAGTAGTTTCCATAGTAACAGGAAGACGAGTTTGACAAAGATCATCAAGAGAATAAGAAATTTCATCTTGAAGTTCAAAACCAATACCACTTAATTGAATAGTATAAGGAATATCTTCAATAGCATCAACAAAAGGCATAGCTATATTATCTTGAATAACATTCACTTGACGTATACCACTAAGAATGAAATGTTTATTAGGTACTTTAAAACCATGAATACCACCAAAATAATATAAGAGATTCAAAGGATTTGAATTATAAGTAGCACCCATAGTAAGTTTGAAAGAGATCATAGTATTATTAGCAGAAAGAAGAGTGGAGACACTATCAACAACAGTAAAAGAATCATCAGCGAAAGATATCTTATCTTGATTCGTGAATCCATAACCAGTAATAGTAAAGATCATAGGTACACTCATATATAAATAAGAAGCATCAACTTCAATAGCTTTAATAGAGAAAGTTTGTTCAATATCAATACAGATATTTTGGAAATAATAAACGAAATGAAGATCATTATAAGGAGTAGTAAAAGTAAATACAGCAGTAGCTTTAGTATCAGTAAATGTAGAAATAGTAGAAGAAGCATAAATATCACCTATTTCATCACAAGAGCCACTAACAAGTTTTAAGGAATCACCCTTACCAAAACCAATACCATGAATATATACTTCAGTTTCATCACCAACAACACCAAGAGGTATATTATCTACAAATTCAAGAGATTCAATAGAAGCAGTCTTAATAGTAAATGTAGGTTGAAGAAGAATAGCATTATTATTAGGGAATACTAAGCAAATAGAAGCATCTTGATAAGATGATTGTAAAACAAGAAGAGGACCAAGATTTGCAGAATATTCATTAATAGCTACAGGACTAACAATAGTATTTTCAAAATTGCATTGAGCAGAACTAGTAAGACCAGATTTAAATAAACCAAGTTTCATAGAAGTAGGAAGTAATCCATCAATTTGAACAGTTTGAATACCACCAGCAGGTCCACTTAAAGGAGAAATAGTATTAATAGAATAAATAGGAATAGTATTATCAGTTTTATCGTTATTAATACAAAGAGAAGCAGATTGATGGCCATAGACAAAGTTACTAAGTACCATATGTTGATTATTACTAACACAAGGATAGAAAGGAATAGTAGCTACACTTTGAAGAGAATCCATAATATAAACAGAACTAGGTAATAAATTACATTCAGTAAAGCAAATATGACCTGCAGGAACATTAACATCAATAATACGATATCTAATATTAATATATTCAGGAATAGTATTAGTAAAAAGAATATTCCAAAGATTACCATATTTAGTTTCTTTAGCAAATTCATAAGAATCTACAAGCACTTGATATCCATATTTCTTAAATAAAGCAGCAACTTCAGAAGCAGAAACAGTATAGCTCAATAAATCAGAATGATGATCAATTTCTAATACAAAAGAACTACTCTGTAACGTATATTGCTTACTATCTTCATCAGCAAAACCAAAAGTCCAACGAGAAGCTACAACTGAATCAGATTTAGAACAACCAGATTCAGAATCTACCCAACGAATCTGATCATTTTCAGTAAGAGAAGCTTCATTAAGTTTATAACCATGAATTTGAAATTCAACTAATTCAGTCTTAATAGGATTACCCCAATTACTTTGAACGACAATCTTAAAATAACGTCCATAAATAGGAGTAACAGTATTCTTGTCAGAAAAGACTTTCCAACCAGCATCTTGATTTTCAGCTTCATAATTAATCCATTCAGACCAAGGACCCATAATAGAATCTAAGGAATAATAGACAGAAAGAAGACGAGCAGAAGCAGGAGAATTATTTACATAAACTCTAGCATCATCAGCAGAAATAATAGTTTGAGCATCGAAAGCAACCCAATTCTTTAAATTATTGCAACGAGCACAAAGAGAATCAGCACAAGAAGGAGAAGCAGAATTAGCATCACTACAAGTGTTATCATCACCTGCAGTACAACCAAAACACTTACGACCACCTTCAAGTTGATTATAAGCTGATATAGTCTCATTTAAATAAGTAAAAGTTTGGCAATTTTCATCACCAAGAATACAGCCGTCATTAAAGGAAGGATGAGACCATTCAAATTTGGTAGTTTCACTACCATCAATAATAGAGAAAACACTTCCTTGAGCATAAGGAATAGGACGACCGGATTTAATGTTTGATGACCAACCCCATTGTCTAGTATTTTCAGAAATAGAGCCCCAAGATTCACGTTCAGTTTCAGTAGGGAGCCAAGCAGGAGTATAAGTAGTAGTATCACACTTGTAAGCATCATATCCAAAGAAGTAAGTTGAACTATGTCCAACAAAGGCATCTTCAGACGCAGCCAGAGCAAGCATAAAAAGAGTTCTATAGATGAATAAACATAAATAATCAATTAATTAAAAATAAGTAGAAAATATGTTGAAAAAAAGATAAAATATATAAATATAGAAGATTTTGACTACTTACAAAAATAATATATTACTCATTTATCAATTAATTGTAAAGATTAAGTATCTATAGAAAAATGGAAATGAGCACGAATTGAAATTAAAGATTTTATATATAAAAAGAACATCAACATGCTTCTCATGATGTGCTCTATCTAAAAATATATATCACTTACCTTCTTAAATAGATTTAAGTTAATATACTATAAAAGGAATAGGTGATGAAAGAAAAGAAGCAAAACCATCGACTTTCAAATTCGATTGATATCAGGTTTATTTCTTTATCTTGAATATTTTACAATAGTATACTCTAAAACACATAATAATCAGTATTCTTTTTTTCCTGATTTTTCGCTATTCTATTCTTCCTCAGAATACTCGACGGTCCAATTAATTTCGGGTATTTTTTTTTACTGAGAAATTTGGTTGAAACGAATTGTTTAGATAACTAGGCTTTTATTATAGGCTTCAAAAAATTATTGTTTATATTTCGTTTACTTTGTAATATATAGTTATTGAGAATTTTATTATAATAGAATAATTTGATTTATTAATAATTTAAATTCATTCATTTTATATTATAATAAACTGGTATTTTTTAAGTTAGATCATTATTATTAGTATTTATAAATTAAGAGATAGCATAGAAAATGTAATTTTTATCATAAATATATGGGAAATGTATCATTTTTTTTTTAGTAATTTTTTAAATTGGATGAAAAAAATTAAAATTCAATAAATATTCTAATTATTATCAAAAACGAAGAATACAGTGATTTTGAGTTTCTTTAATATTGATATTTTATTATAGTGATAATTCTTTTAATTACAACATAAAAAACATGTATGAGCATAAAAAATGTTTTTAAATTAAAACGAAGAAAAATGATGATAATAAAAAATGATGATAATAAAAATTTCCAGTACCGAGCTTAGCTCAGTTGGAAGAGCGTTAGACTGTAGTGGCTGCATTGCAGCAATCTAAGGGTCGCTGGTTCGATTCCGGCAGCTCGGAATTCTCTTTTTTCATTTTTTATTTATTTTTTAATTATTTATTTAGTATTCTTTTTAAAGTTGATTTCTGCATTTTTATATGTTTTAGTTATATTCAATTAATTTTTTATGCTTGTTGTAGTAAGAAAATTTAATAAAATTTAAGATTGAAAGCAAATTAAACAAAATAATTTTTAAAAATTCATTATAATGCTTATATGAAAAAACACTTAACTATACATTTAGCTTAAGAATAATACAATTATCTTATTGAATAAATATGTTAACAAGGTTCACCACATATTGAGTATTATCTCTTAGACTTTCATTATTTTATATTATATATAAATATATGTTTTGTTAATATTGAAAATTATTTTGATTTACAAAAAAATAAACACCATGATTCATCTTTCAATAACTAATTATGCCTTAATATCCTTTTATAAGTTATCATAGCAATAGTTATATCTTTAAAAAATACATCCAATATATTTTTATAAATATTACTTTACTTGCAAATATATTTTTTAAATAATCAAAATATGTCATTGAGTTATTATAGAAAATTTTCTTAAATCTGGATAAAAGAATAAATATTATTAATTAATTAATGAAAGTTCATTATTAATTATTTTTGTAAATTTTTATATGTGTATATCATTTATATTTCAAATATTATGTATTTTGCTTATTTAAAAACAAAAATGTTTATCAATTATTTTTTTTAATAAAATTATTAAAAAAATTGAAAACATACATTAATATAAAGAGTTTATACATATAAAAATGCAGAAATCAACTTTAAAAAGAATAATAAATAAATAATTAAAAAATAAATAAAAAATGAAAAAGAGAATTCCGAGCTGCCGGAATCGAACCAGCGACCCTTAGATTGCTGCAATGCAGCCACTACAGTCTAACGCTCTTCCAACTGAGCTAAGCTCGGTACTGGAAATTTTTTATTATCATCATTTTTTATTATCATCATTTTTCTTCGTTTTTTTCTTCAATTATTATCATCATTTTTTAAATTTTGTTTTTGAGCATACAGCTTAATTTACAATTCATATTCTATAGATCAACATTAATTAAAGAAAATGCGAAAACTCTATTCTAACGAAACATTACAATGAACATTCTATATTTAAAATATTATAATGACATCGAAATAAAACAATCATTATATACAATTAAAAATCATCTATATTCTTTATGTATATCATTGCCAAATCTTATGTTAATTATTGGGATATTGTAAAAATCATGGGAATACCGAAATTGTGTCTTTTTAAAAGAAAACAATAAAAATTGTTTGTTGTCAATTATTCCTTCATATCCTATTTCTTCTTGACCTATATTGTTTCATTAACTTATATCGTATTTGTATATACTTATCATGAGTGAAAATGAAGATAAATGGTATACTACAAGTCGTGGTGAGCCATGGGTGATTTGCTTTGCTGGAATTACGTTTGATATAGATGAAGGACAAAAAATAGAGTTTATATACCCAAAAAGAAGTCTTTCTGAACATGAAGAAAAATGTGTAAAATTCTTAGCTATGCCTGATTGCAATAATACTTATATGGGAAGTACAGAATATTGCTTTCGATTTAGAGATGATGAAAAAATTCCATATAAATCATTATTATCCATCGAGCATTCCTACACATATGGTTTCTCTTTTTTTCGGTATTTTTTTAATTTTTTAATCTACTTATTTATGCATCTCATATTTATAAAATTGATTAAATCTATATTTTGTATTTTCTAGACAACAAAAATGTCAAAATGCTCAACGAGGTGTTATACAGAAATCCATTGTTATTCTTACAAAATTACCATTCTATAGTTTATTTGATCAGTATATTCTATATTTCTAACTTTATTTGTTATGTTATCTATATAGACTGATCCATATTATTGGTGAATTATATTTTCAAGAAGGTCAACATATTCTTGCTTCTTTATATTCAGATATATGTAAATGGTAAATATGATGATTATTATTAATTTGATATTATTATTGTTTCTTCTTCTACTTTCTTCTTAATTAATTTTTTTTAATTTTCTATGTATATAGGCCATTTCCTGTTGTAGGAGAACGTCACTTATTGAGTTTAGCAGGACATGTAAATATATATATATATGTTTCTTTTTTTAGTTTTTATCTATCCTTTTATAAATAAATAAATAAATAAATAAATAAATAAATAAATACATAAATAATAAATAATGAATAATAAATAAATAAATAAATAAATAAATAAATAAATAAATAAATAACTATATAAGTCTACTTATTATTTCCTATAGACAATTCCTCTATGTGTTCCCTCTGATATTGTTACTGCAAAGATTATAAAGAATTATCAGAGTCAACTCTATCAACTTTCTAGTAGTCCTTCCAACAGACCTTTTACTCCTTCTCCTGTGAATAGTTTAAATGAGAGTCTTCCTCTATCTACATCTCCTATTCCATCATTACAATTAAATCCTATATCTTCTTCTTCTTCTACTACTACTACTACTACTACACAAACTAAACATGTAACACATGCTATTAACATCAATATAACATCAGATACTAATTTAAATGTTCCTCTTTCTTCTCCTCTATCCCCTTCTCTAAATACTCCTATTTCCAATCCTCTCTCTACTTCTACTCCTATTTCTCAACCAACTCTAGTTACAAGACGATCCTCTCTTCTCTCTAATTCACATTCCTTATTAAGAACAAATTCTATTCCTTCTTTCTCTATTACCCGTACTCATTCTCCTCTTATTTCTGTCAAAAACAATAGTGAATCTCCTTCTAGTCCTCCTCCTTCTACTAATACTATTTATGCTAATAATAATAATAATAATAATAATAATAATATAAATAATAACTCTAATAATATAAATAATAATGATAATACAAATATAAATAATAATAATATAAATAATAACTCTAATAATATAAATAATAATGATAATACAAATATAAATAATAATAATAATAATAATAATAATAATAATATTAATAATAATAATAATAATAATAATAAACCTGAAACATTCAATAATTCAAAATCTATTTTAAACCCTCTTCAGTCACCTCATGCCACCCAATCATCTTCGAGATATCTTTCATCATTATCCAATCCATCATCATCAACAACATCTTCTCTCTATTCTCCCCACGGTAGAACAACACAGTTATCAGTTCAACATAATACATCTCATATCTCTTCTCAACAAGATACTTCATCATTATGCGTAGAGACATCGGACCTCTCTCCTATTTCTACATCTTCTTATTCTCCTCAACGATCTATGTCTATTCCATCCTCTTATTATATTGAATCCTCTTCTATATCAACTACTCTAGCTACTGCTCATGATTTATCTTTATCTCCTCTATATTCATCAAATCTCTCTACAATTAAACCTACAAACAAACAAGGTATTCCTACTTCTTCTATTACAAATCGTACTTCAAATAAAAACTATATACCAACTAAATCACAAAGTCCACCAACTCGAATCCCCATTCCTACAAATCTTCTTACATCTCGTGCTAATAACTTAATTTCTCCAAATTCACCTTCTATTCGTTATATGATTCAACCAGACTCTCTCTCTCATCCTAATTCTATGTCTATTTCTTTCTCTCCTCCTTCATCTCCACCTACATCTCCACCTACATCTCCTCCTTTATCTCCATCTTTATCATTCTTACCTGCTTCTCTTCCTCCTCTACCAGAATCTAAACAGAATACAGTTACAACACGTGCTATGTCTCCATTCATTCGACGAAAAGATGACGGAGTCTCTCCTTTATGTCGTATGACTATTTATAAGAAACAAAAGAACAATACATCTTCTTTCATTCGATCAAATGCTATTCTATCTCGATCTGTAGAGTCTCCCGTGGGAAGTGAATATATTCCTTCGGAAGATGAAACTCCAGAAGTGGACTCTTTTGATATTAAAACTATTACTGTTCCTCCTCAAAATATATATATGTTTTTTTTATTAAATATATTTTATATATTTTATTATGTTGGTTTTTATTTCATATATTCTTTATTTATTATTTTTATTATTTGATTCATTTTTTATTATTTTATTTATATTATTTCTTTTGTTTATTCTTTATATACTTACATATATATATAGATATATGGTTATCTCCTACTCTTTTATCTCCTCGTGGCAGTCGTCCTTATTCTCCTCAGTCTTCTGTTCAAAAGTGTCTAGACCCGCGGGAGGGACTAGATAAGAATAGTAACTCTCCTGAAGGAAATATCTTCGCTACAAACACTATTTCCTATGGAAATTCTAAAGAAGATCGTTCCATAGAAACAGGACTTGATAAAAGTATATATATAGTATAGTTTATAGTAAAGAGTAAGAATTGATTATTCTTATTCTGGCTATTTATTAAATATACTATATATTTATTTATATACTATTTCCTACTCTATATAGATACTGATGATTTAAATGAGGATTCCCATGAATATATATCGATGAAAGAAGACGATTTGGAGGGAAACAACGAAAACTCAATTGTAAACAATATCCAGTTTGTAGGATTATTTCAAGTATATCTATGAATATATATACTTTTTTTTCTTAATTATATTTTTTATTTACATACTATTATATATCTTTGTATATTCTTTTAATAAGTCACATTTTTTATATGAATTATATATGTCTCTCTCTATCTCTCTCTATTCATATTAAGCTCAAATGTTTTATTATATATCTATATATCTTTATATATCTATATATATCTATATATCTATATATCTATATGTCTATATATCTATATATATCTATATATCTATATATCTATATATATCTCTATATCTTAGGATATTCCGCTCTATTCGTTCTTCTACAATAAATATAAGCTCTATGAGAAGCTCTATGAGATCAGTCTCTATAATGAATCACTTATTATTCTTAGTAGTTGTATTGATATCGTTTCTCAAGCTGTACTCATTGTTACAAGGTATATATATATATTAGAAAGAATAATAATTTATGACTCTTTATATATATAATATTCTTCATATTCTTTTGTCTACTCTTTTATTTTTTGTGTTTATATATATATTCTTATTTCTTATTATCTATTCTATATATTAATATATATCACATTATATATATATATATAGTCTCAGCAATTCAATCCCTTATACAGGTGATTTCCGTCCTTATTTCACTCTCTTCGATCCAGATTATAACGCTATTTTTAACAGCTATAAGCAGGACAACGAAACCCCTAAAGCTGACGCGTCACATGGAGTTATTCTTGGAGTTACAAACCCATATATCCTGACAGTATATATATATCTATCTATTTCAATCATTTATTATTCGTTATTGATATTTTCAAGTAATGTTATGGTTTGATGCTGTTTTATCTTTTATATAACTGATGTATTATATTTTTATTTCACTTTTTGTTTTATATTCTTTATTTGCTATCGTCTAAAGACAACACTATCTTATCGGTTTATATATATATCTATATATCTAGTGTTTTGAAAACATTACAAATGTTCTATACATTCCATCAAGAACCACTTCTACCTTTCATACAATACAGATTCCCGCGGGGAAGAGTGTATTACCTTATATAAATAATGATGAGAATGATTCCTATGCCAGTGGTGTACTTATATATAGAACTAAATATATATATATTGATGAAAATAAGATTGAGAAAGATCATGAATTATCTATTAAACAAATTATGAATAGTCAATATAATCATAAAGGTATATTTATGTATAAATTTAACTATCTTTATACTATTATTATATATATATATATATATATAGAGAAAATGTATAATGATCAGTGTTCGTTTATTCTTCGAAAATACTTTAAAGAGTATATATATATATATATATATATATAATTTTTTGTTTTTATATCTTTTTTCCCCTACCTACAGAGTCACAGATGCTCTCTTGGCTCCTATTCACCGCTGTATTGATACCGCCAAATCAGTTGGGTTCAATCACTTCGGTATATATATATATATATATATATAACTATCCTTATAAATAATACTTTGTATTTCTTTATATATATAATTTACTAGTCAAATTAAATACATATTTATATTTTTTTCTTATTTCTGTTTAAAAAAAAATATAATTGATATTATTTTATTAAATATATCTATGTTATACTTCTTTATAAACTGAATTCCCTACTTTTCTCATTATTTCCCGCTATTTCTTCTATGTACAGGTCCGTACGATGATCCCCACACTCTCATTCATATTCTATCCAATAAGGATCTTCTTATAATGATTGAAGAATATATACATAATCATCCTCATCATCCCTTTGTGGAAAACTGGAAAATTATATATACAAAGTATATATATATTTATATATAATTGATTCATTTATTAGGATACTTTTACTTTTATAAGAATTATATATATATATATATATATTATTTTGAATATAAAAATAATTGTTATATATGTATATATTTAATGTATATATATAGATTATTCTATACATATAACTTTAAATTATTCGCTATAAATCAAAGAGATGAAGCGATTAAAGAATATATACCGTTACTTGCTTATTTAAAATTAACAGTCTCTCCAACTCAATTCAGTGATACGCTGAGTCCATCTGAAAAAGAACGTGTTGCTTTACTCTATAAGGTGAAACAGGTATATATATATATATTTCTATTGTCTTGACAGTATAGAATAACATTTTTTAAATGTTAATT
This sequence comes from Blastocystis sp. Blastoise, assembly GCA_039096225.1. Classification (NCBI taxonomy): domain Eukaryota; class Bigyra; order Opalinata; family Blastocystidae; genus Blastocystis; species Blastocystis sp. Blastoise. The sequence continues at coordinate 1,588,473 of JBBPEB010000013.1, forward strand.
TATGCATATATATATTATATATACTTTGTATATATGTAACTATATTGATATCTATCTATATATATTCTCAATATATAATATATTAATAAATTATTTATATAAAATATATCTAGGCAATTGATAGTGAAGAAGATTCGTCACAGACTTCCCGCTATTTATCCGTAGAACCCGCCAAAGATCGTAATGATCGATTTTTGAATATGAAGAGACATTATAATATATTATATAATTCATTATCCAAAAAGATGAAGAATATTCTTGGGAATACATTCAAGTTATATCCAAACTTATAAGTTCTATCTATTCTAAATACAAAAACATTTGGTTTCTCATCTATGGGTCTATCTTTATAACTATTTTCTATATATAATAGTACATGCTCTTTTTCTCCTTTTCTATTTTTACACAATTTGTCTGTATTCTCTTTTCTCTTAGTCTTATTAACTGTAATTATTATTGAATATCTTTATATAATACAATATATATATTTTTATTCAAAAGATTATATTTGTATTATTTTCCTTTTTTAAAATTCGTTTGTAAATTTTAAATAAATATATTATTCCTTTTCATTTATACATTTTTTTTTAAAACTAAACTTATATTATTTCTTTTTATTTTTTACTTATATGAATCTGTTTAGTACAATATATATACTGTATATATTTAAGTTTTTAATCAACATTTTTATCATTTAGGAGAGAAATAGTCTACATATTATATATATATATTTATATCTCCTTTTTTTACATGCTGTTGTCCTTGTGACTCGTGTTGGTGTTCTTGTTATCATGATAGTTATTCACTACTATTTTATTGTTTTCTTTTTGGCTTTGCTTTAAATATTCATATATATAGAAACAACAATGTCTTATATTCATTTTAAAGATGAAAATCTGTCACTTTAATTCTTTTTTAACATTTATGTGTATTCTTTTTTAAATAAGAAACTGACTTATAAATGAAAATTTATTATTTCTTTTCTTCTGATAGGTATAATCTCTTTATAAACAAGTGTTTAAAAAACTTTGTCTGATGCTGAATTTTTTTAACTTTTTTTAATTCATATATTATATATAATTAATCTCAACATTGAATGAATATAAAGCTTCAGAAAATGTAATTATTTAGAATGAAAAAAGTATGATTATGACGTTTTCTACGTCAGCTATAAAGACTATGAAAAATAATATGTTCAGATGTTTTTCAAATATGGACTAACATATCAAATTAGTAATTATATGCTAAAACGAATTTAAACATGTTTTGTGAAAGAAAGATGATATTATTTGAAAAAAGTTGAAATCAAGCTTTTTTTCATTAGTAATAGAAAACATATTAAGAATAGAGAAGATATAAAGGAAAAACAAATATGATTTTCAAGAAATGCGTCATTAAAAACGTCTAAAAACAGAAAAAGGTTAATAGAATATTTTTAAAAGAAAGAAATATAACGGAATATATATTATCTTATAGATAATATGAATATTGACCGAAGTATCTAGGTAATAAAAATACTATGAAATAAAGCCAGATTCGTAATGAATGTTGGCAATGAAGATGTGTGTTCAAGTTGTAGCAAATCGCTTGAAGATAAAAATAAAAAAGATTTCTGATGCATGTTCATTCATTTGCTAAAAAAATAAAAAGCAGATGAAGAGACACTTGAGATTGTGATTAAGTAATCTCACATATTGTGGCTTGTTTGCTTTTATCATCCAATCATAAGATGATTAGCTCTTTAAAATGGTCAAATAGTATATTTGCATTCTTTCATAGGTTTCTCATTTGGAATCTCATATCCAATTAAACGAAGTGAGATTCAAAAGCCTATCCATATTTTTTGCAGACATCTTCGTTATTTTCACGGTTTCAATATTTTTCTATTATTCACGGTTTTTGCTTGTTGAAGGGAGATTTGAGATTGTTTTTCTAAATAAGATGCGGGGAAGACCCTTGGTTTTTTGGATAGATTCCGAAATATTGGGAAGTGTCAGCGAAGGTCAGCCATTCATTAATGGACAATTGCTTCATTTGGTTTAACAAAATTGATCATATGAATGCGATCTAAAAAATGCTGTTCCAAAAACCATGTTGTTTGTTAGAGAAATTAAATAACGTTTTCATTTTATATTTATTTTTATTATCAGAATGAGATTTGCTATTTTTCTTTTCTTGATTTATTTATGTATGCATATATTCATATAATTAACTGCTATTATAATATATATATGAAAATAAAAAATTTATCATTTTTTCTAATTTACTTTTTTTATATAGGTGTAAGTCAAAGTGTTACTTGCACTAGTACTCAAACAAAGGTTACTTTAGTTCGTACTTTTAAGTCGAATTGTGCTGAAGAAAGTTTTCAAATTTGGGAAGGTTCTTCATCTACAGGTACTTTAATTACTTCTGATAATGGTATCAGTAAGGAAAATACTGTAAAGAATTATGAGTTATGTTTAAATCCTACCATGCATACATTTGTTGCTCTTGATGGGTATGAATTTTATTATATTTATTATCTTACTAAAAATTGAATATATATAGTGATAATAATGGCTGGGAAAATGGATCCACATTCTTAATAAAGACTCCTGCTGGTGTTATTTTAATTCAAGGAACTTTAGATAGATATACTAGAGCTGAATGGTCTTTTTATCGTATATATTTATTTTAATAAAGATAAATAAAAAATAAATAATTCTATTCTATAGCTTCTTATACTATTTCTTCTACTTCTCAATGGAAATATACATCTACTGCTCAAAGTGGTACTTCTTGGACTACTGCTGCTTTTAGTGATGCTTCTTGGACCAGTTATGCTCCCGGAAGTTTCCCTGCTCCTTCTACTACAACTCGTTATTTCCGTGCTACAGGATCTATTCCTGCTGATAAAACTAATTTCGTTTCTTTTGAAGTTGGTGTTCTTACTAGAGAAGGTGTTGCTATTTATGTAAATGGTCAAGAAGTTTATAGAAGAAATCTTGCTGAGTATATATTAATTTATATTATATATTTATTAATTTATTAATATATATTTATTAATTTATTAATATATATTTATTAATATATTAATATATATTTATTAATATATTAATATATATTTATTAATTTATTAATATATAGTTCTGCTACTTCTTCTACTACTGCTTCAACTACCGATGCTAATAGTGCTTATAGAAGGTATTTCTTCTTTATTTTTATTATCTACTTTTATTTTTAATAATAATAATAATTTCCTTATTTCACTTCTCTATATCTATAGAGCTACTGGTCCTATTAGTTCATTAACTGGAACTAGTGTTACTGTTGCTGTTGAAATTCACGGATCGGGATCTAATCCTGCTTCTGAAGACTTTAAAGGTTTCTTTATTGTTTTCTATGGTCGTATATATATTTATTATATATAATATGTGATAGTAAAACTATAATAATAGAATATATAATATTTCGATTTGTCTTTCTATAGCTTGTAATATTCGTTCTAAGGATGGTACTGTTGCTTCTAATCACGGTAATGTTGGTAATGCTCAAGAAACTATGAATTCCGCCTTTGATAATGATATTCAAACTTTATGGTATTTCGGTAATGTTCCTGTTAATCTTGATTATACATTTAATGATGGAAGGTATATATATATATTTTTTTTAGTTTATTATATATTCATTCTATTATTCTAATTAATTATATATTCATTCTATTGTTTTAATTATTTTATTATTTATATTATTATTATTTTATAATTATATATATATCATCTATTCTTATAGAAAAGAATGGATTAATGCTTATGAAATTACTACTGGTTGGCAATGGGATGAAAGAAGACCTAAGAATTGGAAGGTTTCTGCTAGTAATGATGGTACTAATTGGATATTATTAGATTATAGAACTGATATGAGATTTGATGCTAGAAGAGATACAAAGAGATTTTATTTAAATACAAATAATATGAGATTTAATACTTATAGATGGGAAGTTTGTATGTTTTTAAATATATCATTAGTTATTCTCATTATTCATTTTTTTTATAATTATTATATATTTCTATTTTTAATTATTCTTTCTTTAGTATCTGTTCAAGCTAATAGTGATGGTGAAATAGCCGAATTCGCTTGGGTTGCTTGTAATCAACCTATTCAAACTCCTCAATTAGCTTATCCTCAATCTTCTTATACTCTTGTTACAAATCTTGATACTGTTTATTTATATCCTACTCAAAATGGTTTTACTTCATTCCAAATTAATCCTTCACTTCCTGCTGGTCTTTCTATGGATGCTAATAGTGGTACTATTAAAGGAAAAGCTACTGTAGATACTTCTGCTACTATTTATACTATTACTGCTACTCATCATACTAATGTTCAAAGTCAAACTACTATTACTCTTACTACTTATACTTGTGCTTCTCCTAAATTAAGAGTTGATATTTATAAACGAACTAATAAAGATTCTTATGATGGTTGGGAACAATATATAGTAAAGAATGCTGCTGGTACTATTGTTTGGCAATATGAAGTTACTGCTTCTGATTATACAGATACTATTAATATTAAACATTATTTCTGTTGGGAACCTGGTGTATATACTATTACAGGTAATGCTCATACTTCTTCGGGTTGGGCTGGTACTTCTTATTTAGCTGTTGATCTTTATGGAAGAGGTTCTGCTTATTGTATTTCTAGATTCCATCTTTATAAAAAACAATCTGAAACTTATAAAGTGAATATTGCTTATGAAACTGAAACTTCATTTAAATCTATGTTAACTTCTACTTCTATACCTACTGGTTGGTATTCTCAAAGTTTTAATGATGCTGCTTGGCCTGCTTATACTGCTAGTGCTTCTACTCCTGCTTCTTCTCATATATGGTTCTTTAGACAAACCTTTACTGTTGCTTCTAGAACTGGTGCTCAATCCTATGAATATAGAATTAATGTTCGTTCTGGTTCTATTGTTTATTTAGATGGTGTAGAAATTCATCGTATTAATGTTGCTACTGGTGCTCTTACGATGGCTTCTTATGCTACTGATGGAAGAAATAATGATGAAAGTGCTCAATGGAGAGTTATTACTGGAAAAATGTCTCAATTATCTGCTGGTACTCATGTTTTTGCTACTGCTGTTATTCATAAATCTGGTTATACTTCTATTAATTCTGAATTTGATGGTTCTTTATTAATTTCTTTTGATTCTGATCTTAATCCTCGTAATGTTGAAATGAGTGGTAAACAAAGTAGTCAAAGATGGAGTGATTCTCCTGCTAGTAATTTAGCAGATCAAGATTATGCTTCTCGTTGGGCTTCTTGGGTAAATACTGATGAAGATCCTATTCAATGGGCTCAAATTAGTTATAATAATTATAGAACTGAATATATTAATAAATATTGTGTTGTTAATGCTTGGGATGCTCCTCAACAAGATCCTGTTAAATGGACACTTAAAGGGTCAAATGATGATACGAACTTTACAGATATTGATCATGAAGAAAATGTTACTTGGGATCAAAGAACTCAACGTTTATGTTTCTATACTCCTAATAATTTAAATACATATCGTCATTATAGATTTGTTTGTGAAGAAACTAGTGTTGCTTTCCCTAATTGTCAATCTTGTATTATTGCTGAATTAGAATTTTATATTGTTAATTATGATACACTTTCTGTTCCTGCTCTTGATTACAATCCTAAACAAATCAATGGATATGTTAATGTTGATTTCCCTACAACACTTCCTACTTCTGAATATTATCATAGTTTCACTATTACTCCTGCTCTTCCTGCTGGTGTTGTTTTAACACCTGGTAATGGACGTATATTAGGTCGTCCTACTACTCCTGCTTCTGGTACTTATACTGTTAGTGCTCTTAATCCTCAAGGTGTTACTTCTACTTCTCTTCTTACTATTAATATTGCTACTTGTAATTATCCTTCTTCTGTTATTAAATTTAGTGCTACTGGATTTGAATCGGATGCTTATCAAAATGGTTATTATATTGAAAACACTATGGGTACTCAAGTTGCTTCTTATCCTCAATTCCCTCGTTGGGCTAATGAAATTACTGCTTCTTATTGTTTAGCTGCTGGTAGCTATAAACTTGTCTTATTAGATAATGGTAACAATGGTTGGGAAAAGGGTTCTTTAGTGATTTCATTAGAAGATGGAACTGTTATCATTCGTGCCTCTGTACAATATGGTGAATCTCCTAAAGCTATTCCTTTTACTGTAGGTAATGTAGTTGCTATTGGTGCTGCTTCTTGGTCTTATTATTCTGGTTCTGAACCTGCTGCTAATTGGTATGATCCTGCTTATACTCCTTCTTGGCCTGTAGCTACTGCTGGCCATTTCACTGGACTTTCAGGTGTTACTCAATATTATAGAACATCCTTTACTATGACCAATATTAATCAATATGTTATTTATGAAATTACTACTTTATTAAAGGCTGGTGCTGTTATTTATCTTAATGGTAAACAAATTAATAAGATTAATCTTCCTTCAACTGTAAAATCAACTACAATGGCTCTTAAAGAATTCTCTGAAGTTACAAAAGTTACTTCTGCCGGTAGTATTCAATTTGGTGATCTTAAAGATGGTGCTAATGTCTTAGCTGTTGAAATTCATCGTTTCTCTGATATTCCTGAAACAACTTTTGATGCTTATGTTCATGTTGAAACTTCTGGATCTTATAGAGCTATTGATGGTACTTATAGTACTAATGCTCCTGGTTATAAGACAGATAGTTATGATGAAAGAGAATATAAAGCTTTTGATGGTAGTTATAGTGCTAAATACTTTAGTAACAGATGTATGGTTGAAAATGAAAAAGTTTATCTTCAATGGACTTATAATAACAATAGAAGAGATTATGTTAATAGTATTACCTTCGTTAGAAGTACAGATAATGGTAGAGTTCCTAAAGATTTCGAAGTTTTAGCTTCTAATGATGGTACTACTTGGGATTCCTTAGTTGTACGAACTGGCGTCGTTTTAGATAAATATAATAGTCTTACTGGTAAAGTAACTCTTGATTTCTATACTACTAAGAATTATAATGCTTATCGTTTAACTATGTACAGTAGTGATTGTAATCAAGGTTATGAAGTTGCTGAAGTTATCTTAAATAGTAAGAGATTAGATAATTATTGTGCTGCTGATAACGGCTTTACTATTGCTGCTGATGGTCAAATAGCTACAAAGAAATGTCAAGATTGGTATGACGGTGCTATTAGTCGTCTTTGTACTAATGGTGTTTGGGGAACTGAAGAAACTAAATGTACTATAGCTAAACCTCTTACTCTTCTTTATGATTCTTATGTATATATCTTTAAGACAAATAAATTCAATACTATTACTGCTCCTGTTATTCGTGCTGTAAATGGTGTATTATCCCTTGAATCTACTCTTCCTGTTGGTATTACTTTTGATGAAAAGACGGGTATTATTTCTGGTACTCCTGTTGTTGATTTTAATACTACACAAGTTATTATTAAAACAACAAATAGTGCTGGTGAATCTCTGACTACTCTTACTCTCTCTTCTATTACTGAAGTTGCTACTGTTTCTGGAGGTATCATTACTTTAATTGTACTTGCTGCTATTGTACTTATTGTTGGTGTTTGTCTCCTTGTTTGGTGTATTCTCATTCGTGTTAAGAGCAGTAAGAAGGGTAATCATACTAAATTAGAAAAGAAACCTAGTGCCACCAAAAAACCTAGTGGCAATAATAAAACTGTTAAAGTCTAAAATGTTTCATTTTTTATAATATATTTATAATATACATTTGTTTTTCTTATTGCTTGCTTAAGATTTGTTCATTTTTTAAATCTCGTCATATCTTATTAGATATAATTCATTGTGTTATGTATACACAGCTTATTAAGTACTTTAAACTATTCTACTTGTTTTGTTAGTATATATTTTTAAACAATTTTGTTATATTAAAAAAAATATTAAAGAGGGCTATCAATGAAAGAAATGGTTTATATATAATAACTATTCAACTATTAGTTCAAGTGAACTAGGGACACATGAATGACATTTATTAAAACTATTGTTGATAATACTTTGTATTTTATGATACTGTAACATATAACGAAGTATTATTCATAATTATATTTAATTCTAAACAAAAAGAAAAAGAACTAATAACTAGAATAACTTTTATAATAAAAAGGTATGCATAAAGACCCACGGTATTAGTATTTGAATATGATTCTTTGCTACTGTTTGCCTTGGTAATTTGTTTTGACTAGGTTTCTTACATTTCTTTCTATATACAACAATATATGTAATAATAATAACACATAAGATATACTAATTAGAACTGCATAACAATAAGAGTAATACCACTAGTATTAAGATTAGGACCTTCAACAGTACTAAGAGTAATAGAAGTAGATATAGTTCTTTTAATGTTTGTGATAATTATAGTATAATTAATGTGCACTAACTTTGAGGTTTTATTCCTAATAATACTTGTTTTAGTATCAATAAATAATAAAGAAAAAAGACTATGATAAATAGAAATATTATATTCAACAGTTTGGATTCTAGGTTGAGGAGTAGTGTTATCACTATATGTATAGAAAATAGAGGATATATTAAAAGAATGACAAGATAAAGGTTTATTTAATGAATATATTTTGTGAGTATTTCCAAAGATATAATCAGTATAGGTATCACTTATAGGTATTTTCACATATAAGACAAATGAATAAGAGAAAAATGGGAAAAAAATCAATTAAATATGCTAAAAAAGTTGGTGATAATAAAAATTTTTCTTCCCCATATAGATTAAAAAATAAGTTCACTATAGATATAGTAGTACATTTTATAGTCACTTTGAGGGAAATGAAGATTTCATTGTCATTTCTTTTGGAATCAATGAATAATCAAGATAATATGACCATTCTTTAAATCAGAATCACATATATTTCATCACTTATCTTTGTATATACAATAGCAAAAAAAAATTAAAAAAAAAAAAAAAAAGAAAAAAGACATACAAAGTCTTATTTCCTAATATTTTCTAAAACATTTAATAATTCTTTATCGAGAAGAAAGCTGAAATTATTACAATACGATCATAGACAGTGGTTCTTATAATATTTAGAATGATCTACTTATTGGTAGATATTTGGAGCTAATTGCTGCTTAAAAAGATAAGTAGAATAATATAGATACTTCAATGAAGCCATTTATAGAAAGGATCATATAAAAAAGGAAAACTAATTACCAATGTAGTTTTATTTCATTTCTAAATATTTAGAAATTCATATAAATAATATGGAGAGAACAACAGGAAATATTTATTCATAATAGCATAATGTGCATGATGACGTTTCTAAGAGAATAACGATGAGAAGATTCTTGTATTCAAGACATTGATATCTATACTATGTCAACTAAATAACTCTATGGAGACCGTGTAATTAATAAAGTAAATACTATAAAAAGATTGTTGTTTAAATTACGGAACTTATTAGAAAAAGACTATAATTATCCATTTTATTTACGGTAATTTTTTGGCTCTTCATTATAATAAGGAATTTTATGTATTTTTTTAATTCTTAAGATTAGTTCAAGTTAATATGGCTGTACGTTTCTATAACTTAGTGGGAATTACTTAACAAATATATATAGATACAATATATTCTTTTGGTCAGTAGACAAGGAAAAATCCGTCTTCAGATGTTTTACAATAATGCTACACCTGCTGTAGCCAATCAAGTAGCTCATCAAACCGTGTCAACAGTATTAGCAAGATCTCCTCGTTTTTGTAATTTTATTGAACAGAAGGATTCTAAGATTGTTTTTAGAAGGTATTTAGTGTTATATTCTTTGAATATTAATTATTATTATTTTCTTTCTTCTTTTAATTTATAAAATGTTTTGAATATTAATTATTTTTTTTTATTTCTTTCTTTTAATTTATAAAATATTTTGAATATTAATTATTATTTTTTCTTTCTTTCTTTTAAATTATAAAATGTTTTGAATATAAATTATTATTTCTTATTTATTTCTTTTAATTTATAAAATATTTTCAATAAATAATTTTGTGACTGTTAACTATAGATATGCAAGTTTATTTTTCATTGTAGCTATTGATCCTGCAGATAATGAGCTTTTAGCACTTGAAGCAATTCAACATTATGTAGAAATATTGGATCAATATTATGGAAATGTATTTAAACTCTGTTTTATTCCATTGAATCATTATTTATTTTTATATTTAGGTTTGTGAACTTGATATTATTTTCCATTTTGATCAGGTATATATATTTAAAAGAAAAAATATATATATAAATAATTATAATAACTATTAATATATATAGGCATATTATGTTTTGAATGAAGTCTTTATTCGTGGTCAATTACAAGAAACAAATAAGAGAGAAGTATTAAGATTAGTCATGGAACAAGATAAAGCAGAACAAGAGTCTCAACAAGCTACTCTTTCTTCTATTACTAATAAAATTCGTGTTCCTGGAATGTAAATTAATATTATTTATATATATATATACTGGTATTATTCTATATATTACTATACAATGTTTATTTCATAGTTGTATATTTTTTTCATTATATTATATTTTATTTTATTTTATTTATTTTTTCCTTACTATTCCATAGTAATGCTATTCATATTTCTCTATCGTATTATTAACATGATTCATATATTATTTTGTTGTTTTTAAATACTCTCGTTTTTATCATTCATATATAAATACAACTAAATAAAATTAACAATATATTGAATATAATAATAATAATTCAATGAATAAAATAATTATAGCAATAAAGTTGTAAGATATTGAACAGCATCACGAGCTAAAGTACAATCAGGCTCCATATCTAATAATTCTTGAACTTCTTCTAGTCTTCCTTGAATCATTGAATTGATTTCATCATTTGTATATATTGTAGTACTTTTAAGAAATTCAAAAAGACTCTTTTGATAATACCATGAACTCTGATCATCAGGCTCTGTATATAGAGCATTCAAAATCAAACTTAAATCTATAGATTAGGATATATTATATATATTCAAGGGAAATAATAAATAATAAATAATAAATAATAAATAATAAATAATAAATAATAAATAATAAATAATAAATAATAAATAATAAATAATAAATAATAAATAATAAATAATAAATAATAAATAATAAATAATAAATAATAAATAATAAATAATAAATAATAAATAATACATAATAAATAATACATAATAAATAATAAATAATATAATAAATAATAAATAATAAATAATAAATAATAAATAATAAATAATATAATAAATAAAAATATAAAACTACCTTTATCAATAAATTCTTTAATATCAAAATCAATAAGATTATTTATATATCCTTCTGATAATAAACTTAATCTATAATTCCAAGCTGAATAATTACTGAAATTATGTTCAATTCTTTTATATGTAAATTCTAACATTTCATTAATTGATAAATGTAAATGTGTACAAACAAATTTCCAATGATTCCAACAATGGAAATTTCGTTCATCCACTAAAAACAACTTTTCACATAATTTTATTTCGTCTTTTGTTAATAAGGATGGCTCTCTAGAATAAATAAATAATAATCAAACTATTATAATAAAATTGTTTAACTAATATATATATATATATACAGAGTAAAAAGCCATTTTCTATGATGCCATAAAGGATAACATTTTGTGTCTTTATTTTGAATAATACTTTGAGTGAGAAATAATTCATCAGCTATAAAACTCTTTCTACTTTCATCAGCTCTATTGTTTATAATATAATAAAATTCAACTTATATTGAATAACATAGATATATTATCAACAAAAAAATATATAATATTTACAGATTAGCTTGTGCAAGCGTGTTCTTTATATATTCTTTTCTATAATTCCATATACTTGTAACATCAGGGTTTAATGAAAGTAATTTAGTACTTAATTCAATAGCAGTTGGACTATAATCACCTTTAGCTTTCTAGAATCTTAGAATTTGAATAAAATAAAAATTACCATAGCAAAACACATCTTTTCTAAAGTAACATATTTCTTAGCTTTTGCTTGTTCTTCAGAAATTTCTTCAATTGTTTTCTCAGTTACTCTTCTTACTCTTCCATGCTATAAATATAAAACAATACAGCCAAAATTTATGTACCATTTTGTTAACTATATTTTATTAGTTCAATAAAAGGAAAATATCTCTTTTAAATAATCATAATTTAATTCGTAGGAATCTTTGGAAACTCAGGTCTCATCTTAGTATTTTTCTTGATTATATAAATTGACTATGTTTTCCTTTATTCTTTCATTACTTATCTAAATAAAGGATTATCAATATTTACTTTTTCTTCACATAATTAGAAATAACATTAAGATTGCCATAAAATGAGCAAATATATATATTTACAGAATTCTTCTTCAAAAAAGGAAGAAAAGAAGTATAATAATGTTCAGCAGGCAGCTATTCAAAAAATAATAAAAGAAACTCAAGCAAGATGTAAATTAGCTGAAGAGATCGGTGTTCAAGCATATACAACTTCTACATATAAGGCACCTGAAGCTAACTTAAAGTATCTTCAAGCAGAAATTAACAGGTAAATTTGATTCTTATTTTTATATTTGCATCAATTGATATTTAAAACTGTTTCTAATTATATTTATATAGTGTTGAATCTCATAATAAGCGTTGGGTATTGTTTTTTCGTGTTAATATTTAATTTATTTGCTTTTATAGGAGATTGATAAATGTTATGAAATACAACGAAGTTTAAAGCAATTAGATGATATTAAAAGGTATATTATACAGTTTACTTTTAACATGAACATATTAGGTTATCATAATTATGATTATTATATGATAACTATATTGTAATAAAAATGTATTCTATAGGCATTCACATCGTTCAAGATCTCCGTACGATTCTAGATCCAGTTATATACATAACTCTAAGGATAGGAAATCCTATTCTTCATCACATGATCATAGACAGTCTTCATCACATGATCATAGACAGTCTTCATCACGTGATCATAGACAGTCTTCATCACGTGATCATAGACATTCACAACATGCTTCGTCAGAATACTATCATAATAGTAATAATCACAATTCTTCTTCTCATTCTCATTATACTTCTTATTCCCATTCTTCTTCTTCTTCTTCTTCTGCTCCTATTCAAGTATCAAATAAAGATATATATAAAGAAGAAAGAGAGAGAATGGCTGCTTTAAAAGCTAGTAAAATGGCATTATTGAATAAACCAGTAACTGTCAGTTCTTCATCTTCATCTCCTTCTTCATCTCCTTCTCCTTCTATTCGTCCTAATAGACATTATGAAGAATATATTATAAAACCTAAGGAAGATAATGACATTCATAATAAATCACAAGATAAACAAATATATACAAATAATAATCAAAATAAATGTTCAACTAAGAATAGTGTAAATGACATTGAAGAATGTTTAGATCCCAAATTACAACCTCGAATTGACTCCTCATCTGAAGAAGAAATTAGTATTAATAATAATAATAATAATAATAATAATAATAATAATAATAATAATAATAATAATAATAATAATAATAATAATAATAATAATAATAATAATAATAATAATAATAATAATAATAATAATAATAATATAGATAACAAAAATGGTTCTATAGATAAATCTTCTTCAACACATAAACATAAGCATAAACATGTATATTTCTTAATCTATATAATATACCCTATTTATTTTATATAGTATCATCATCGTCATCATTAAAAAATAATTTCACTGTATATTTGTAAATCAATAATTGTTTTGTTATCATATGTCAAAGATTTTTATTTATAAATAACATTTTTTTTTAATTAAAAAATAAAAAAAAAAAAGAATAACAAACTAAACAAAATAATCAAGAGGATGAAAATGGAATTTGTTATACCTCAGTATATATATAAAAGAGACTAATAAATAATATTACTTAATAGACTACAAAAATATATAAAGAAGTATATTGAAACAAGTTAACAAAGAAATGCAGCAATTTTCTCAATATAAATTGAAATGTAAAGAAATAAATAGAGAATACATAATAAAAAAGATATTTATATTGAGAATAGAATAAGACTCTATTTGGATGAAATAATAGAGAGAGAAAGAATTGCAATTTCTTAAGAATGGATGAAAATATGGAATTAATAGAATTGAATATAAATATATAAATATAAATATATAAACATACATATATATGTGGAAATCAAATATAAAACTATAGAGAAAAAAAATATACACATATTCTTTAGAAACAGTTATTCACTCAAAAAAAATAACGAATTCATGAAATATTAATTGTAAAAGAAGAGATATAAATAAAGAATATTTGTTTTTAACTCATAAAAATCAAATTTATTCTTCTCTTCAAAATCAAATAATAGTATATAAAAAAATAATTATTAAGGAAATAATTATAAATTTAGGGAAATAATCTATTTATAAAAAGATATATAAATATATATAGAGTAATAGAATAATTCTATTATAAAGGAGAAGAATGAAAAGAAAAAAGGTCTATAGAAAGTATATATATGATAGGGGGTATATATATATATAAAGTTGAGAAGGAATTTAAAAATTAAATAGGATCGAACAAAAATTTATATATAATATAAATATATATATATTTAAAAAAAAAAACATATATATATATATAAAATTAAAACAAAAAGTAAAAATATATAAATATAAGAAATAGAGATATTCAAAATGATGTGAGTATTTTCTATGAATAGAAATCTATTTAGAAATACACATCACTATATATATATAAATGAAAGAATATCATATCTTCATCTGATAAGAAATTACAAATAAATTAGAAAAACAAAATTAGAAAAACAAAATAAGAAAATAAAAAAGTTTGAAAAATTATATTTAGTAATAATATAGTATATATATATATAAAAATACTAAATAAATAATAATATAGAGAATACTAAAGGAAGATAGTATTTTACTAACTAACTCATAAATGTAATGAGATATATAAATAATAATGATTTATATAGAATACAATATAGATATATAGACGATAAAAGAAATTGTACTAAAAAAAAATATATATTAATTTAGAAAGATATGTATATATATAAATATATATATATTCAAGAAGATAGATTACAAGTAAATAATATTTAACGGATTATAATGAATTATTTAATACTAAAACAATATAATGTATTATGATATTATTTAAGCAGTTAATACTTCACAACCATTGTCTGTAATAAGAATGGTATGTTCGAGTTGAGCAGCACGACCGCCGTCAGAAGTACGAACGGTAGAATCATCTTCATCAATATATGTAGTATTCGCATATTCTACTATAATAGGCTCTATAGTAAATGTTTGATTCTTCATCATTCTTCCTGGATAAGAATTCTTTGTATGTATAATATAAGGTAATTCATGAAGTTCAGTACCTACACCATGACCACCAAGATCAAACACACTATATATAGGTAATCATAATTAATAAAAGATATAAATAAATATATAAATAAATATATAAAATATATAAAAAAATATATATAAAAATATATATAAAAATATATAAAAAAATACGGTCTGTATTTATATTTGTTACAAACACGACTAATAGCATCACCAATATCTGAATAATTAGCACCAGGTTTACACACTTTTATAGCTTCATCCATAGCTTCATGTGTACACTTGATTAATTTCTTTCCATTTTCATCGACGTTACCAATAGCATAACAACGAGTCATATCACCATAGTAACCTTTATAAAGATCATACATATAGTTTATAATATAAAAAAAGAAAAAAGAAAACGAGTTCACACTTTATAAAAAAGGAGAACCTTGAATTTTCCTTGAAATGAAAAAGGAGAAAAAAAAATCTTTTGCATTACAAAAAGAGAATATGATAAATTAACAGCATACCATCAACAAACATGACCATATCCATCTTTAAAATATCTCCATCTTGGAGTTTACGATCGTCTGGAATACCATGACAGCAGACATCATTAACACTAGAGGAGATACTTTTAGGAAAATGACCATAGTTTAAAGGTCCTGGATAGTAACCAAGAGAGCAGGCATATTTGTGCATTTCTCTATCGATTTCATCAGTAGATACACCAGGTTGAACTAGTGTATCGACAAAATCCATGACCTTTTTGGTTATTTGACAAGCTTTTCTCATTTTTTGAACGCCCTAAACACGAAAAAAAGTAAGAAAAGATATATCTTTTACTGTGAAAAAAAATAAAAACTGTATATACTTCAGGAGAATGAGCGTGAGCAGGAGCATTACTAGCAGGAATAAAGCCATCATAATAATAAGATGGTTTAAGGATCTCCTGAGGAACGGCGTTCATTGGGGAAACATGTCCTAAGACTACTTCAGGGAAATTTTGAGGTCTTTTAGGTAAAACGAATGCCCTGGAGTGAAAGCAGTTCTTGCTTAAGCATAAAAGAGTCTTTGCAAACATAATGAGAAGTTGTCAAAATAAATAAAAAATGGAAAAAAAAATTTCAAAAGAGAAATTTTAGCGAGAATCAGCAGCCAGTCTCTTTGCTTAAAAATTATTTTGGATGGCTAAGAAAACAAATGGCTGTACCTCCAGAACCATTTATTTCATTATCAACTATTCTAGAATGTAATACGTATGATGAAACGAATACCAGAAAAAAGTAAGCTTTTTCACCCATTTGATGTCGACTTTCACTTTGTGAGAAAAATGAATAATGAACCATTTTTATAGTAGAATAAACGAATCTAAGACTTTCTGTGAAGAAACCAATCTTGTATGATATTCCAATAAGCATTTTGACGACAATTTAGATTTTTGGTGCTTTATTATGGGAGTACTATGAGAGGATCATACTCCTTAGGTATTCATATGCATAAATAAGTGTTAATAATCATTTATCATTAGTCAAGAGAACTTTTCTACGAAGATTCCCCTTTCTCTTTGGTCAGGCAGTTGGAATATAAATGGTACTCTACCTCCTGAAAGCATTGAAAAGTGGATAGGTGATGCCAATTCTCAAGTAAATTAAAAATTTCAATAGTAGATGATCAGTAATCTGTATAGAAAGATATATATGTCTTCAATATTCAGGAATTTGTACCACTCAATATACTTACACTTGTATCTTCTATCGATATCTATTTAATCGATCATTTCTTTTCAGATATTTCGATATGGTGTTCAAAAAAGGATAGATATATGGAATAAAAATATCCTAATGACATTAAATAAGGATCCTAATGTTGTATGTGAATTAGATCTATACTTATAATTATATGTGACGTATCCTCTATTGCCATTGTTGACTTGTTATGACATTCTAAGTTTTTATTCACTGTTTATCTTACATGTGTCTCAAATTATTATAAGTATTTAATATTATCTAGGAGTATTCTAACTTGATCATGCAATCTTCGGGTGGACTTTGTTTGCTTATATATGTGAAAACATCATTAATCGATCAGATACATGATTTATGTAGTATATTTATGAGTCTAAGTTTTTATTTTTTAAAGTTTTATTTGCATGCGTTTATATTCATATATGTTTTTCTATAATTTTTTTATTCTATTCTTTGTATAGTATTTAAAGTGAATACAGGACCTTTTGGGTTTCCAAATAAAGGAATTCTTGGTATTTCTTTCAATATTTATAATACTTCATTATGTATATGTAATCAACATGCGAAACCACATCAAAAAGGATATAATAAACGATGTAAAGACTTTCAATAGTATATCATGATTATTAAGATTCAATAAATATATATAATTATGTGTTTCATTTATTTATTTTTTATTTTCATGATTATTAAGATTCAATAAATATATATAATTATGTGTTTCATTTATTTATTTTTATTTTCATGGTTAATCGTGTATATTTTTTTAGGGTATATATATATATAGTCTGAATACATATAAGCTTCCAAATGGGTTATTTATCAAAGATCATGATATTATTATTTGGGTATATATATATATAACAGTAATTGTTATTATTCATATTTATTTATTTATTATTTATTATATATATATATATATATATATATATTTTATTATTTATTTATTTATTATATATATAGTCAGGAGATTTGAATAGTCATTTACAATTTCCAAAAGAATGTAAGAATAACCGCGGGAAACTACTTATTGAGGATAAAAACAATGAAGAAAATAGTGTTATAGTGGATTCTTCAAAGTTATTATATTCGCGGTTATTTCAGTTTTCTTATCATGAATTAACTAGTCTTTTACCTTCTTATATTTGGGAATACTATTTCACTTATGATGAAGTATATTTATTATTATTATTATATTTATTATTATATTTATTTATTTATTTATTATTATTATTATATTTATTATTATATTTATTTATTTATTTATTATTATTATTATATTTATTATTTTATTTATTTTTATTATTATACATATTATTATACATATTATTATACTTATTATTATTCATATAGATCTATCAATCACAAATAAACGGAAAAGTTTATTTCAAAGGTTTTATGGAGTCCCGCGCTACATTCCCGCCAACATTTAAATTTAAACCTTTGACAGATCAGTATATCTTGAAAAAGGGGAAAAAGGAGAAACCTCCGGCTTGGTATATATTATTATTGTTATAATTATTTGTTTTTATTATCACTATTATAATATTCTTATTACTATTATTATTATAAAATCATTTTTATTATGATCACTATTATCATATATTATATCAAATATTTTCTGTTTCTTTCTAGATATATAATATCATATTTTCCTTAGGTGTGATCGTATATTATATTCTACTCTTGTTCCTCTCTCTATTGCTTCCTCTTCTCCTCTCCTTTCCCTCCCTTTTTCCCGCCAATCGGATCATCTCCCTGTATCCTCTGTCATCTCTATATATGCATATCAATATAATCAATCAAATATGCAATCTCTTCTATTCTCAATTCCAAACAATAATCATTATTTCCATATTGCAGCTCTTAAAGTATAAATATATGCTTTGCAATTTATTATAAATATCATTTATATAATATATTTATTATTATTATATTATGTATTATTATATATTATTCATTTTTTTCATATTTTTTCTCTAAATATATTTACTATTAACATATCATATAGTATTATATTCTTTCAGAAATGAAATCATTACCTAAGAAAGTATATATTATAATTATTATTATATTTTATTATTAATATTTATATTTTTATTATTATCATGTATATTCATTATAGACTCTCAAGTATAATGTTTCTAAATTACAGCAGTTTTCGTCTTTCTATTTATTATATCATAATCATCATTCTAAAAGTAATTACTCTTTAAGTTCAATCATATATACTACTTCTCTATGTATGTTAACTATATTCTTATGCTTATGGCGTTATAAGCATTAGAATTTATCTTTTTGTTTCAATTTACTCTTTTAGAATAATTGTTTTATTTTAATAGTTTTTGTAGCTTTAATTTATTTAAAATATGTCAACAAACAATTGTTTATATAATTATAAATTGAGCAACACAGAATATTCTTTAAAAAAATTCGTACTATTATTTTTTTAATTTTATACACTATCTAAATAATTTAAAAAATGCAAAAAATAGTAAATACATATAAAATGAGAACAAAGAAAGAAAACGTAAAAAAGAGCTATTCTAATTGAATTCATTATATAATTATAATATATATATTATGTATGTATTAATTTAATGTCTCTTGGCTTTAATCCATCCATCATCCTATATATTAATAATAATAATAATAATAATAATAATATATAATAACATACAGATTCTTTCTTTTGGTTATTATATCTTTTACTATAAATATATTAGTTATAATAAATGTATAATGTAAGATATTCTATATTATATATATATATGTATAGACCTACTTATTACGATCGAATCTCTTCTTTTCTCCTTCCTTAGGTCTAGTAGTATTTTCAGTAGACTTTTCACCATTATTAGTGTTATTATTATTATTGTTATTGTTAGATCTTTTGTGATAATTTCTTCTTCTATTATTCTTCTTCATAGGTTCTTTTTCTTCTTCCTTAACAGTAGTAGTAGCGACAGAAGCGGGAACGAAGGCGGGAATGAGATCAGGTTTACCGGTAAGAATACTCTTCCAAGAACGCTTTACAGGAGCAGCAACTTCTTCTTCTTCTTCCTTCTTTTCTTCAACAACTACTTCTTCAACAACTTCTTCTTCTTCTTTCTTTTCTTCAACAACTACTTCTTCTTTCTTTTCTTCAACAACTATATATTATATATAAAAGATTTAAATAAAAAAAAAAAAAAAAAGCACTCGAATACCTTCTTCAGCAACAACTTCTTCTTTAGTTTCTTCAACGACAGGTTCTAAAATAAAAATAAAATAAATATTATAATACTTAAATGATTCTATTTTTCAATACATACCACAAGGAGCACATAAGACAGGATGCTATATATATAAATATGTAATGGAGATGATTAATAGAGAAAAAATACTTCTTCAGCAATTTTAGCAATAGATTCGTTAAGGGAAGATAATTCACAAACGATAGCAGCATACTCACTCTTGTGAGAACATAATTCCTTTTCAGAATCAGTTATTTCCTATAGAAAGAGTGAAATAATAAAAATATACTATTAATTATCTATATTTCATAGTTTGTATAACATAGCTACTTACAGACTTCTTAGCAGATTCTTCAATAGCCTTTAATTGACCATTAAAAAAGTCAATTCTCATCTTAAGAGCTTCAACATAAGGGTTTACTAAAGACTTGTCACTCATGGCTCAATATAACGAAATGAAGAATATAAAATAATATATATTACTCTACAATTATCTACAAAAAGATAGTAATTGTTTTTCATTTTGAGAAATGCTCCTATTATAATGTTGTTGATTTCCCCGTTATTATCTGATAATTCATGGGTATATCTACAGAATTCTCGTCATTCTTTGGATTAGATTTTTTCTACAAACATATTCTAGAATTTTCTCTTACTTTGAGTACTCATTTCAAAATTTTCAAATGGAATCATTTTCATGTTGAATTGTGTATTAATAAGATGTTTTCCTTGCTTAACTATGAATCTACTTATTTCTAATGAAATAATCAACAGAAAATTATTGATACTGTCAAGTGTTTATATAAACCCATTATTTTGTCAATGATTCCTATTCATTATTTATTCAAACAACGTTTATTTGGGGCAAATAATAAATAGATGATAAGTATTATATTCAAAATTTCACCTTCAAGATGTGAATAGTGTCAATATCAGAGATTAAAGTTTTTATGTTGAGATTAAGTCAAACAATCAAAAAGATATCCTAATTCTGGCAAAAGAAATCATTTATTATGTTCTTTTATGCTTTTAGAAAAGCAAGTAAAATTAATCATTCTCAACAAAGTGATAATTTTCTTTTCGAAAAATATATATTATATCTAATAATGAAATATTAATAAGCTAATTGCTATTTATCTATTCGTAAAGCTTATTCTAAAAGTTAGAAAATGGGAAAAAAGTGTTTATAGTAGCGAAAAACTTATTATCAAGGAAACATAATAGAAACAACAATTTTTTAATAAAGAAGAACATTCTTTTAAAAGTAATATAATAAAAAGAATATAAAAAGAAGGAGAACCATTAAGAAAGGGAAATAAAAAATAAACGGACAAACAAAAAAGGGTACAAAAAGTAGAAACGAGAAAGAATGAATCAAAATAAAAATGGTTTTAGGATTTTTACAAGATTATTTGATAAAAAGACGAGATATGAGGATATTTTCCCTAATTATTCGAAATATTGATATCGCTAAGGGTTTAATCGGATGTTTGTGGTATGGATAATTTTCTCATCTATTTTATTCTTTGCTTCACCTCTACTCGAGATGAATGACGATACAGATTACTATGAACCTTATAAAGCGGATCGTACTGCCAACGTTGCTAACTACTTAGTTCCTGCTATAAGTGGTTGTATAGGTACAGCAATGGCACACCCTTTCGATGTTATCAAGGTTCGTATTCAAGTTGCCTCACCTATTCATGGTGTTCGTCCTACAATTCTCTCAGTTGCAAAAGGTATCTTAAAGAACGAACATCCAAATGCATTCTTCAGAGGTGTATCTGGTACTGTTATGGGTCAATTTGTATTTCAAACTATTAGACAAGGAACTAGAGATAATTTATATGGATATTTAAAAAGAAAACAAAATATTGAAGTTTTACCATTCTACCAACGTTTAGGAGTTTCTGTATTTTCTGGTATTCTTGCTGGTTTATTTGGTAGTCCTTTTGATTTAGCCATGGTTCGTATGAATGCTGATGTATCAAAACCTTATGTTAAAGGAAAAATATATAAAAACTGTTTTGAAACTCTTGGTGATGTTTGGAGAAAAGAAGGGTTTTTTGTAATGTGGAGAGGTTATACTGCTTTAGTTTGGAGAGGTATCTGTTCAAATACAGCTAGTTTATTAACTTATGCTTCAATTAAATCTGTTGTTAGCGATGAATATGGTTCTTTATCAGCTAAAATTCTTGTTTGCTTATTTACTGGTGCTATGGGCTCACTTGTGTCTCATCCATGGGATGTCATGAAATCTCGTGTCATGTCTATGAAGAGAGATCCTGTTACTGGAAAATTACCTTATAGAGGTACATTAGATAGTTTAGATGAAATTCTTCGTAAACAAGGTTTCTTTGGTTTATATAGAAGTTATTGGGCTTTATATTTCCGTTTAACTTTCCAAGCATTTATTACTTGGGGTCTTAAGGAATATTTCAGTGTAATCCAAGGATGGGATATGACATAAAAGATATATATAATCATACATAT
The DNA here is from genome assembly GCA_039096225.1 of Blastocystis sp. Blastoise. Taxonomy (NCBI): domain Eukaryota; class Bigyra; order Opalinata; family Blastocystidae; genus Blastocystis; species Blastocystis sp. Blastoise. Next base: position 1,611,398 of record JBBPEB010000013.1, read on the forward strand.
ATATGTATCTTTATATATATTACCTTTTATTATCTTTTAAAGAATCGTAATATATATTATGTATAATTTAATTTCATCTTCCTTTCTCTATGTCAATTCAGTTCTCTTTTTTTTTCTTCTTTTATAATGCTTTTTCAATGTTCATACATTTCTTTCATATATATATACTATTATTATGGTCGCTTTTAATTTTTCATTTTTACCATTTTATATATCTATACATATTTTGTTATATAATATAATAATATATTATCGTTATTTCTTGATGATTTATTTTTAACTTAAAATCTATAATGCTTTTATTATCCATTTAGTTCCTTTCAACTTTTTTAAAGTATACCAACTATTCATTTGCTTTGTTTTTCATTCAAATTTTAGAATTTTATTGATCCTTAATAAAAAGGAGACAAAAAATACAAAAAAGAAAGAAAAATTTTGTTTCTCTTTTTTGACTGAAAGTGAATCAGACTCTTTCAGCTTTCTAGGGTTTCAAAAGATTTTTATCGTCTTTTCTTTTATTTTTTGATTGTGATATTAATCTGTTACAAATGTCAGGAGTCTCTAGTACTTTATTTGATCTTCTCACTTACGAAATTGTTAATAAAATTGTTAACGAGAAATGGGATCAAAAATCATACAAAGAATACAACGAACTCTGTGCTAAATTAGATGCTATTGGTGTCAAGACTGGATCTTCTTGGGCTGAATTGTATTTTATTATTATTAATTCTTATATATTCACTTTGCTTTTTTTAAATTCAATTATTTAATCCTTTATTTTTACATTTTAAAATTTTATCTAAAGAAAAACTTTATCAAATCCAAATTGGGATACTCCTAAGAATACAATAGAATATATTGCTAAATACTTTTGGTTAGAGATTTTTGGAAAAAATGCTGATGAAATTATTATTGATAATCAAGTATATATATAATTATGTATAATTTTATTTTGCTATTTGATTTTTTTCCAGTATAAATGTTTTTTTTTTTATTTGTAATTTTTTCCGTATATGTTTTTTATTAAATAATAAATGTATAATTAGGGTTCAACAACTATAGTAGATAAAGATTTCAGACCTACTAAACCTATTTCATCTCCAAATTCAAATGATAAAATCCTAACAGTGTATATATTTATAATATATTATAATATATGCTTTGTTTTTATTTATCTATATATGTTATTAAATATATTCTACTCATACATTTATATTCAATTATATATAGATACACTATTTTCTATAATGGAATTATTAAAGGAATTTTAAATTGTGCAGGATATAACGCATCTGTTACTAATACTATTGATGATAAAAATGAATGTATATATTATATTATATTATATTATATTATATTATATTATATTATATTTGTTTATTACTTATATATTCTTTTAGGTTCCTTCACAATTACTATATATTAAATATATTGCTTACCTGACTAATTCATATACTTAATATATATTGCTAATCATTGTATACAATTGTATTTTATTCTTTAAACGAATTTTGTTGCATTATTATGAACAATTATATATATAAATATATTTTAATATATTACATATCTGTAGTATTCTGTTAACCATAACAGTTTACATTTTTTTTTATATTATTTAATGACTTATCATTAATACTATTTAAAACAATTGAAAATGATATCACACTTATCAAATAATTATTCTTATAAATATTATTTTATTTAATAATCTGTAGTTTTAAATAAATATAAATAAAAAAAGTCTATATTTAAAAATTCTATTAATGAATATAATTTATTATTAAAACCATGTATATGCAAATTATTCATTTAAAACTTTTTATAAATTTTTATATAAATACAGAAAAAAATATGAAACAAAACTCAAACAAGCATAGCAACCAAATAAAGATAACCAATTACGTTTTAAAATATATATATTATTATATATATTATATTTAAAAAAAAAAGTATATAATTTTACGATGATATATAAAAAAAGAAAAGAATATCCCCAAATAATAATAGTTACTCAAATAATAATTTAAGCAGAGGTTGTTTTAGTTTCTTCAGTATTTTCTTTAGGAGCCTCAGTACTATTTGTAGTAGTATTATTATTATTATTATTAGTAGTAGTAGTATTAGTATTATTAGTAGTTTCTACTTTGGTTTCAATAGGTTTAAAATTACCTCCTAAAGAATAAAGTAAAATAGAATTTAATCGTGGTAAAATGGCTCTAGGATCATCTAAAAGATCAGCAGTAATTAAACAATTATCAAATAATTGTTGAGTAACAGCTTGAGCAACAAGTGGTTTTTCAGTTCTCATTTTATATAATTGAGACATAATTTCATGATTAGGATTAATTTCTAAAGTAAGAGGTTCAAGAGGAAGAGATTTAGGCATTTCCCCGCGGGACTGAGCCATAAGTCTCATAAGACGTCTATAACTACTATTCATAACATCAGAGAGAAGAGCAGGAGAATCCGATAAACGGTGTGTAATCTATAATAATAATAATAAATAAACATAATAATAAACATAATAAACATAATAAACATAATAATCATAATAATAAACATAATAACAATAAATAAAACTATATATATACCTTAACAGTTTTAACTTTTTCTCCTAAAGTGGTTTGCATCCAAGTGGCTAATTCAGCAGCTTCTTTCTCACTTAAGCCATTTTCAGACTTAACTGAATCTTCATCTAATTTAAGATTTGCATTTTGAACAGCAACAAATTGTTTTCCTTTATATTCACGGATATTTGTAGTAACGAAATCATCAAGAGGTGTATAAACAAATAATACTTCAATATCTTTCTTCTTAAATACTTCAAAATAAGGACTTTCATCAGCATATTTACGTTCAGGTATATTCATATAATAAATTTCTTTTTGATTTTCAGGACATCTTTCTATATATTGATCTAAAGTAGTTAATTTCTCATCTTTTACTTTAGAAGAATCAAAGAGTAATAATGAAGAAATATCATTACGATTCTCATAATCTTGAACAGCACCTTCTTTTAAGAAATGATTATATTGAGTCCAAAAACCTAAATACTTCTCATAATCATTCTTACGTTGATCTTGTAAGAAACGTAAGAATCTCTTCGTTAAGATCTTTCGAATACGAGCAATAAGGGCACTATCTTGCATACCTTCTCTTGATAAATTTAAAGGAATATCCTCACTATCTACAACACCTTTTACAAATCTCATCCAATCAGGAAGTAGTTTCTTAGAACGATTTTCAATTAATACTTTACGACTATATAAACTCACACCAGGCTCCATTCTTCCTAAACCCATAGTTTCTGTTTGAATAGTACCAACAAAGAATAAAGCCTTTAATTCTATAGGAGCATCTGCAGAGAAATGTAATCTATAATAAGGATCATCAAATCCTTGACCTATATAATGATAGAAATCTTTATATTGATCATCAGTAATTGAATTCTTGTCCATAGTCCAAAGAGCTTGAACAGTATTCACGGTTTTACCATTTAATAAAATAGGGAAATTCACAAAATTACTATACTTCTTAATAATACGTTCAATTAACTCACTATCAGCAAATTTCTTTTGAGCATCTGTTAAATATAATATAATTGAAGTACCACGTTTCATGTCTCCTGCTTTTACTATACTATAATCACCACTACCTGTAGAAGTCCAACAATAAGTCTGATTCTCAGTAGCACTATGACTATAAACTTCAACATGATCAGCGACCATAAATGCACTATAGAAACCAACACCAAAGTGACCAATCAAATTATTCTTTATATCACCACCTTCATTCTATAGTATATTATAATAATAAATAATAATATATAATATATAATATAAATAATAATAATAATAATAATAATAATAATAATAATAATAATAATAATAATAATAATAATAATAATAATAATAATAATAATAATAATAATAATAATAATAATAATAATAATAATAATAATAATAATAATAATAATAATATCAAAAAAACACAACAACAACAACAAATTACATACATTTTCCATGGCTTTCTTTAAGAATTGTTTAGATCCAGATCTGGCAATAACACCAAGATTCGATTGCATTTCTTCTTTTGTCATACCAATACCAGTATCTTGAATTGTAATAGTACCTTTTTCAGAATCAATATAAATTTGAATATCTAAAGGCTCTTCAGGATTGTTAATCTTAGTTCCTGAAACTTGAACATGTCTACACTTTTCTAAAGCATCAGAAGCATTACTAATCAACTCTCTTAAGAAAACTTCCTTATCAGTATAAATTGAATGAGTAACAATTTCTAATAATTGCTTAGTTTCAGCTTGGAACTCACGCTTATCATCAGCAGTACTTTCTTCTTTAGAAGGAGGAGTAAATGTAGCAGAAAGAACAACGTCATCCTTTGGATCATTGGAAGGATCTTTAATAGCAGCATCAGCCATCTTAACAACATCTTCCATACTCATATTTTCTTTTTTATTATCATCAGCAGATGTAGAGAAAAAAGCATAGTTCATTCTACTAAAAGGAGCAATAACTCTACTAGAAGCTATAGGTATAAAAAATAAATAATAAATAAATATATATAAAGGTGTTCACAATACATACTTTGAAATTCTCTCTTTAAAGCAACATTAGAGTAACGAGCACAAGCCTTAGCAGCACCCTTTACTAATTTTAATCCATGTCTCATAGCCATATTGATGACACTCTAAATGAAAAGTAACAATAATTTTTTGATTTCTCTCATTACTCTTTTTCTTTGTTTTATAAACAGAGAGAATTATGAAATGTCTTGGGGAAACATTTTAAGGATTCTTATTGGATCAATCATTCTTTCTCGATCAATTATTGGCTTCTGGAGTTCTAGAAATGAATTGTTCTTTCGATTTTCGATTCTGTTTTGAAATGATTTTCATTTCCTTTGTTTGTTTGCGATGATCTTATAAAGAAAGAAAAGTCTTTTCCTTTGTTTTTACGTATCTAATTTTATAGACATTATTCTCAACTATTATTGAGATATAAAAATAAATATCGTTTTTATAAATAGTGTACAATTGACGAGTTTGGTCTTTTAAAATTCGAGAAAGAACCAAATATATGGATATAATAAATATTTTATACTAATTTTGAGTATTGTTTATAAAATGAGTAAAAATGTGTGTTTTGTCTGATATATGTATATTATAACTTTTTATTTTATTTTCTAGAGTCCTTTGGTTGTTCATTTGTAGTTTTTTTCTTTTTGTAATGTGTCACTGATACCATGACGAAGAGTAGGGAAAAGAATGACATCTTTGATAGATTCAGCATTTGTAAGTAACATTACAAGACGATCTACACCCATACCCCACCCTGATGTTGGTGGCAAACCATAGGTCAATGCAGTCACAAAATCTTCATCAGTTGGCGGTATTTCATCATCTCCTTTCTCTTTCTCTATTGCTTGTAACTTAAACATTTCATTCTGAATCTATTTTTATATTATTTAAGATATATAAATGGTATATATAATAATAATAATAATAATAATAATAATAATAATAATAATAATAATAATAATATTAATAATAATAATAATAATAATAATAATAATAATAATAATAATAATAATATATATATATATATATATATATATATATATATATATACATGTGGACTATTTTGTTCAGTATATGCATTAACGATCTCCATTTGATTTATAAATAATTCGAATCGTTCGGCGATGCCGGGACGAGTGGGGGATTCGTGGGCAAGAGGAGACATAACCTATATATATAATATCTTATTATTTTAAAATATTATTTAATTAAAAAAAAAAGAGAATATATATATATAAATGTAAATTAATATTTTTATAAATAATATAATATAATAATAACTAAAAGAATATGTATATAAAAACATTAAAATATAAAAAGTAGAATGGAGAGATACCATTGGATGACCGGTGATAAAAGTAGGATTTTGGCACGTGACTTCAATATAATGATGAATAAGTTCATCAAGAACACGATTCAATGTGATTGGAGGAGTTATCGGAATACTATTCTCTTCACAATGATGAACCAAAAGAGGAAGAGATGATTCTATATATATATAAATATAGTAATAACAATAAGTAGAAAAAAAGATATAATAATACTATATATAATAATAAATACAATTATTAATATAATATATATATATACGACTATTCATGTCTTGAAGGTCTGGAATATGTTTCTTAAGTTCTGTATATATATCCATTTGTTTATAAGGAGGAGTGTAATCAATAATCTGATCCTTATAAGGAAGAGAAAGAGAATTATATAGAGATTTACATAAGCCTGTATATATATAACTCATAGTAATTATTAACTTTCTAATATATCATGAATACAATAGTATAGAATACCATTAAGAATATACATATATATCTTTATATATCATTATATATATCATGAATACAATAGTATAGAATACCATTATAAATACAAATATATATATATATATACCTGAGATCATATCTTCTGTATCTTTGATCCACGTGTTCATATCTATATACTGACGATAGGCCTCAATAGTCGTGAACTCAGGATTGTGTTTCATATCAATTCCCTCGTTTCGAAATACGCGGGAAACTTCATACACGCGACCAAATCCACCAACAACTAATTGCTATTAAATAGATATATATAATAATTATATAGAAAATAATTATATCAATAATAATAATTTTACACATAAACACTTTTAATAATAAACAAAAATAATAAACAAAAATAATAAACAAAAATAATAAACAAAAATAATAAACATAAATAATAAACATAAATAATAAACAAAAATAATAAACATAAATAATAAACATAATATATACTTTAAGATATAATTCTGGGGAAATACGCATATATAGATCTTCACCTATGCTTTTCCCGCGGGTAACAAATGGGCGAGCAGTCGCACCTCCTGCCGAACTCGATAGAACGGGTGTCTCAACCTCCATAAAATCACGGGAATCCAAGAAATGACGTAGATATTTAAGAATCTAGATATAATAATAATAATATATATATATATTAATATAATTAATAATATATATACTTTTGTTCTCTTTTGAAATATAAGTCTAGATTTATCATTTATTAACAAATCTAAATATCTCTATATATATAAATATATATGAATAACTATATATAGAATACAACTATACTTGTCTATAAATAATATTATCATTCGATAAAGTTTGCCATTCCCGTGGTAATGGAGGAATACATGGAGATAATAAAGTAATTTCCCTGGGAATAATAGATAATTCCCCCTTTTCTGATTTTCCTGGAAATCCTCGAATACCTATATACATAGGTTTAAATAGATAGATAAGCATTATTATCAATAATATATATATATATACCTATAATATCTCCAGGTCGAATGAGCCGATTTATCGAAGAATAAGAATCAGTCGCTGGAATATAAAAGAAATGAAGAAAACATATATATTCTTATAATTCTAATATATCTAAAAATAATTTAATAATTATCTAAATTTTAAAAATAATGATGATTATTATTATAAAAGATATTTCACTTCCTTTTGGACCTTCATATTGTAGTTTTGTTGCAATTACTTGTAATGTAGAATCTTCATTTTTAATATCATAAAATATAAGTTTTGAACTTGCTTTACGTTTATTAAGTACACGACCTATAAAAATAATAATGCCAATAAAAAACTTTCAAAAATACCAGCTACAAAGAATTCATGATCTTTTTCTCGTGCTCCATCAGGAATATGATTCCATTTCTCACGATAATCCTTTAATGTACAACTTTCAATAAATTTCGGATATCTATAAAAAGGCTTAAAGTAAATTAAATAACTCATACTGTTTCATATCATTTAAAATATTCATTCGTTCAGTATCTGGATGAATTGGAGCTGGTTTTGTAGATAATGAACGTAACATCGGCAATACATAAGACTTTGATCTCTTCAATGCCATCAAACATGTACTGTTGAGTAATAGTCGATTTATTTGAAACATTATAAACCCAAAGAAAAAAGCAAAAAATGATGTTTCACAAACAATGTTTTTTTTGGCTAAAACATTATGCTTGATTGTTATGAATTAGTTTATATGTAAATGGCTTCAAAAAATGAATTACTCATTATTTTGTATATTTTTAAGAGTCATTATTCATAATATGTATACACATGTGTATCTTGATGTTAAATAAAGACGTATTTATGTTGAGAATCTATTGTATTATTTAATTTATGCATTTTTGAATGAGTTTCTATTTCATGTTATTGACTCTGTAAAGTATACCAGTAATTAATTATAAAAAATACGGGTTAAGTCCTATAAACGATAATCCAACAAGATTTTCATTATTATTTAAGATGTAACATTATTTCTAATCGTTTTAATGAAATGGCTGGTGAAGATAAGTATATAATTCTCTAGCATCATTGGGTTTCATGCACTCTTTTAAATCGTTCAATGCCATATCGGCAAGATCACTGATTCTATATAATGATAATATCACATTTAAATGATATATATATTAATTTATACGAATTTAGTTTATTTCTCAATTGATTTACATTATCTACATTGATACCCGGAAAACTAAGAAGAATATATATAATTAAGGAAATTATTATTTATTAAGTTATATATATATATATATAAGGATATATCAATTGATTGCGTTTCTTGCTTTGTATCACCATCAATTGTTGTTTTATCCTCTATATATTATATATATTGATTATTATTTTTTTATACGTTGATTATTATTATTATTATTATTATATATATATATATACCAAGAGTCATCGCTCTTCCTAAATCCGGTTCTGAACGACTTTTTTTTAAATATTCAAATAACTATATAATAATAATAATAATAATAATAATAATAATAATAATAATAATAATAGCCATACTTCAACGACTTCAATATCATTATAACACCATAATAATTTTAATCGCGGGAATGATCTGATAAGGACTGTTAATTGTGTTTTTACTTTATAGAGATCAATTCCTGATGATGAATTTGGCGGATTCATAATTAAAAGCGCGGGATTTGAATAATATTTACACATATTTTCAGCCTATAAACATATATATAACTAATATAATAAAGAGAAGATAAGAATGAATATAGAATAACTATCAATTCTTAAGAATACATAGTATAAATTCTGTTATATATATATTGTTATCATTATAAGTATAACTATTATATATATTATATCGTTATAATTATTATTATTATTGTTATTATATATATATATACCTGTTTATATAAACGGCCACTAACTAAACTACTCACTAAATCCATTCCTTCCTTTCGTTCTATGCATATATCACGTGATAATATATAATCACCAATCGATAGTGTCGCTGGAATAACTACAAAACCGCGGGAATAAAGGGAAAGGACCAAAGGAGCATTAAATTCCCGCATATCTACTAAAATAGTGCCATGATTTCTATGAATAGATAATAATATAGATAATAATATAGATAGCAATATATTTAATAATATATAAATAATATATATAATAATATATAAATAATATATATAATAATATATATAATAATATATATTATAATACATTTAATATTATATTTAATAATGTATTTAATAATATAGATAATAATACATTTAATATTATATTTAATAATATATTTAATAATATATTTATTACTCTTCTTTTTGTTCATCGACAGTAGGTAAAGAACTATATATGTATATATATATACAATAATAATAATATCAATGATAATAATGAATATATATATATATATATATACGTTAATACATGATGTACGGCGATATTTCTGCGTCCCTCGATAGCCGTTTTAAACCCGTTTCCCTCCCCTTCAACGTCCTGCATATAGTTATATCCTTCGGCTGTGTCTTTATGACAGAAGAAAATACAAGACTTTTTGGGGGAGGGAAATTGAGCAGCATATAACTATATATATATAATAAGATGAATATATCTATTGATATATATTCCAATAATAGTGATGAATTCTATATATATATATATACCTCTGTTGTTCGAAGTGTATATAGATCTGGTTTATATATAAGTATATCATTTGGTTTATAGAGAGAGAAGGGAGATAAATAGAGAGAATACATACATGTTGGGTATATATATATAGTACTATGCTCTCTCTCTATAGATATATATATATAGAATATATATTGATAATATAGATAAATAAGATACATTATTATATATATATATAGAATATACATATATATATATACCAAGAATAAGAACACCTTTATTGTGTTCCAGCATAGAATCAACGCTATCCATCGTTAACCAATCAATTTTATCGTGTTCCGATCCCCCATTGAGTGAGGGAGTGATAAGATATGTGAAGAGCGCGTCATTTGTGTGCCACTGAGATCCAGCACGTGTTTGTAAAAGCTGTATACATATATATAATAATAATGAAAATAAATATACATATATATACGATATTATTAAAGTAGAGTGATCGTTGATAGAAAATATATTTCTGGAATATATACATTAAATATGTAGATATAGGGTACTATATATATAATATATATATATATATATTAATGATTAATCTATATATTAATAATAGTATAATGTATATATATATATACTTTTAGTATATTATAAAGTTGCATGGCGTCCCTTCGAGTGTAACAAGCAATAAGAATGAGTGCTTTTGTCTATATATATATATATATAATAATAATAATAATAATAATAATAATAATAATAATAATAATAATAATATATAATATATAATATATAATAATAATAATAATAATAATAATAATAATAATAATAATAATAATAATAATAATAATAATAATAATAATAATAATAATAATAATAATAATAATATATAATAATAATAATAATAATAATAATAATAATAATAATAATAATAATAATAATAATAATAATAATAATATATATATATATATATATATATATATATATATATACTTACATCAGAATAATTGTGTTCAATTCCCTCCACTTCTTCCTTCAGTGCCCGCCAACGAGTGGGGATCTCTATATCTATATGTACTTGTGGAGTAGTCTTATCCCCGTGGGAATCCTTTGTTGTTGAATAAACACGTGACCGTGATGCAGAAAATATTATATCTGCTTCTTCCATATATGCCCACGAAGGGACTTTTTCACGGTTTAAAATAAACATGTCTTTGTACTCCTGCACGTGACTATAAAACGTGACTGGATCTTGTTGAACAAGACCAATTAAAAAATCATGGAGTGTTGATAGTTCAGAATAAATCTCTTTTTCGCGGGAACTATTACCGCCAAAGTTCTTCTCTGATAACATTTTATGCATATTTCCCACGAAGTTATATCGAAGTACCGAAGAGAGGGAAATAGTAGCTGGTGTAATATCTATATATATATATATATATATATGTAATTAAAAACTATTCTATACTAGCCAAAGGATATACAAATATATATATACTTTTATTATTTCTATATAGTTCTTGGAGTAGATTATGTATACAAACTGTTATTGAATCTTGAATACTCTATATATATATGCATATATATAATAATAATAGTTATATAGAAATTAGAAATATATATATATATACAAGAGCTAATGGAGACAGTTCAAGTGAATACATATCGATATCAAGAGGGTTCCTATATATATATAAGTATAATATAATAATAATAATAATAATAATAATAATAATAATAATAATAATAATAATAATAATAATAATAATAATAATAATAATAATAATAATAATAATAATAATAATAATAATAATAATAATAATAATAATAATAATAATAATAATAATAATAATAATAATAATAATAATAATAATAATAATAATAATAATAATAATAATAATAATAATAATAATAATAATAATAATAATAATAATAATAATAATAAATATAATATGTATATTAATAATAATAAGTATAACAATAACAATAAATACGCTTCGAATGTCTGTTTCACTTCTTCACGAAATCGTGGCCACAGAAATAGTTTCCCTACATTAAGAGCTGCTAATTGTGTTCCAAGACCCTCAATCCCCCCTTCTTTCCCAAGATGCGTCACTTCTTCAGAAAACGCCTTTATGAACCCCTGAGGATTTTCTTTTCTATATATATATATATACAACTATATCCATAATAAATAATATAATAATACTTATATATAGCATATTATATATATAGAATTTCGTAATAGAAAAGTAAAGATTATATATATATACTTATATAATTGTAATATAAATGAATATGGTGAATTAAGCGTAACTCGATGGGCATTATAAATAAGAATACCTTTGATTTTACAGGGATCCAAACGTTTTTGAAGGAAATCAACAATAAGGAGACGAGGAGTGATGAGAAAGAGACCATTCCCTGAATATATCTTTTCACGACTTTTTAAAGATGTAGTCTATAATAAAAGAAAATTAGGATAATTAGCAAATGCATTAAAAATACGCTTGAATTTATTTCAACAGGTAATTCATCTTCAGGAATATCTGTTTTTTTCAAATACTCAATGAATTTAGTAAACTATATATATAGAATTATGGAAATAGAAAAAATACTTGTGAAGAACAATTAAGAAGAACCACTAAGTATTTATTTCTATGTGAATCACGACAATAGAATTTTAAAAATCTCATAAATAACTAAATAAAAAGAGTCTAATAATCATAATGACATCTAGAATACTTCATCAATTCCTAATCCTTTTGAAAAAACTGTTAATCCATCGTTTTCAAGAAGTTCCGATGCAGCTTTCTTAAAATAGGACATACTCAAATGAAAAATGAATGTAAAAGTGAATTAATTTAATCTATAAGTTCTCAGAATAATCTAGATATAAGTTAAGATATACATAATATGTTTTATTATTATTTTTTAATAAACGACAGTAATAATAAAAGTAAGCACAAATGAAAATAGTTTTTTTAGCGAAAATAGTTTTGGCGGTTGATTTTTGTCATATTATTTATTGATTAAGGAAATAAAGAAAGATTATATTACTAATGATTGTAAGAATTAGTAGAATACACTATGAATACTATTTTTGTGATATTATCAGAAAAAAAAATTGATTGAGAATTATAAAACAAAACAACACTCTAGGAAGACGCAATAATTGAAATTTATTTACTGATTTTAATCCTTCTTGGATTTCTTAGCTTTTTTATTAGCTTTAGGAACATTGTTAGAAAAATGTTTGGTTTCTTTTTCTTCAGAAACTTTTTCTTCAGCTTTTATTTCAGTATTAGACTTGGTCTTAGATTCAATTTTGATATCAGATTGATTAAACCACATAAGATAACTGAGAAGATGAACGATAATGGTACAGATATCCTATAGATTGTATGTAATAGATAAGAATAAACAAATAAAAGTTTGAGAAAGTAATAATTATGAGTAAAAAGAGAAATATATACAATTCTGAGTACATCCTTAAGTAAAGAAAGGATAACGATAACAGTAAATAAGTAGAAATGGCATTCTTCCTATAAAGTGATATGAAATAGTAACAGTGAGTTGACAGTAGATATAAAATAGGGTTAATATATATATAAACATAAAGAAAAATTATTAAAAAATGAATATGAAAGATAAAATGTATACAATAGGAATGATAGGCATATTAGGAATATAACCGTAGGGATTGCGAATAACTAAGTAGAAAATAGTTAAGAAAAGGTTTCTATTCCAAGAAGATTCGTTCTTCTTATAGATATAGTTAACAGATTTAAAGAATCCAGTTTCACCGTTAGGAATAAAGTAAACAGTATGCATCGCAGAGAAGAGACAAGCTATATAGATAGATATAATAAAAATAGATATCAGAAAAGAATGAAGAATAATAATATATTTAAAAAAGAATGATAAACAGATATATATATAAAATCGTAAGCTAAAAATAATAATAATAAAAATAAAAAAAAATAAAAAAAATAAAAAAAAAAAAATAAAAAAATTCAAAATAGATCATGTTGAGTATAAGTATATACAAGTAATAAGTCCACAGAGAAGAGCAGCCGAGAAAGAGAATTGTTGTTCGATGGCGACATCACTACCCCAGTCAGCAATACAATAAGTAGAGATAAAGAAACCAAATATATAACGAATAAACTATATATATATATAGAAGTGAAGTAGAGAGGTGTATTCATATTAAATAATAATTTATATAATAGAAGAAATTTAAGTAACTATTATAATAATATATATATATACTCCTAGAATATAAGATTTATTAAATAATGTGAAACCGAGATCAAAAGGCATAGCAAATATAAAAGCCCTATATATATATATATAAGAAAACATATACATATATATATATAACATAAAACATATAACAAATTATTCATTACTTAAAATAATATAAAGTATAAAAAATACCATCCAAGAATTAAGGAAATAGCATAATAAGAGTGATAGAAGAGACCTATAGGTAATCCACAAAGAAGACGAGTCGCACTACCACCAATGTAAGTAGTGAAGACAGCAAGGAGAGTGGATACAGGGCTAAGAGGAATTCCAGTAGATTTTTGTTGTTTACGAAGATCATATCCTAAGTTAGCAGCACATAAGAAATCAATCAAATAGAAAATATTCTCATAGTTGAATTGACTCAAGTAAGGAATAAATTTAGTAACATCACTTTGTAAGTGATTTTGGACATAGTCTAAAGCAACTTCTTTTATTTCGGTAGTATTAAAATCCATTTGTACAAACAATAAAATATAAATGAAATATGATTTAAAAAATCTGTTACAGTCATTTCTTTCAAAATTGAAAATTGTTGTACTTCCGTTTTTCCATAAAATTAGTCTATCATAAGTCTTATCTTTCATGATCATTGAATAGTTGACTCTATATATAATTATTGACTATATTGTTCTTGAAAAGAAGAGCTATTTATCTATGGCTATAATAGAAATTAAGGATTCCATTATGAACTGACATTTATGATACGTTATCAAAAAATAGAAAAATAGCATATAGATACGTATACATACTAAAATGAATGCATATTGTGTTCGAAGAGTTATTCAAATCATGAAAAATCGTTGAGAAATCAATAAAAGAAGAGGAAACAAAGCACGATATCAAACATAGATGCATTAGATAATGAAAGAATACTATGAAAGAAATGTTTGACTAAATAAATGTAAAAAAATGAGAGCTAATAAGAAAAGCTAGTATAAATAGAAATTAAAAAAAAAAATAGATTATAACAATGATTTTAAAAATAATTGAATTTAATGTTTGTTTTCTAAAATATTGGTAAGCATAGCTAATAAGATTTCTTGGTCATGAGTTGATAAATGCGAGATAGTTTCAGAAACTTGTACAAGATCAACAGCAGTAGTTCTATAAAAGTGATAAAATAAGTTATTGTTTGTATAGTTGAATGAATATAATTCAATATAAATGATAATATTTGTATATATATATACTTTACAAAAGTATTATAATAGACTCCAGTGAACATAATCATGATTAATTGACAATCTAATCGGTCCATGAGGCCTCCGTGTCCCGGAATTATATTATTAAAATCCTTTTTACCATAAGCACGTTTAATTGCACTTGCAAATAATCCTCCAAAAGGAGAAACTAGGGAAGCAAAGAATCCGAGACATAAACCATGTAACTAAATATTTAGAATATAATAATAATAATAATAATAATAATAATTATAATAATAATAATAATAATAATAATAATAATAATAATAATAATAATAATAATAATAATAATAATAATAATAATATACTTGTAGAGGTAATAAAGTGACAGAAGCTTTTCCAGTAATTGTTTGTATTATTTCAGGGAGAGCGTATTCAGTAGGAATGAGGAACGCAGGGAGATCGCAAGTATAATTATCATAAGGACAATACCAACGGGGAATCTAATAAATATAAACATAATAATAAACATAATAAACATAAACATAATAATAAACATTAACATAATAAACATAAACATAATAAACATAAACATAAACATAATAATATACTAATTTCCATATATAAGGAGAATAGAAAGCAATAATAACAGTGCAGATAAAGCCACCAATGAATCCTTCCCAACTTTTCTTTGGAGATAGGGGAGTTAAACTTTGTTTAATAAACCTATAATAATAGAATATATAATATAATTAATATAATAGAATATATAATATAACTATAATATAATATATATAGTATACTTTCTTCCAAAGGTTCTTCCAAATAGATATGCAGTAGTATCATTAATACATACTAGGAATACAGGGAAAAAGAACCATATCATTCCTATATATAATAATAATAATAATAAACATAATAAACATAATAAGCATAATAAACATAATAAGCATAATAAACATAATAATAAACATAATAATAATAAACATAATAAACATAATAAATATAATAAATATAATAAGCATAATAAACATAATAATAAACATAATAA
Organism: Blastocystis sp. Blastoise; assembly: GCA_039096225.1. Taxonomy (NCBI): domain Eukaryota; class Bigyra; order Opalinata; family Blastocystidae; genus Blastocystis; species Blastocystis sp. Blastoise. The sequence continues at coordinate 1,627,919 of JBBPEB010000013.1, forward strand.
TAATAATAAACATAATAAACATAATAAGCATAATAAACATAATAATAAACATAATAATAAACATAATAAATATAATAAACATATATACCTTCACTCATATTAGTGATCATAGATGATGTTTGAAGAACGACTAAGACTATATTTAATAAAGTCCATGCTAATTGACCTATATATACAGTATTATATATAATATAACAATAATAATATAATGACATAAATTAAAAAAATAATATATATATATACTTATTTGATATTTTAAGCATCCTTTTTTCAAACAAAGCACAAAAAGGACAAAATTAAATGAATATAATATAATACCAATTAAACTGTGATATTTCAAGACTACCTCTAATTGAGGAAGAGTGGGTATAAATAAGGAAATCACTTGAGGAGCATATGTGTAGAACATGGCTGAAATGAACCAACCCCAATGAAGTGTTCTAAACCAAGGAATTTCTTTTTCAACGGCACTTCTATAACGAACATCTAACAATTCTTTGAATAAAGCAAATTGAAGAGCATTCACTAAAAGAACTGTAGGACGTATTCCATTCCAACAAATGATTATGAAACTCACAGCTAAAATGATGGCTGACCAGAAACGTGTCCAGAAATCTGACTTTTTAACCTGATTCGCTATTTTAGAACGCATATAGATAAATAAATAAATTAAAAACATACTTTCAACAGTCTTATACTGATCCCAATTCTTAGTATCATCAAATTCTTCTTCAGAGGCAGGAGGTTCTTCTTCACCACTGTTCTTCTTCGTAATACGTCGCTTCATATATTCTAATAAAATAAAAATTTAAAGAAATAAATGTAAGTACAACGGTTTCTTCTAAAGAGATTTGTATTTTTTGAAAAATGTTCTGAATATCTTCATTATCATTTGGGATGACGTCAACAAACCTGATAGTGCACCCTCCCAATCAACTGACTTTTTTATCAGATAATTCCAGTTATTTGATATTCACAAGAAGAAATTCTCTAGTCATTTTTCAATATTTCTCTTGGTTTTTTTGTGATGATAATAATTCTATACGAATTTCGTTTCTGAAACTCTTAGAATTTTATATATTTTTCTTTCTTGTTCTTTTCCAAGCTGAAAGTCAATATGTTTAGATCTATAGTATTGCAGCCATTGAATTGAATGTCTCTCGTACTCTTGAATCACTTATCTGTAGTACATGCCAACTTTTTGTGAATAATCAAAATTTCTGGATGTTATGAATTATGGTAAAGACATGTATAGTGTGTTCCTAAGATATAAGGATTCATGATTTATATGATGAACAAATAAACTCTATTGATAAAATAGGAACAAAACATGGTTGAAAAATAAAATAAACTATTAAAATTGTTTCTGGAAAAGTAAAAAAAAATAATAATAATAAAAAGAAAGTGAAAAGTTGAAGATATTTATAATATTGTAAATAATATAATTTTATTGAAAAAGGGAAAATACACTTAACAGATATATATGAAAGCAATAATCAATAATATGTATATATAAAATGAATTGAAATAGAGAGTGAAAAAGAATAGAATTATTTATGAATAAGAAATTAACAAAAAAATGATTATATTTGTGGTGATAAATAAATAGGTTTTGGAATATCATCATCATCACTATCATCATTATCACTATCATTATTATTATTATTATTATCTATATCTATATTAGTTGTGGATAGGTATGATGAATTCCGGTGGGGATCATTGGAAGAATTAGGAGATGATGAATTCGTTTGTTTCGATATGTGAATAGAGGATGTATGAAGAGTAGTAGTATTAGTAGTATTATTAGTATTATTAGTATTATTAGTATTATTAGTAGTATTAGTAGTAGAAGGATGAAGAGGTATAGATGTATTTAGAGATTGTTTTGAATGATTTATTGTGTTTTCAGAGGATTTAGTATGTTGATTATCTGTTTTTGAAGGAGTTGAAACATACATAGGTTTACATATAGGAATATCATCCTCATCCTCATCTTCATCTTTATATTGTCCTTTCGATTCAGTATTTATATAATTGTTATCTATATCAATAGTGACTGATTTATTAGAAACTGAATATGTATTTGAAAGATTTGAAACAGGAATAGGTATAGAAATAGGAATAGGAACAGATATAGGTGATAATGAGGAAGCAGAATATGTGGATGACTGAGATTGTCTGAATGTATCTGAAATAGAAGAGGAGAGAGAGAGAGGAGATACAGGAATAGGATCATTTGAAGAAAGTGAATTTGAGGGCTTCACGGGAATATGAGGTCTACCAGGAAGAGGTTTGCCTTCAACAACCGTGGAACTAATGGGTATAAGAGTAGGTGAGAGTGGACCTGTATTTGAAGGAATAATAGTAGTTTTCTTCATAGAGACAGTTCGTCCAAGTATGTTTTTAACTGGAGGATTATCATTATTATTTATAGTAGTAGATTGAGTTTGAGAAGTAGATGTATAGAGAGAAGTGGAAGGAGTTGTAGTATATGTAGATACAGGTAGAGGTTTAGAGGGAGTAGGAGAAATAGGAAGTACATAAGTAGCATTGGGGATAGGAGAGATAGTAACATTAGGAATCGAAGAATAATCACGGGAATTAGGATTTGGGGAGTAGTAGAATGGAGTATGATTGTTGGAGTCGAGAAGTGGGTATGATTCTATATATATATATATAGAGTTGAAATTAATTAATAATACTGGGATAATGGAAAGAAGATTATATATATATAGTTACCACTAATAGATGATTTATAATGTTTCTTAATATGTGAATTGTTATGACGACAACATAAGATGTATATCTAGAAGAGTTATAATATATTATGATTATGATTATTAATATTATTAATATTATTATGATTATGATTATTAATATTTTTAATATAATTAATATTATTAATATTATTAATATTATTAATATTATTAATATTATTATGATTATATACAGATATTTGTCCAATGAGGAGACCTAATCCAACACACAAAAATACAATTGCTAGAGAAAGTTGTTCATCACGTGACATACCGAAACAGTATTCATTTGTATCGATAGAAAAAGAGGAGCAGCTTTCTGTAAGCGTATCAGCTACTATATATGGATCACTACCATGTCGTATCTATATATATATATATATATATATATATATATTGAATAATATCACTTAAGGGGATACTATTGATAAAAAAAATAAAACTCAAAAAAAATTAAAGATATATATATACAGTAATATTAAAAGAAGGAGTATATTTTTCTTGATATCTTCCGATTTCATAGTTATATTTATAATAACAACCGATGTCATTAGTATTAAGAACAGATCCTTGAGAACTAAAAGGAAAAGAGTATATATATATATATGAATTAGGTTGGAAAATTAAATATATATATATATTATTAATAATTCAATTCATGTATTCATGTTAATACTAATAATAATAATCATAAATAAATAAATAATAAAATAATATATATATATACGGAGGTTGATCTATAACATAATGTGTCCCTTGAGAATGAACACGAATACATATATCATAAAGATAAGTAATCGTTTTACATTGATTATTCTCATAAGTACCATTATATAACTTACACTTTAATTGACAATCAGTTGTATTTGAACATCCAAGAATGAAATCTGAAATGATTTTTTCTTTTGTTAATTTAATTTCATTATCATACAATGAGAAATTACTAGAATCTTTAATGACAAGTTGTTCTACATTTGATACTAATACAGAAAAATAAACAACAGGAGACGATACACAACCAACATCTGGATCTCTATCAAGATTACAAGGATCATGAACAGGATAATAAGGTCCATAACCTTGATTTTTCTGTGTGATATTCTTTCCATTCACTGTAAATAATTCTTTTGAAAAAATGTTTGATAATTCCATCCATTGCAAGGATACATCGTTATATTTTAGAATGTTCTCGGTTCTCTCTACATCAGATACAAAAAGAATAGTAGACACTGTCAGAAGAGACAAAGGAATCCATATCAAGCTCCAATAAAAGCAAATACACGTACAACAACATGACTTCTTTCCAAAACTTTTTGATTTATTCGTCATTTTATATATGTTTATTAAACGTTGTATTATTCAAAACTATAATAGAGAATATTATGCACAGACAAGAATAAGGAGTCAGAATATATTGAAGTCAACTCCAAAAATATACAGTTTATTTTCTATGTTTTTTTCCCTAACAGGTTTGTTTTCTTTTTGATTAGATATAGAGTTATTTAAAGAAGTTGCTTCGCTTTTTTTTATCTATAATATATAAATGATCTATGGCTATTTATATATTAAAGTTTATTTGGTGATTGATTGCAAGATACTCAAGAATAAGAGTTTTAGTTGAATTGCTTGCGAGTTATTAGAAAAGTTAAACAGATTTCTTCATGTTTTTAATATGAACATAACTTTTTACAACACTATGTATATATTAAAACTAATACAGACATCCGAAAAAAAATCAATTTTTCATAGTATCTACTATTTATTAAATTTCATGTTATTCACCATGATTGTCATAAAGTATATCATTGAAAAAAACATATTTGATGGGAATATTCATACGATAATGAATATGGGTAACAGTGTTTTTTAAACTTTCACTATGTAATTTGTATTGTAATTATTTAATCTATTTATACACACATGAATATTAGATAAAAAGTACTTTTTATTAAAAACTGGGTGTGTAACGACATTGTGAGTAAACTTTATGTAATTCATAATTTTTATGACTCTCTCTAGTCTTGAAAAACATACACAAAGAAACATTATAAATCAATACACATTAAGTGGTGTTCAACTAGAAAAAAAATTTAAAAAGCAAACTTCTAATCAAAATTGTTTTCAGGTTGTATATAAGCTAGAGTTGAAGTAATTGTTGATATCCTTGCGCTTGGGGTAATATCATTGTAAGTGAGGTTCGCCGATACGTGATTATTGCTAGTTGAAAACTAAATCCAATCGCCGTGGACACTGTTTGCTAACGCGAACGGGTCCCAATATTTGACACCCTGTGAAAGGGTTTGATTAATGTAATTTTTAAAAAATTGTGCTTTATATTATTTTATCCATATATATTTAGATGTGTTTTTCTACAAAATCATTTTTCTTTAATTATTAACACGTAAACAACAAAATTATTGATTTGAAATAATTTAAGTTTGATTTTGATAGATAAAATTACGGATGAATAGCAAATAAAATTTCTATAAAATGAATATTTTTTTAAATTCTGATTAATTGACAATTCTATTTTAAAATATCAGAATAAATGGCTAGGGTTCTTTACAAGCCTATTAGAAAAACAAATAACAAGACAATTTGTGTCTGTGCTGTTTTTTGGATTGGTGTCACTATAATTTCTATTCTAATTGGTGTTCTTATTGTGGACAGAAACTTTTCTCAGAAGGCTAGACAGAATTCTATTGCTCAAAGAACAAATAAAAAAGTTGGTTCGCAACATGTGTCGTCTCAAGTTCCTCAAAATACACGAAACAACATCAAACCGAATTATGATGTTCTTAAAACAAAAAATAAATCTAAAGATGAAAATAATCAGCAAATGGAAGTGGAAATCCCAAAGAATCTACTTACTGTGTTCACTGTTATAGAAGATAAAGTATATTATTTTATGTCATAAACACTATTATAATTAGGATTCGTCAGTAGTAGGTAAACTATCAAAAAACACAATACAAACAATGAAAGAATTCCCTGATCTTTATACTAAAAAAGTAATTTTTACTTCAAAGGATAATTTTCAATATATATTGATCAATTCCAACATTATTACAGAATCAGATTTTACGTATTTATACTCATAACTACTTTAATATATTGTATTATTTTGTCACAATATAGAGTTACCAATTCTGGGATCATTTCTATTCGATCTATTATGTCTATATTAAGCAAGAAATACTCCTCATTATATTATGTTTATATTGCTCCTTGTGCTTTCTTTAATCCATCAACTCTAGCACATTATATAGAACAATTATATATTCTTACTCAACAACAAAAAATCAATTCTAATGTATATATATTTATTTATATCTTTATATAATAATATATATGTATATATAATAGTTATTTGGCTATACAACAACCCTAATCTCTGACGGATATCCTCTCCCTACACTTACAAGTCCCGCGGTTATTATCGATTATCTAATAACTAAGTATAAAACAACAATAAGTGATTCTAATGTAATTATATTATATATATATATAATTTTGATATATAGGACTTTCTTTTCTTTTCTTCAACACTTCTTCCTATTTTTAATGAATTCCCGTCGGAATATGCTCTAAATAGACCTTTTTGGTTACATTCTTTTTATACATATATTCATGAATATTCACGTCTTCATGATATTATTGTCGATACATTTTCTTTTGATTTTACAGGTATATATATATATTAATATAGAATAGTATAGTTTATTCTTTATATGTTCTGAATATTATTATATAGTAATGGTATTCAAACTGAGTCCTGTTGAAAAATCTGTTTTACCTGTTAACTATAATAGTAATAAAGTATATATATATAATTATTATAATTATAGTATAATTTATATATCTTTATTATATTCATTATTATATATATAGAATTTGCTGAAAGTTCTCCCATCCCTCGTATCCTCTCATCAATTTAGTATATATATATATATATATATATATATTCTTATATATACTTCTCTCTAGTTCCTTATATATCAAATGTATGTTTCCATCCCTCCAACGACTTTCTTTCCCCTACCTACGACGATATTAATCCATCTAGCTATATACAATGGAACAAACAATTAACTTCTGTCCTTCATTCAGGTATATATATGTTAGTATTATTATTTCTTTACATATTTCTAGACAATTTCTTTATTATATATATATATATATATAGATCAAAAATGTATTGTTTTCGCAGATTCAGTAGATCAATTCTCTAGCTTTATATACTTCTATTCTTCATGTATATATATGGATATAATTATACCTGTCGGTGAAACATGCACGTATATATATATAGATATATATATTCGTAATATCATAATAAATATTCATTAATATATCACATATATACATTATTTTATTATTAATAAATATTCATTAATATATCACGTATATACATTATTCTATTATTAATATGCATATATATATCATGAATATATAGTAAATTAAGAACATTATATGACTCTCCAGTTTCTCCTTCTTCTTCTACAAATAATACTATTCCTCATAATGGAAATACAATTCCATGTGTTTCTCCTTTTACATCTCTACATATTTTATGTGTATATCCACCTTCAAATTCCCGCGGTTTTTATCTGGATATCGTGAAAAGAAGAATTACTCCTGGGAATACTATTTTCCTATTAACCAATCATAATGAAGCTATTGTACACTCTGTATATTTTCATAATAATTATAGCTATTTATTTTTCATTTTTTATTACTCCTATATCAAGCTCTTCATATATATATGTATCTATTTAGATTGATTTCCTATTTTCTAATCCGTCTTTACTCGTTATTCATGGGAATCTGCAAGATTCTGAACAAAAAAATAGTATTCTTACGGGAAAAGAACATGATTATGTATTACTTGAACAATATCCTTTCTATCTTTGCTGTTATTATATTTATTATTCGTATATTTATTATTATTATCTAACTGATATGTATATATATTACTTTTATTATATATATTATTTCCTTAATAAATTAGTTCTTCATCTTCCTCCTTCTTTTTGTATAAAGTAACTCAAAAGCATTCAGAATTATAATTATATGTGTATATATCAATTACATAATTTTGATCTCTCTCTTTTTCCTTTTTCCTCTTTTTTTATGTAAATAAATGTATTATTATCAATTGAAATACTTTTTTGTTTATTACTCTTTCTTTGCATTTGTATATACATAATAATAGTAACATTTACGATCTGCTTGATAAATAGATATATATGAAACTCTATCCTATCTATATATTCTATGAACAAAACAAGTCTATAAATACAACAACAACAAAAAAATAAAAAAAAGACAAAAATGAAAAAATAAAAGCCTAAAAAATAGTTCTATAGAAACATACATAAATAGTAATCTATTCACGCCATAAGAGAAGAGGGTTAATCCCTCTTAAAAAGAGAACAAAATCGTTAGAGCACGTGCCAGGAATGAGGGGACATTTATATGTATAGAGATAATCATCAATATTCTTCATATCTTTTAAAGCACTTAAATAACCGCGAATATATTGATAACTTATAATAGTATCAAGAGACTAAATAGAAATAGAATTATAAATTATTATTAAATATATGTATATATAATATGTAGAAACAAATAAAGAAAAATATATAGTTCTTACAATTCTTTGTTCTTTGGTCAATAACCGTGAATATTTCGCATAATCATCTTGATCGACATACTCAGGATAATCAATAATCAATGTAATATATAGTTTCCCGCGGGAATTGATTCCCATTTTCTCATAGATAAGTTGTGTATCTATTATTAATTTTATAAATATATATATTTATATATATGTACTGTTTTGAATAGGTTTTTGAATTTTGATAGGAAATTGTGTTCCATTAAGAAGAGGGATGGAGAGGGATTCTGAGGGTAAAATAGATTGGGAGAGAGAAATATGATGAGATATATAGAGTGACTATATAGAGTAATGATAATAATAATAGAATATATATATATGAAATAGATAAAATTATGAATATATATACATTGTCAATATTGGTGAAAAGAGGATGAGGAAGAGCATTCAGAGTGATCGTCACATCTCCACGTTCTTTTAGAAATTCGAAATTACCCTGTGGAAATGAAATAAAAAGAGTTATGTATTTTTATAATTGTATTTATAATAGTATAATATTAATATATATATACTGAAGATGAAAGAGTGAATTGTTTACCGTTATAAGATCCAGAAGGGATAGTGAGGGTCACTGGAATAGTATTCTGAACTAGCTAAATGGTGTTATTAAAAATATGTTTATAGATTAAGAATATACCTTCTTTCCGTTGCAAATAGGGCACGTGGAAGAAACGAATCCTGATCCAGAACACATTCTATATAATAATATTATATAATAATATTATATAATAATATGTGTAATAATATATAGTATAATATATAGTATTATGATAAATATAATAATAATAGAGAAGGGAAACTATACTTGCATCTTGTTTTATACATATAACCGCGGTTATGATCATAATAAATATGATTGGAGAATCCAGTACCATGACATAATGGACATTTCTATATATATATATATATATATATTCCATATAAATAATACAAGGATAAATATAAGAAATATAAACATAATAATAAAAATTAAAATAAATATAATAATAATAAAATTAGAATAAATATAATAATAAACATAAAAATAAACATAATAATAACACTAACAATAAACATATAAAGATCTACTTCAGCATCTTCTACGTCACGTGCTCCTGTTCCGTTACAATGATGACACTTCATATAATTCGTTACATTTAAAGAAATTACTTTTCCAGTATAAAGATTCTCTAACGTAACCTATATTCTATATACACAACTATATTATTTATATTCTTACATTAACAGATATGTATATAGCAGTAGCTTTTGATGCTCTTTTAGGAGTGTATTCGAAATCAAAAACATATTTCTATATATATAAGTATTTACAACACCATAAGACAAAATTATTTACTTTAGAAAAAGACTGAAATCGAAATGGATAATCTGTATATTGGTCTGTTAAGGATGATGTTGCATCCTATACATATAATATAATAACTGAGTATTCTTTCTATACATCATCTAGTCCATTTTGATCATAATCCTGTCGCCTTTTTGAATCACTTAGAATTTCATATGCTTTCACCAACTAGAAAAGACATTGAAATATCATAAAAATAATATATACCATCATAAAGTCTGTTTTAGCTTGTTCAATATCTTGATCGCCATTTATTTTATCAGGATGCATATATAACGCTTTCTAAGTATATTAATATATACAGCAAGCATCATACCTTTCGATAAGCCTTTTTAATTTCTTTTTCAGTGCAATCATTTGTTACACCAAGAATCTATAACTTTTATTATCTATCGAAAATATCATACTTCATATAGATTTATTGCTCTCGATAGTAAAAAAAGAAAAAGGAGCAATAACAATGAAACTTTCATATCTTTGAAGAAAAAACAGAAATTTTTGGTTAACAAAAATAGTTTTTGATCATTGACGTGATTGAATGCTTGCTTATAATTCATTAAAATAAGTATTGTGAAATGAGTCCTATATCCCCTAAATCTAATAATGAAATGCCTTCATTAATAACAAGTATGTTGGGAAGGCGTGATTCTATGATAAGCGTTGATACATTTCAAGTATTTTTAACACAAAGATCATGACTATCAATGATATACAACACTCTAGTCAATAGAACTAAGTCCTCGTTTCCAAACGGAGTTATATCAACAAGAAATTATATTTGGAGAGCAATATGAATCGGATGATATTCTCGAAGCTATGCAGGAGAATGATATTTCTGAAAATGCGTTGAGAAATGTAATTATTTATATTTATTAATATTTTAAATATATCACAATGATATCTTATGAATAAATATAGGTTTATAATTCGATTCCGAAGACAGATGACAATATGATCACTTTAGAAAATGTGAAAGAAAGCTTAAAGGTATTTATTTATTGTTGATTATCTTTCGTTTTATTTTATGAATAATAAATAAATGTTTATTTTGCTACTATTTATCCTCTACGTTTGTTTTTTGAATAGCTTTTGGATATATCATGCTCTCACGATGATTTTTGGATTTATTATACTTATGTAGATAAGGAGATGGTGGGTAGAATTAACTATCAGCAATTTATTGAAGTAAATAATAGATCTATTTATAGAGATAAAACTGTTTTATTTATATATTTTAATTTCTTTATAATATAGTTAGTTTTAAGGTTAAAATATAAGATATGTTCACTTCCTGAATATTAGTATATATATATAGAAATAGTTTTAAATAAAAATATTATGAAAATATATATAATATATAGTTATTTAGAAGATTCCAGTCAGATTCAGATGATTTCATATAATCATAATTATATTAAATCACAACCTAATGTTCTTGTATATATATGTTATATAATATTGTTATATAATAATGTTATATATATATATTTATAGAATATTCAAGATATACTCTTCTTAGAACAACCAGATTGTAATATGTATATTAATATTGTGGGTATATATATAATAATAATAATAATAATAATAATAATAATAATAATAATAATAATAATAATAATAATATAATCTTATAAATCATAGAGATAACCACGGTTATTGCTCAACGTTTGGCTATTCGCTACCGTTTAGATCCGTTAATTGTTGAAGATATTTTACAGGATTATCCTCGTACGAAAGTATATATAGAGATGATATTATTATTATGATTATAATAATAATAATAATAATAATAATTATTATTATTATTATATAGATTGATATATTACCTAATTATATATATGTTATTATTCCTGCTTTCAGAAAGATAGAAAATAATAGTATATATATTAATAATAATAATAATAATAATATATATAGGTTACTATACGTCTTTGGCTGTTACTCATTTGGATATTCTTCTAGTGAATAATATATATAACCCTAATGTATTAAATTGGAATATATGTATATACATATATATATTTATAATTGTATAAGAATTAGTATCATTTTTAAAAGTTTATCATATATGTTATTTTATTCGTGATTCTTACTCTATATGTATATATTAATATCGTGTGTAGATGAAGCAAACCGTGGTTTATATGATGACGTGAATACTGCTATTAATAAGAAATATAATGTTATTAAAGAGAATAAAGCACTTTATTTACTCTATTCTATTATGGATCGATATGTATATAGATATAGAATTATTTTTTATTCTTATTGTTCAATTTTTTAATAAAAAGAACTATTATTAAATATGTAAACCTATTTATATTACTATTCTATTCATCTATATATACTATAGAGTCTTTATTCCATTAAATATTATATATAGGTTGATAGTTATAATGATATATTAAGTTCAATTATTTCTGACTTAGAATTAATGGATATATATATTATGAACAAGGAAAAGAAATTCAACTATACACATGTATAGAAATTATATATATATATATTTATTATTTATATATTTAGTTACGTGCTTTGGAATTTACATTAAAAAATCTCAAAATTGAAGTATATATATAATATAATAAATAATATAATAAATAATATATATAATATAATAAATACTATAATAAATACTATAATAAATAATATAATAAATAATATATATAATATATTAAATAATATAATAAATAATATAAATAATATTATAAATAATATAAATAATATTATAAATAATATAAATAATATAATAAATAATATAAATAATATAATAAATAATATAAATAATATAAATAATATAAATAATATAAAAAATAATATAAATACTATAATAAATAATATAAAAAATACTATAATAAATACTCTAATATATAGATTGAACCAATGATAAAAACAATAGATCAACTAATGACTTTAACAAAGCCTGTAGATTCAATAGGAAATCAGATTAATTCAGATGATTTCAATAGTGAAAATATTTGGTATTTATTCCGAGATTTACAAGATCATTTGAATCAAGTATATAAACAATGATGCATATTCTTTCAATCTATAATATCTGATTTCTAACAATTAAAATAGATCTTATCGCTTATTGATGATGAAGTAGGGGAAACGCAAGCACTTGATGAACAATGCACAGCTCTCAGAGAACAAAAGTAAGTGTAATATATATAGTCGAATCTAAACTAATGCATCTCTTCTTTAGAATTAATAAAATGTTAAACTTGTTAACAATCATTCAATCAGTTTTTCTTCCTATTCAATTTCTTACTGCCGTTTATGGCATGAACTTTGATAACTTCCCTGAAATCCATGTTGAACACGGCTTATATTGGTGGTGGCTAGTCACAGGGATACTCTTCTTTGGTGTTATTGGAATCGTAGTCTATCTTTTGAAACCAAATAACAAACAATCGATCTCTCATTTTTAAGGTTTTTACTAGTCAATATGAAAACTAAATTTTAAATTATCACTCACATGTATTTACCAGTTTATTCATTTTCTTTTCATCTATTATTTAGATTACTATAAAATACTAGTGTTTACTTAGTATGAAGTCAGTACTTTTTTTTCAAAGAAAGTGAAGACAGTTTTTGAAAAGTGATAAAAATGTGTTTTTCATCCGTATCCTTTTTATTTTAATCTTTTATTAAATGAGACATAAGATATAGCATAAAGTATAAATAAACAGAAGATAAAAAACGATACTAATAATGAAATAAACGATCTAAAAGATCTTACAACCTTGAAGTCATGTCAAAGATGACACATCCCAAATGAACGTGGTGTAGAATAAAAAACCAATAAAAAGAAGCGCCATTGTTTTTTAGATAAGATTAGCACACATCGGAATGCTAAAATCTGGAGAATTATTTATTTTTTAGTGAGAATTCAATTAATAGTCGTAAGAATACACAAACATGCATCATTTGTTGTTCTCAAAAAGAAAATCTAACGTTTTAATCGTGTATTTTTATGGGGAATAATAGATTTATCTCTATTAAAGTCAAAAGAATTAAGGAAATCGTGAAGACCAAAGACTGACTCTAAAAAAATTATGATTAAAAATAGCCAATAAACTCTTAGTCCTATCCTAAACCATTCCCTTTTTCTTTTGGGAATTACTCTTAGAGAAAAAAATCGCTATAATTTTAAAAAAACCATACAGTTTGCTATTAGGTGTGGATTTATAAGTCCTTATTTGCATATTTATATTTATGAAGGTAGAACAACAAAGATATTCTATCGCTATTGTTTGTGATTTCTTTTATCCTCAACTTGGAGGTGTTGAAAATCATATTTGGTCTTTAGCTCAAGCTCTTATCCGTAAAGGACACAAAGTTATTATTCTTACTAAAAGTTATGGAGATCGTGAAGGTGTTCGTTATATGGAGAGTGGATTAAAAGTTTATTATTTACCCTTACTTAATATGGCTGCTGGTGTTGTTCACGTTGGATATTATTCATGGCTTCATTTATGGAGACAAATTATGATCCGTGAAAAAGTCCAAATTGTTCATTATCATCAAAGTACAACACTCTTACAAATTATTTCTTCTTTGTATTGTGTTGCTGGCAACATTAAGACTGTATATACAGATCATTCTTTGATGGGATTCGCAGATACTGCATGTGTTTCACTAAATAAAATTGTTCAATGTTCCTTATCTAATGTTGATCATATGATTGCTGTTTCTTATACAAGTCGTGAAACCTTATGTCTACGTACTCATCATCAACCTCAAGATATTTCTGTTATCCCAAATGCTGTTGATGCTACTCGATTTTATCCTAATTTAAATTTACGAGGTACAACTGATGTTATTAACGTTGTTGTTCTTAGTCGACTTGTTTATAGAAAGGTATATAGGTTTTTTTGATTTAAAAAAATAATTATTTGTTGTATATTTGTTGATTATTATATTTATTATATATATATATATATATAGGGTGTAGATTTACTTCTTCTTGTTATTCCTATGGTTTGTAAAGCATGTCCTAAAGTTCATTTTATTATTGGTATTTATATATATAGTTATATTATTCTTAATAATATTATAATAATAATTGGATATATATATATATATATATATATATATATATATATATATATATATAGGTGGAGATGGTAATAAGAAAATTGATTTAGAATGTATGATATATAAGTATAGATTACAGGACCGTGTTGAACTCTTAGGTGGCATTGAACCTTCAGAAACACAAAATATTTATGTATATATATTTTATTTAATTGAATACTTTATGATTATTATTATGATTATTATGACTATTATGATTATAATTATGATTATATTTATATATAGAACCGCGGGGATGTCTTCTTAAATTGTTCTCTAACCGAAGCTTTCTGTATTGCTATTCTTGAAGCTGCTGCGTATATATATATTTTTTTAAATCACTATATATATTTGTTCTTATTCTTTATATTTATATTTATATATATATATAGATGTGGTTTAGAAGTTGTATCTACTCCCGCGGGAGGTGTAGAAGAAGTTCTTCCTTCTTCTATTTTACAGTTATGTACTTTTGAAAGTGAAGATATTGCCGCCAAATTAATTGCCGCCATTCATAAAGTAGCTGAAAAGAAGAAAATTGAGGGAGAAATTGAACGTTCTGCTTTTGCTTATAATGAATTAGTTAAAAACAGGTATATATTTAGTTATTATTATTATTATTATTATTATTATTATTATTATTATTATTATTATTATTATTATTATTATTATTATTATTATTATTATTATTATTTTTTTTTTTGAATATATTTCTTTTGTGTATATTATTTTATATATTGATTTTTAAGAATTTTATTTCTTAACAATTTTCTCTATTTTCTTTTAATAATTATATGTATATATATAGTTACAGTTGGGGTAAGGTAGCAGATCGTGCAGAGATCGTATATAATACTGTTATGTCTTCTCGTCACTCTCTTCTCTATCACATGCAAACCTATATGAGTGCAGGACCTGTATATATAATATAATAATAAAAATATCGATTTCTTTTAAATATAAATATACTATTTATATTCTACTATATAACTATATAGACTATACTATATACTATATCTATAGATTGCTGGTTTTTGTTATCTTCTTCTTATGCTTATAAGTTTCTTATTCTTATTTATATTTGATATTGTGACTCCCGCCAGTACAATTGAACCCGCCTACGACTTCTACAGAGACGTTTATCTTCAACAAACGTATATATATCTATATGTTATACTTATTATTAATATCATTTATATTATTATTATACTTATAATTATTATTTATATTATTATTATATATATAATTATTATATTTATAATTATTATATACCCATTAATAATACTCCATATATATATATATCTTTATATAGTGAAAATAAATTAAAGGGAAAACTAGGGAACTCAGCTTCTCCAAATTCCGTTTTACAACCCTTATTATAATATTAATATATATATGTATATATTCTATTCATTCTCTATAAATTCAATTTCATTATTATATCTATTTTTCATTTAATTATGTATATCTATTTATTTATTAACTATTGACTAGTTGTTAAACGTTTTCTAGACTTTTTATTACCTTCAGATTATATATATATATATTTATATAATATACATTTCTTCTTTTCTCTCTTTTTTCCTTTTCTTTTATTTGTAAATGTTTCATTTTTCTTTTTTTACATTTTAATATTGTAATGTTTCATATTTATATTAATTATAATCACATTTACATTTATTTTCATTAATTTTTAAAAAAATCATTTATATTTATTCTACCTTTACGTTATTATACATATAAATTATTTATATTATAATATTTTGGTCCATTTAATTATTTTTTTCGTTGTAGCTGTTTTATCTCTTTAATTGTTCGTAGAAATTATCATCTCTTTGGAGTATATTTATATCTACTCACTATTTTTGTTGATTCTGTGTACATACTATTGTCTTATTGAATTAGTTATGTTTATATATATATCAATGAATTTATATTTATAATAACAAAACATAGGATTCTAACAAAGATATTTTTAAATGAGGTTTCTTTACTTTTTTAATATTTATTTAACAAATAAACATCAATTTATTGTTGTAAAGAGAGTCAAAGCAATTATGCATTCAAATATAAAGAATAACTTACATAGGAACACTGATTTCTAAACAAAGAATTTCTTCTTGATCCTATATAAATAATTATAAATAAATTATATAAATAATTATAAATATTTATAATAATAATATTATATAAATTATATAATAAATAAAATAAAATATTTATAATAATAATATTACATAAATTATATAATAAATAAAATAAAATATTTATAATAATAATATTATATAAATTATATAATAAATAAAATAAAATAAATACTTGATCTAACATAGTTACATCAATCTTATAAGTACCACTTGGAGGATTGACATTAAATAAAGCCTTTTCAATAACATCAAGTTTTCCAGCTTCTTGAGGACAGCTTAAACCTTGAATATAAATAGCACCACTCTTGAAAGGAAGATCAATTACACTATCAGAACATAAATCACCAGTCTTCTTAAGAACAGGAATATTACGATAAGAACCACTAAGTTTCCAAGTAGAACCTTGAGTAACACGTTTATCAATTAAACCAAAACCATGAGCAGTAGTATTAACGAAAGGAACAACGGGATTAGGATTGATTTCAACACTATCAAGAGATCCATGAGCATTAGATCCAGAACAAACTTTCCAAGTTATAGGACCAGGAGCAGCAAAAGCCTACATTCATATATACTTAAACGATAAAGAAAGAATATATTTACAATAGCAGCAATGCAGAGAAGAAGAATAGCCTTGTTCATTATTGTATATAAAGAAAAATCGTTTATAAATAATAATTTATACAATAAACACAACTTTTTTTTTTGATAAAAAGGTCATTTGTGGTTGAATAATGGAGAACTCGGACGCATTTCTACATAGGTCGACTTTAATGAAAATCACCAATAAAATAAAGAAAAAGGAAGGAGTTAGATTTGATTAGAACAAATAGAATCATTAGAATGGATGACACCATCCATTAGTCAATCCAACCTTTCATTATTATTCCAAAAACAGAGATTCTGTATAGTGATGTTGATATTAATGAATTCTATACTTTCTTATACGATGAATTCCCTATCATTGATATTTTTATGTATATTACTAAACATTTTATTTGTCTCAATCCTACCATCCCTAAAAGTCACCAATATTGTGACTTTTTGATCTTTTTTGAATGGCTTCCATATTCATGACAATCCTAAATAGTGGAAACACTTACTTTTAAATGAATCTCATTTATATCTCCTTTTCTATAGATACTTTTTATAAACAACTTATTTTTCTTCGTTTCTTTTTTTTTGACATAGACTTTTCTTCATAGATTCACTTATTGTATTTTCTATCATTTGAATAAGGCCTATAAGCCAACAACTTTGTTTCCTGGCTCTTTTTCTTCTAGTGACCATTCATATGAATTGAATGATTTATAACATAGTTCAAACAGTTGAAAAAGAGAGACAAACTATAAATTACTCTTTATCTATCTTCCTTCCATTTTTAAAAGTTCAAATCACTCTTTCTTTGTATTTATATGAAATATAGATCTAATTATTACTTGATAACATAGACTAAAGTCTCTATGAATAAAATCTTTTATATTCTGTAGATATTCTACATTTTCTTCCCAATTCTTATTATTAGAATCGGCAAGCTTTTTCTAGGATTTCTATAATAAAACGACGTTCATCATCATTACTATATGCTGAAAACACGAATACAATAATATTATCGTTAAAAACGAAAAAAATATAATATTTATTTGTTAACTCAAATGGGCCTTTAAATTAATATTTTAGAGATTATTCCATGTATAAATGAAACAGAAATTCATTCTGAGTATTTTTGTATAAATAACATAATTTTAGTATATATTTATATAAATATTATATGAAAACTGGGATCTTCATTCGATGACTAGTAATGAACATAAATTATAGTTGATGGAGTTATATGAGTGAAGTGAGACATTTCTTGAGGATCCCTTGATGGGATTCTAGGAAGAATAAGACAAATAGAGACATAAAACTGTTTACGCGTGAGGAGCTAGGAAGTCAATTTGTTGGTTGAAATAATGTTGATTATCCAATAAAAACAATACTTTTTGAATAATCTTCTTTTTACTGGATGAGCTTCACTAAATAGCTGTTTGAATGGTTAAATCTCTTTTCACCCAATCATCATGGCGAATCAGTTCCGTGATTATCTTAGAGTTTTCAGTAGCTTATTTGTTGTTGAGACACTCGACAAAACATGAATAGCTTCATTATTATTTTTTTCTATTTTACATACCATGATCTCCTTAAGACAACAAATACTATTTATATTCTTTATCACCACAGCATCCTCCATATGTATTTCATATTTTCATATTTTTTTCTACTCATTAGATTGTGGTCATTTCTCTGATGCGTGCCAAGTTGAAGTTATTCAAGGTATGACATAATATACATTTGATTCATGATATATAGGGTACGATGTCTTTTTATATTCTGGTCTTAGTGGCGTTGATTCAATTGTGACTCGTTCCTTTGAACCAACAAGCACATCCTGCAAAGAACCACACCGAAAAGCTATTATTCGGAAGTATATCTTATTTTGCTGATTGTTAAAAACCACTATTCATTTTCTTTAGGTACTCCATAGATCCTATACCAAATGAAGAATGTATATAATTATTTATTATTAAAAAATAAAGCATTTAGACTCATATAAAACTATTTTGAATGATGTACAATTCATCTATTGGGATGTTACTGCTGTTCTTTTGTTTAATTGTAATATCACTTTTCAAACAAATACTGCTTACAGTGTAAAGTATATATATTTATTATAAATAGAAATTATTAATCTATTTTTAATGAAATTAAATATCATTTATTTCTTTTTAAATATAACTTATAATTTTGTATACTATATAAAGTGAATTCTCCTGTAATGATGCGAATACTCAATATTGGAATCAGTTAAGAGCTGAAATTGGCTCAAATACAACAATGTCATTCGCTTTTTCTGGTATATTTTTTATATATATATGTGTTTTTATAATGATTATATATGTGTTTTTATAATGATTATATGTGTATTTTTAATTATAATATATATGATTTTATAAGGATTATATATGATTTTATAATTACATATATATATGATTTATAATTACATATCTATAGATTCTGGTAATCTTCTTTATAAGGATGAAACATATATATATATGGATGCTCAAGGTTATATATATATATATATATATATATATATATATATATATATATATATATATATAGGTTGTCCGTTGTCTCTCTCTCATTCTGGTCAAATTATACTTCTTCTTTCCCTCTTATTCATTGGAGTTATATTTATATTATTCATGGTTTACTTGTATATATATATAATCATCATTATTATTCATTATAAATTCTATATATGTAATCATTATTATTCATTTTAAATACTATACATAATCATCATTATTATTCATTATAAATTCTATATATAATCATCATTATTATTCATTTTAAATTCTATATATATAGTATATATAAACATCAACATAAATCTATGTCTCCTTCCTCTCCTTCTCAATCATTATTATTAGATACTAACGAAGAATTTGAACTCTCGAATTTGACTGGTCACAGCCGTTCGTCAACACCCAATAAATTATTCTCTTCATCGACGCGTAATCCGTCACCCTTATTATTCCTTAGACATGCATTTGGGAATAATCCGACGAATTATGTACTTGAATTTAATGACCCATCGACGAATCACGTGCCAAGTCATCTGAATATCATGACAGATGACCGTTCAAAGAACACAAATGAATTGAGTTCTCATTCATTTTCATCACCTCCTATTTCTTTATAATTATAGTCTTTTTTCGATAACTATACACTTCTTTATCTATATATAAAGAACTATCTTCTTTCTTTCTTTCATTTTTATATATATTATCATATATATATATATATTATAAACTTTTTATTATAACTAATCTATAGTTTATGATTAAATATCTATTTATATATATATATATATATTTATTATTTTTTCTTTTTAATTCTGCAAATTTATTTCTTTTTATTATATATATCTTTTTATTATATATATATATATTTCTAAATATATGTATACTTATATTCTTTTTTCTTTGAATTCAATTTTTTTTGTTTTTGTTTTTCTGTCTTTTTTTATATATATCTTGTTAATATTTTCACTATATACTATATATATATATATTTATATATATATATATTTTTTTCTAGGATATTGTTTGTATTCAATTTTTCTTCTTATTCTTATCTATTCCTTTTTATTATATATATTTATTATATATATAATAGAGTCTATTTCATTTTCTTTATATATATATATATTTTTTTCGGTAAATCGAATCTATATTATTTTTTCTCTTTATTTTTCTATATATATTTCTTCATATTATATACTTTTTTTTCAATTAACTGTGTTTTTATATATATATATAAATCTTAATTAGTATTTCTTTTATATTCTTTCAAGTGTTGTATATATTGACTATATTTATATATGTGCTGTTTATATAGACAATATATATCTATTTTTATTACATTTGTATATATATATTATTTTCTATAAAGTATATATATATATATTCATTTTAAATAACTTAGTGAATATGTATATCTTTATATTTTTTTATACAACAAAACTTATTATTTTAGAATTACAATAATTATTAATACATAATTATTCTTATATATATAATATTATCCATATATATTTTGTATACTTTTATATACTTTTATTCTTTTTCTGTATTCTTTATATTATTTTATATTTTTCTTTTTTTAAATTTTCTTTTTAATTTATTCAAATTCATACTTGTATATTCAAATTATTAGTATTATAGTTAGGAAAAAACCTTTTTATTTCTTTATCTTCTTTATTCCTTATTCGTTTAGAATTCTAAACAATTCTATTCTCCATATTGACATTCAATGATTGGCCGCTTTATTAACGGTCCTTCGATGATCCGATTCCCGTGATTATTCTTATGTCATCTATTTTTTTTTGTGTTATTTGAATATTCTTATACACTCTATATATATATATATATCACTCCTAAACATTCTATGTTTATGACTATATATATATATATTCTTAAGGTCATTTCACCTTATTTTATTTCATACTATTTTCCTGTATATATATATAACCATTTTCATTCCTTCTATTCCTTATATTTCTTATTATTTTTTACAGGTTTATTTTCTTATTTAATCTCTTTCTATATATTCTTAATCATTTTTATTCTATTCTTTTTCTTTTATTCTATATTCATATTCTATGTATGTTGTCTTATTTTTGATTCATTATCATTATATATATGTAATATCTTTTTATATAAATCTATTTTTTCATGTAAATTTCTTTTTTTTTAATATTTGTTTTTGTCTTTGTTCTTCGTCCTAATTTTTTAAATTATATATATAATTATCTTCTTTCATTTCTTTTTTTAAATAAATATATTTTTGTCCAAAATTCAATTTTATTTCTTTTGGATTTTCGTTCTTTGTTTGTTATTCATTACATTCAATTTTTCTTTTGTTTATTTGTTTTTTTTTTGTCATTATTTTATTTTTCTATTTTTGATTCTTATCAATTTATTATTTATATTTTAAAGATGAATTATATTATTTTGTATTATACATTGACTTTCTTCATTATGAACTTTTTATTTTATTTAATTTTTTTTTGCAGAATTATTTTATGTACAGTTATCGCCTTGATTTATATTCCATTTTAGGTTTGTTAGTATTTAAACAGTATAGGTTTAATGTTATTGTTATATAATAGGTTTGTTTTGTTTTTATTTATAATTCTATTATTTATTACAATTCTACATACTCATTCATTGTTATATTGATTTATTATATTCAATATTCATTCAATAATATATATAATAAAATTGGCATACAATAATTTACAAAAAAAAATATTTGTTAATATTTTTTTGAATAAAAAATAATAAAAAAAGAAGCTAGTTTTATTTCTGTTTTTTCTTCGTTTCTTCATTTCTTTATAAAATCTATCTTTAAATAGAAACAAACTATCATAATATATTATTTGTTATTTAGGGAATGAATACAATTAGGAAAAGGGGAACACAACACCCGTCTTCACCAAATTCACAAAGTGAATTATTAGAACAAACTCCAATACAGGAGACTCGACGATTCTCAGTCAAGAGCAGCTCGCTAACATTTCTATTTATGATCCTTACGTATGATTATTTGAAAATAAATAGACAATTATTTACAATTAGGCCTTTAATCTCTAATTTATTAGGAAGTCAATTCCTTGAAATTTTACCAGTTCCAAAGCCAGATAATGTACCAACAAATCAGTTTAGTGAAGGTAGAAGTCGTAAACATGTATGGGAATTAGCAGAAGTTATAGGTGTTCGAGAATTAGGAACAAAGGCTTGTGATATAGATTCCACAAATTATATCTTAAAGCAAATACACCGATTGGATGGAATCAGTGATTTAAATAACTGGATTTTAGATGTAGATATTCAAAGACCAAATGGTGGAATTACTTATAATTTTATACATATTGACTTTACAAATATATATTCCAATTTAACAAACATTATTGTCTCGATTACACCAAAACATATTCTATTTAATAAAGGTAAATAAAGAATATATATATATATATTTATTTATAGAATTTCCTTCTCTTCTTCTTTCTGCACATTATGATTCAGCTGTTAATGCACGTGGAGCAGGAGATGACGCATCTGCTGTCGCTGTATATATATTATTCTTAATTTCTATAAATTATAGTTATTTGTGATATCTTTTAAAAATAATATATATATATGTTATTTATCTTTTGTATATATATATATATGTTTTTACATATTTTTGTAATGTTTATATTATCTTATGATGAATAGGTACTTTTAGAAACACTTTCTGTTCACGTTCATACTTCTTCTTCTCTTTATAATAATCGAATTATTTTCTTATTTAATAATGCTGAAGAAACTTATTTACAGGTATATATATATTAAAGTGAACATAGTTATATGTGAATTATAAATTCATAAATTATATTATATAAACGATTTTATATATATAAATGATAGAAATCATATTATATTCTCTAAAAAAAATAGATTCTATATATATATGTAGAACAAATAATATATTTAATTTATAGAATACAGAGTAAAAATAATAGTTATATATATATATATATTATATATAGGGAAGTCATGCATTTGCGACTCAACATCCCTTAGCTCAAGAATCGCGGTTATTTATCAATATTGAGGGTATTGCTAGTGGTGGAGGTGGAATGCTATTCCAAAATGGACCAATGAGCAGATGGATTGTGGATATTTATAAACAGTATTTCAATAATAGTCTATTATATATTATATTATAAATAATATATTATAAATTATGTTCTATAAATTATTTACTATATATTATAAATTATTTGTTATTAATAATATAAATTAATAATAAATAATATATATAAAGATCAACGGATCACCCATTTTCACTCGTTGTCCCGCGGGATTTATTCCGTTTTGGCGTCATTCCTGCAGATACCGATTATCGTATACTCACTCAATACCCTCTTTTTAAAGAGGGAAAAGCTATATATAGATCTGGGTATATATATATAGTTATTTAATATAATAATAATATTATATAATATATTATAGTTCTATATATATATATATATATTATATTTTAATGAATTTATAATAAATATAATTATATATAAATAATAATATGTAATATGTAATAATAATCATATATATATATATAGTCTGGACTTTGTGTTCTTTAAGAATGGATTTATATATCATTCTATACATGATGATTATAAACATATTTCTCAAGGACAATTACAACATTTAGGAGATACAATCGTGAATATATCAAGAAATATAGTGAACTCACCTTTATTTCCCGCTGGAAATGGACAATCAGATGATAATAGTGTTCATTTTGATCTCTTTGGATATTATTTAGTATATATATATAATATTGGATACACATCTATTTTTATTATTATTTATATATATATAACTATTCATAAATAATGAATATAATTTACTAATTTCAATGATTGTTTCTCTCTATAAATATACTTTTTATTTCTCTCTAGTTTATCTTTAATGAGCATTCTTTCTATTGCTTCTTTTATCTTCTTCTTCTTCTTTCCCTCATTCATCTCAAGTTCAATCCTATTCCTTATCTCTTCTCAGGAATATTCTCAGTATATATTGCTGTTCTGACAGGATTAATCGCGGGACTCGCAACTGCAGCTATTAATGTTTATATTCGAAAACAATTTTTATTCTGGTATTTCTTTATTGGATTATATATATAATATTTTCTCTCTTCCTCTCTTGATATATAATATATTATATATGGTATTATTATTATTATTATTATTTTTTCTCTCTCTATATATATATTCTCTCTCTCTATATATACTCCTAGGTATTCATCTATTTTGAGTGGAATGTTTGTATATGGTCCTATTATTATTATCTCCAGTTTTTATATGTATAAACTACTAGATAAACGAGATATCACGTATATATATATATTATTAAACATATATCATTATATGTGTATTATTATATATATTTATAAACGTATATGACTATATATCATAGTATCATATATTATTATGAATATAATATTTGTTTGTTACATATATTCTCTCTAGAGGATATATATACTATAATATCTATATCTATATATCTAGAGAAACTATATATCAATCTTTCTATCGTCATATTCATTATCAATTATATGCGTCTGTTCTTATCGCCTTCACACTCAGCATCTTTCAGCTCGTTTCAGCATATATATGCATCTTCTTTATATTACCTCCAGCTATTTGTATTGCTTATATATATATTATGAAATATATATTTATAGTGTAAATCATGATCTATATACTTATTATTTCTATAAATTTATAATTTTCATATATATATAGATATATTAAGAGGTCTCCCGTGAATATATATATCTGTTTCATTATTAGTGTGGTTATTCCCGCGGTTTATTGTGGATATGTATTGATTTATATATATATATATATATATATATATATATATATATATATATAGAGTGGAACACAAATGTTACAAATTGCCATACCATTCGCTGGTCGTTCAGGTATATATATATCTATATATCTATATATATATATATATATATATATATATATATATATATATATATATATATATGTAGGTCCTCTTCCCGCCATTTTCGTGGAGGCACTTATCGTCTCTGTTCTTTTTGTCTCTGTATATATATATATATTCCTATATATCTATATATATATATATATATCTATATATATATATCTATACACACCTCTATTAATATCTATATAAATATCCTCTCTATAGTGTCTCTCATATACTATACCTCTCTATCCTTATCTCTCCTCCTTTCATATATCTCCTTCCTATATATACATATATATACTAATATCTCTACTTATACTTACTTTCTCACCGCCACCGTTTACAGCCAAACACCCGCGACGCGCCTATATTATGTATACTTCAGAATACTCTACAATACATCTCTATAACCGCGGGGATTTGTATTATAATCGATATAGAAATAGTCCTTTTATTGAGAATAGAGATCGTGAGGGATATCGTACGGAGAACACAATCACAGAGTGTGATCCTAACGGTAATTGTATTATTCAGACAGATATGAATCACGTGCTGAATCTTTCAAAAGAATATTCCAAGAATAATAATACTTTATATCAAAAAGAAGAAACGAATGTTCTAAATAATAATAAACACATTTATACTGCTACGAATTATATATATATATCTCCTACAGATGCGTTTGATATTCAAAGTCTTTTTACTAAACTTGAAGTATATATATATGTATTTATTATTATGATTAAAATATGTTATACACATGTGTTTAACATTTATATATAATGTATATATTATATACAGTATGATTGAAATATAGTATATACTTATGTTTAACATATTTCATAATATACATAATATATTTTATATACATATGATAGAAATATTTGAATATGTGTTTAATATAAATATATTTATATAATAAATAATACAATTCTTATAAAGATACCTCCAAAAACTCAATTTTATCCTTTATCCCCGCGGGACTGGCTAAGTCATCTACCTGTAAGTATATTTTACCGTGGGAATAAGTATAAAACACATACAAATAATCCAGTTTTTTCGATGAATCATCCCTATTTAGAAGTATATATGTATATTAATACAATTTATTAAGGATTATATATATATATCTATATATATATATATATATATATATATAGATAACATCAGATATGCATTGTATTCAACTAGAATGTTTTCAAGATGAAACAAGATGGTATAGAAATATAACCTTAAAAATTGAAACGATAATAAATGGTGTTACATTAGTGTCTATTCATGGACCAAAAATTGTATATATATATATATATATTTAAATTATATTTATAATTAAATATATATTCATATATATATAAACATATCTATAAATATATACTTCTGTAGGTTAATCACAATACATCTTACATATATGACGCATCCTCTGTCAATAGTATTCCTTACGGATTCACAAAATCATCTCCTTTAAAACAAGCGTCAATTGAAGGTCAATCGAGTTATTTATTTAGACATTCTGGTATATATATATATATAATATTGAATATATAGTATCATTATTTCTATATAAATCAATAAAATAATAAGACAAAGAATTATCATTATATTTATATATCAATAGTATTAAATAATATTGAATAAATTCATAACATATATTAAATAATATTGAATAAATTCATAACATATATATATAGGTGGATATACTATTCATTCATTTTCAATGAATTTCTTGTTTGATTCAAACAAAGATATATATATAGATATATATACAAATTATAATCAAAATAATTTAAAAGATAATCAAATAGTATTTGAAACAGAAATAGGGAGATTCGCTAAACATGAATTTGATGATTTACTAATATATCCTTTTTATGGATACACACAGCATTATATCATTGATCAATTATAATTATCCTGCTTTTAAGCACACACTCTATTTTGTTATCAGTATTCTAGTATTATTTATATATCTAGAAGATTACATTCTTATATATTTTTTATTATCTATATATAAATTGTGACTTTTCTCATCGAATTCATTTTTTTTAAAATTTCGCATTGTTTTTGTTTAAACGTATATGATAATATTATTCTTCATCAACATTCGACACGTTTTCATGCACTATTTGATAAATTCTTTAATAAATGTTAATATTTTTCTCATTAAGCATTAGAATTAAAACTTTATATTCTCATTTAAATAGTATCTACATGCAAACAGCGAAATCTCTTGAATAACAAAAATGATTCTTCGTAATAAATAGCATAAAAATAATGTTATTTAGCAGAATCTTGATTTTAAATATATTCAGTAGTTGTATCGTCCATCTTATGTATATTAATTCACAATTTATTAGTATTCAGGAGTTCTAGGACATATATATAAAGCAAGTAAATAATAGTGAACTGAAACATTTTTCAGCATCATTTTTTATATCAAGTTTCAGTTCTTCACGATTATTTTCGAATCCCTAGTGATTTATTGTTCTTCCTCATGATAACTAAAGGAAGAAAAGTTTGAAAAACAATGAAATACCCTGGATAATAAGAGGGCATATATATCAAAAAGAACCTAAATACAAGAAATACACTGATAATAAAGAGCCATATAATAAACAGTGACCATAATCATGTATTCAGATAAAAATGTTGTTTTTCTTGAAAAATAATACAGATTATTATTGAATTCATTAGAATCATTAGAAAGCAGGTATATTGCTTCCAATTTATATTAATAAATAATTAAAAGATAATGTCAACTCAAACTGAAACTACAGCTCCATCAACTGATGCGAATGTACCTCACATTGCTCCTTTAGAAAAATATAAGTTAGTCTTCTTGGGTGATCCTGGTGTTGGTAAGACTTCTGTCATTACTCGTTTTATGTACGATACTTTTGATGCTACTTATCAAGCTACTATTGGTATTGACTTTTTATCAAAGACAATGTATTTAGAAGATCGCACTGTCAGACTTCAACTTTGGGATACAGCTGGTCAAGAGTATTAATATATATTTATTTTTTGAATTGATTTTAAATAAGAAGTTTTTTTTAATTTTTTCTTTTATATTTTAATTTTTTCTTTCAAATTTTTTATTCTTTCTTTCCATAGACGTTTCAGAAGTTTAATTCCCAGTTATATTCGTGATTCTAGTGTTGCCATTATTGTTTATGATATTGGAAGTATATATATATATATATTTTTTTTTCATTTGATTATATATAATAAATCATTATTTATATAATTTGTTTTTTATATTCGTATTTTTTAAAGAATAATTCTATATATATATATATATAGATCGTACTTCTTTTGAAAGTACTCAGAAATGGATGGATGATGTTCGTGGAGAAAGAGGAAATGATATAGTGATTGTTTTAGTAGGAAATAAAACAGATTTAAGTGATTCAAGGTATGTTATTATTATGGTTATTATTATTATATTGTGTTTATTATTATTATTATTATTTATTAGTGATTTATATATATAAAGTGAATATTTTTAGAAGAATACATTATTTTTATAACTAATTTATATATATTATTTTAAATAATAGTATTATCAATATTATATATATAGACAAGTAACAATAGAAGAAGGAGAAGCTAAAGCTAAAGATCAGAATGTTTTATTTATAGAAACCTCTGCTAAATGTGGGTATAATATTCAAGCATTATTTAAGAAAGTTGCTACTTCTCTTCCTGGAGATAGAAAACCTGGTGTAGAAACTGCAGATAGAATTGTATATATATATATATATATATAATAATAATAATAATAATAATAATAATAATAATAATAATAATTATTATTATTATTATTTTATTATATGATGAATATATTATATAAATACTTATTATATACATATAGTTGTCCGTATTGATTTGAATGCTAAGAAAGAAGATGCAAATGAAACTAACTGCGGATGTTAAATATTCACAAATATATTACTATATATATTTTTTTTAGTGTTTATCTATATACATTTATGTTTAATTATCTATGTTTCATTTCGTTTTTTTTTGTATTTATATCTATCTCCCTATCTATCTCTATATTATAAATATTTTTATCTACTTTTGCTCTTGTATATATTTTTATATGAAATTTATTAATTATCTTGTTTTTATTATTTATATATTTATATATATACCACAGAGTAAATAATTACTTATTTTTATATAATATTTTTTTTTTATTATATACATATATAAAGTATTTAGGATCATTATTTTATCGTCTTTCATTCTTCTTAACACTTTATATTATTTTTATATTTCATTTTCTATAATTACATATATACGTGACATAATTCATAAAATCAAAAATTTCTGTTTCTATTATATATATATCTCTATTTTTTTTATTATTATTCTTCAGTTTTTTCCCTTTCAAATATATAATTAATTAACTCATTATTTTCATAGTTTTTGATAAGTTTTGTTTTGTTATAAATTTATTTAGTTAAGAAAGTCATAAAAATATATATTTATAAAAGAATAATAGGATATATAAACAATTATTATTTTTATAGAGAAAAGCATTTTTAAGTTAGAGAAGAAAAGTAGCAAATGACTTATAAATAGCATCATTGATTAAGAAGAGAGTATAGAAGGTAAAAGAAAAAGATAGTGTCAATAGGTAGAAATAAAAATAGAAATAAAAATAGAAAAGATAAAAATATGAAAAAGAAAAAGATAGAGAGAGAGATAGCTTTAAAATAATTATAAAGAATAGTTTAGTTATAATAAAGAATAATAAAAGTGATAAAAATAATAGTTGTATGTATTGTTTTATGTAGATTTTGATTCTAAGGACGAATTTACTAATTTTTCAATTGACTATATGATATATATTTATATTATTATATAAGATTATATAAAAATTAAATTATTTAGATTTGATGTTTATTCATATATATAGAGATTGATATTAAATAATATAACTATATATACTTTATCATAAAGAACTTTTTGTTTGAGTTGATTTATCCAATCATTTAATAGTGTTTTTGTGTCTTCCGTCATGGGAGTGTTTGTTAATAACGTTAACGCTTCTTCATATTGAGCACTATAATATTATATATAATAATATGAATAATAATATGAATAATAATATGAATAATAATATGAATAATAAGAATAATATGAATAATAATATGAATAATAATATGTATAATAATATGAATAATAATATATATAATAATATGAATAATAATATGAATAGTAACATATATATTTATATATATAATAATAATAAACATAATCTATATATACTGTTCTAAATATGATTTAACTTTATGAAATACCATAACTTGATCTTCATTTCTAGAATGAGAACTATTGTTATTATTTTGACGATTCCCACGGTTATTCCATGTATGATGTTCATATTGTTCTCTTTTAGAGTAAATAGATGGTGTTTGTGTAGTGTTTTTATTTATATAGAGAAAAGAGAAGATATGAGAGAGAATAGATGTAGTAAAAGAAGAAAAAGAAGAAGAAGAGAATGAGAAAGCCGAAGAAAGAAGAGAAGGGTATATATCCATATAACTATATAGATAAATAGGAGATATAGAAGCATATTGAATTATAAATCATATATAGATTAGTTAAAATATTCTAATATAATATATATATATATATATAATCAAGATAAAGTTGATAGGAAGACATTGTTGAATTATCTGAGACAGTCTATATATATAATAATTATGATATAATTATAAATATAAATAAATATATATGTACTAAAATATATGATATATAATGTATAGTATATATTATAATATATATATAAAAGTATAATAAAAATAATAGTATATATTTTATAATACTTGATGTGCTCTTAGTTGCGGAATGATTGTGTTCATGGTATTTAACAGTTTTCTATTTGATTCGAGAATATTTTCATATTCTTGTTTTTGATTGGATGATTTTGCTAATACGACGCGAATCACATTATCCCATTCGTTATAAGACTATATAGAATATAATATATATATTTAATAATAATATGTTCTATATTAGATATGAAAAAAATTATATTTTATTGAATATGAAAAAATATTATATTATTGAACATAAAAATCAATATATATATATACATTTTGAACTTGTTTAAATAATTCATGTAACGTTAGATCTTTATCAGCGGTTTCTAATGCATCGACAATTCGATTTACATAATATTCTTGTGTTTGTTGAGATATACTCATAAAGGAGGACTATATATAGATATAATATTATAAACATAAATGTTTTATTAGAAATATAAAATAATAATATAAAATTCTCTATAATAATAAACACTATAAATAATAATATTATATATATATACATTATATTCATCTGTAAATTCATTATCGGCCATAGTTTTTTGATAATTAAAATTATCCGATAATTCCCGTGAATATTGTTGATATTCCTCTTCTAATTTTATTTCTTTTGTTTTACAATTGTGTTCATACTGATATTTATAGATAGAATCGATATTATGAAATAGAATTTGCTTTTCTTTTTGATACTATATATATTATTCATTATAAATATTATATATATATATATATATATATATAGATCAATATAAAAACATATAAAACTTTATTTAACACTATAAAGAAGTAATATATATATATATACAATTTGTTTATGATATTCTTTATTTTTCTTTAATAATTCAAATAAAATAGAAACTTCTTGATTTGGAAGATCTAAGTATTGAGCTGAAATTTGTTGAATAAACTGACTTTTCAGTTTAAATTGTTGAAACTAAAGGAAATATATATATATAATTATTATTATAATAAAGAATATATACATCTTCTTCGTCATTATTTGAAATATTATTATTATTATTAATATTATTATTATTATTATTATTATTATTATTATTATTATTATTATTATTATTATTATTATTATTATTATTATCTTTATTATTATCTTGATTATTATCAGAAATTTCAATAATTCCTTTAGTACTACTTTCAACTATAACATTATTATTATTATTTTCTAAATGAATAACATTATCTTCATCTTCAGTTTGTGTTTCTTCTGGAATATTGTTATGAGACAAATTATCTATTGCTTTATCACGATCTGAATAATCTGTAGAAATTGAATCTATTTCTTTCTGAATTGTATTACTAAATGATTGATCTATATACAAAGAAAACAATAATAGTTATAATTAAAATAATAATTATAATTAAAATAATAATTATAATTAAAACAATAATTATATTAAAACAATAATTATATGTAAATTAATAATTATAATTAAAACAATAATATATACCATCTACAAGATCTTTTGTATTCATCATATTTATAATAACTTGAGCATCTTTTTCATATTGTTTCACATCTTTGTTGTCTAAATAATTGTAGAATCAAGAAAAGAAAAAAATACTTATTTTAATGTCTAAAAGTTGCTTTCGACATGTATCCCAATCTAAAGCGACATACTTTTCAATATATTCAAGTAATTCTGGATGATGATCATCACAATATTTGTATAATCCAGGAGATAATCTACATAAAAATAGGTTTTTATATTGAAAACCTAACGATACCTTAAAGATATAACGCCAACAACGGGTAATGAAATAAGAAGAGTAAGAACTGATTGCACAATTGACGAATTGTTTGGTTTAGAAGATTTATTTGTTGCTTGTTCAGTAGTAACATCCTCAAAGATACCTTTTGATGCTTCATCTTTCATTAACCTTGCAGTTTTCATATAGGATCTTACTCCATTCTTTAAATTCTATAAAAATGAATTCATATCTATTTCTATTATCGATTACTTTAACGACTTTTGATGATTGTTTTAGTGAAGAACTTATTTGAAACATAGTATAAATAGAATAAAATATGTGTTTTTTTTGTTGAACAATTTAGAATTCTTTTCTTCTCTTTTTCTTTAGTAAAACAATTTGTATTTTTTAAATGATAAATATACTATGAATAATTAAAAATTATTGTGAGAATTAAGTTAGTTTATGAATAAAACAAAGTAGTTAATAAAACAAAGAATTATTTTGATGATTAACTACAAAAAATGATGTAATTGAACAACTAGTATGAGAAAACGTTACGATGAAAACTTTATTTTACATTTAATGATTACTGGATTGTTTTGGTGCTGTAAGATGTTGTAAAGTAGCAATCAATAATCGTTTTTCTTCCAAGAATTGGTCATCATCAACTTTGTCTTCTAAGAAGTTTTGAAGGAAACTAACTAATTTTTGTTGATTACTCACTAATACACTAATAATTTGTGCTGGCTTTCTTGGATTCGCTACAAAAACCTATATATTATTAATTTACATATATAGAGAGAATATATGTATATAAGATACTTTAAAAACGTGAAATGCTTCAAATTGAATAGCTGGTGAAGGATTACGAAGAACCTATACATAATATTATTAATAAAATATAATGAAATAATAATAAAGAATAATATTAAATAAATATAATATAATTAATAATATTAAATAAATAATAAATATAATACATACACTCATAATTGTTTTTAAGTTATTAATATCACATATATAATACATCATAATATCAAAATTCACTTTATCTAATAAAAACTCACCTAATAACTATATATATATATAGAATATAATATTCATTTATATGGTATATTATATTATAAATAATGAGAGAATAAATATATATATATATATACTTTAAGAGATTGTCTTTGAGTGATATATATAGGTGATTGAATTAATGTTGCATACCATGTGAATACCTATATAATATATATAATTATATATAATATATATATGATTATATATACTAAAATATAAATAATAATAATACTAAAAAACAAGATATTATTTAAACAAATAGTATATAATAAATATAATAACAAATAATAAATTATTTTAATAAGCCAAATAAATAAATAAATAAATAAATAAATAAATAATAATAAATAAAATAAATAGATTACTAAATACATGTGTATATAGTTCTGAAGGAGGAGCTAATCGTTGACTGATTAGACTCTTATTCTTTCTTAATAATTCATGAATGGTTAAGAAGGCATCACTAGCTATATCAAAATTAGGATTTTGACAATATTCTTCAAATAAAGGTTGTAATAAGAGATCATGTGTAAGTAAATAATTATGTAATTCACGCTTTTTAATACATTCTCGAATCATTGAACCACAATGAACAGCTAACAAAGGATTCTTATATCTAATATATAAGAAAATATAAAGTATTATAATAAAAAAAATATAAATAAATAAAATATAAATAAATTATAAATAATTATAATAAATAAATAAATAAATAAATAAATATAAATAAATAAATAAATATAAAATATTTATAAATAAATAAATAAATAAATATAAATAAATAAAAATAAAAATATAAATAAAATATATACCCATCAAACATCATTTGAAATATTTGAGCACCATCAGGAGATAACATATATTCAGAAGCGAAATGAGAATAATCTTGAGTGATCAGACAAATATAAACAGTAACAAATGCATTGATCTCCTAGATATAATATATAAGAATATGAATTTAAATGAATAAGAACAATCATCCTTAATATATATCTTCTTCTTTATATGATTAAATAATTACTTCTTGTGTGAGTAAAGAAAAATTGTTTAAAAACATAATTGTCAAATGCTCATCAATAAATGCTTTACCTAATTCATTACATTTTTCTAAAATAGGCTCCTTCTCATCAGGAGGATTTAAGTAGTCTTTCATTTGTTCTAATCTATGTAGCAACTTCTTAGGAGCATCTGATTCCGTCTTACCAGAGATTACATTCAATTCAAAGATTGCCCTGTTGACAAGTTGGGTTGGAGTCTTCTTCTTTTTAAATAATTCTTTAAAGAATGACATAACAATAGCAAAAATATCACAATTTATTCTCCCCAAATTCGTATTGACATTAGAAAGATTATATACTCTAGATTGAAAAGTGTTTCAGCGTCCTTTTTATACTCTTTTCATTCTAAACTGAATTTTTTAAGCTGATCTTATCTCTTTAAAAATTTTAAAAATTCCCCTTTTATGTAGTCAAATAACCGTGAAATACCAAGAAGAAAAAAATCATGTTTTTTTTATTTGTATCACTTGAATTTATAAAATTGTCATCGATGACGAAGTACTTCGTATTTTCTTTTCTTTTTTATTCTATATATATAAGTCTTCGTCTTTCTTCTTGTCCTCTTTTTTTTTGTGGGAAGAAACCGACAAAAATATCTGAAAAAAAAATAATTCTAGATTCGAATCTATTTTATTTTATATTTATAGTAAAAAACTTTTTGTTTTTACAAATTATTATATTATACTTTTAATATAAAATGATGAGTAATCAAAAAACTGTCTTGTTAGAGTTAAATGAGAATGGATCTCCCAATCATAACAAGTTAATTTGCTTTGATGTCAACACAACATTAACTATCACCGTAGAACCTAAATTTAATTCTGTTAATGATTTGTATTTAAGAACGAACTATCCATTTGATGTTCAAAAACCTTTTGATAGAAATCAATATGAAAATATACCAATTGACTTCAATATAGAAAAGTCAAAGTTCTCTATTGATATAGATCTTAAGACTCCTGGTGCATTCATTTGTTCTATTGTTTTTATTCAGTATGCTTATTAATTATGAAAATGATTGTTTTTTATGTTATTTAGTAATAAGGATTGCAAAGAAGATGAAGAACAACCGATTGAAGAACATGGACAACCATTTCATTTTGTTATTCAACCGAATGTATATATTTATGTGTTTTTATATTGTTAATCATTAAATTAATATAATTATGTATTTATAAATATATATATTTATTCAAATAAATAGGTTTTAATTGATGAAACCGTAATTCCTTTAGAAGGATTATGTATGTTGACATGTATGTGTAGATGTTTAGGTACAATCGACAAGTGGGATCAACATTTAAAGAATGCAGCTGATGTATTTATTATTTTAATTTTATTTTTAGTTTTATTATAATTTATTTTTTATTATTTATTTTATTATAATTTATTTTTTATTATTTATTTTATTATTATTATTTTATAATTATTTTTATATTTACTGTAGTTTTCATAATATTATATATATATATTAATAACAATAACAAATATATATATATATATAAATAGACTCATTATAATATGGTTCATTTAACTCCACTTCAAACTTTATCTCCTAGTTTATCCAATTATAGTATTGAAGACTGCCAACAATTTAATGATTTCTTCTTTCCTTCCTCTATTGCTGGAAACCAAGTATATATATAGTTATATAAATTATTATTATTATTATTATTATTATTATTATTATTATTATAATTTTTAGGATTTAATTATTATACACTATTTTTGAATACATTTATATTATTCTATTTTATATTTATAAATAATTAAATGTGTAGTTTATTTACTGCTATACACATAGATTATATATATATTTAGATAAAAAAATCAGAAATGATGAAACAATATATTACTATGTATAAAGAGAAATATCACATGCTTTTCTTAACGGATATGGTATTCAATCACGTGGCTCCTCAATGTAAATTACTTTATAATAAAGACGCTTGTTTTAATACTCACAATACTCCTCAAGTATATATATATATATATATATATATATATATATATATATATATATATATATATATATATTGTTTTTTTGAATCATCATTTCTTTTTATATTATATAT
The DNA here is from genome assembly GCA_039096225.1 of Blastocystis sp. Blastoise. Lineage (NCBI taxonomy): Eukaryota > Bigyra > Opalinata > Blastocystidae > Blastocystis > Blastocystis sp. Blastoise. The sequence continues at coordinate 1,665,778 of JBBPEB010000013.1, forward strand.
ATATCTATATTAATATATATATATTTTAAATGTAGTTCTATACATATATGATATATAGTTATATCCTTCATTATTAATTGATTTAGAACTCCAACAACTTCATCGTCATTTGATTGAGGGAAAAGCACGTGACAGTGAGGGATTCTTAAAGCCATCCATTGATTCTGTTAAAGATATTGATCGTATTATGAATATTATTCATGTATATATGTAATATATTATATTCTATATGTTATATACTATATACTCTATGTTCTATATACTATATATAGACTACTATTCTGCCTTTATTAGAAGATTTCTTCAAAATTGATATGGATATTATTATTAAAGAATTCCAAAAGAATCTCAATGTTGTAGATAGTATTTATATATATAGATACAGAATATCCTTATATAATATTGTTTATTATTATTTTTTTAAAGATTTTAAACAATTATTTCTATAATTTGTTTATTGTTTCTTTTTAAACTAGTGATATATATTTTTGTATTTATACATTTAGTTTTTTGTATATTTTTATTTATTTATATCATTATATATCATTATATATCATTATATCATTATATATACCTATAAATATTTGTATATATATAGAACCAATAGAAGAAGGCGAAGAGATCGATATGAAACTCTATAGATATGTATATAGATGCTTATATGAAAAGAATGTTGGTCAAAAATTCCCCTTTGGTGTTCACATATGTATATAATAATAATAATAATAATAATAATAATAATAATAATAATAATAATAATAATAATAATAATAATAATAATAATAATAATAATAATAATAATAAATATAATAATATAATATATAGATTATAATGCGGATTATGTTGGTTCTTATATTCCTATATCTCTTCCTATGCTTCAACGTATTCTAATTCATATGAACTCACTTTACCGCGGTTATTTCATGTCTACATGTGATCATATAGAGCAAGCTATTCGTAATACATTAATATATAGATTTATTGATAGTCCTACAAAACAACCTTTGTCAGATCGCTATAGACTTTTAGATAATTACTTTAATAAAATTACTGTTCCACATGAGGAGAAATCACCATCTATTGAAACACAAATAGAACAAAAACCACAATTACCAAAAGCACAAATTAAAAATAACTCCAAGAAAGGTAAGAAAGGCAAGTCACGTGCTAATCCCCCTCCTAAAACCAATCCTGTTCCTCAACCTACAAAGAATAGTATTCCAGTAGTCCCTCAAATATCCGTTTATTATGCTTGTAATAATGGTTGGGTTATGTCGAATACACGTGATACCATGAGCAACACTATTCCTACAGAATTCGATATCGAAGCTGAAGAGAATAATTCTCTATATACTGATGACTTTATTCTTCATTTTACAAAACCACTTAAAATTGATAATTGCTATACACGAAGAGACATGATTATTTGGGGAGATTGTGTTAAATTACGATATTATAAGCCTATTCCCGCGGTTATGGATCATTCTATTGAAGATAATGAATATGATATCTATAATTATATTGGAAGATACGTTGACACGTGTGCAAGTATCTTTGATGGATTCCGATTGGATAATACTCATAACACCGAAATATCTGTTTTAGAGTATCTTTTAGATAGAGCTAGACTTGTATATTTATATATTATATATTATATATATTATATATATTATATATATTATAGAGAAACCCAAATTTATTGATAGTCTCTGAATTATTTACAAGTGATGAAAATAAAGATATTGAATATATTAATCATATTGGTATATATATATAGAATTGCGTTTTAATAATAATTCTATTTTTCTATTATTGAATCTATTGATATTATTAGTATTATTACTTATTATATATATTATATTACTATATATTCTATAATAGTATAACTACCAACTCTTTATATATATATATAGGTATAAATATGCTTGTTCGAGAAGGAATCAATAGTCCTGATCCAAAAACACTTACTGATACTATATATAAAGCAGGAGGTATTGATCTTGGAGCACTTACTACTATTAAAGATGTATATATATATATATGCTAAATTATATTATATTTATATATTTATATATATTTTTATATTAAAATTAATTATATATATAAATTTTCTATATGAAAATATTTAATGTATATAATCAATATATATAATATTATAACTCTATATAATTATTATCTTCTGATATATATATAGTATTCATATTCTCTTCCTCCTTCTCTTCTTCCTTCTTTAGTATATGATCTTACACATGATAATCAATCTTATTTCTCTTCTTTATCTTTATCACATGCTCTAGCTATTTCTTCTCTTCTTTCTCTTTCTACTTCTTCTATTGCTTCTACTAAAGGATTTGATGAGTTCTATCTTACAAATCCTTCAGTATTAGAAACAAGAGAATATTCTAATTCAAACTATCAGGACTCTGGAATAACCGCGATTAAAGGCTATTTAAATAATCTCCATGAATTCTTAGCTGTTCATGAATATAATGAACGATATATACATAGTTATTATGAAAGTAGTATTATAGCTCTTCAACGAACTCATTCTTCCCTTCCTCTTTCTGTTTTATGTATTAGTCATACAGATATTGGTATTGATAAAAATATACCTGATATTGAAATTGATGGTATATATAATTTTTTTTTATAAATTATTTTTATTTATTATTTTTTAAATTATTTTATATATATACATATTTTTTTAAAATTTATTTTATTTATTTATTTATTTATTTATTTATTTATTTATCTATATATATATATATATATTATTTTTTTAATTTTTCTTTAATTAAATAATGCTCTTCCAATAATAATACTACTTATAATACTATATATATTCTATAGGGAATATAATAGGTATATGTCTTGCTGCAACTATTCATGCAAATAAAGATACTATTTCGAAACAGTATTCCAATCTTGTCGACTCTCTTCAAGGTATCCCTTCTTCTGCATGTGATATTCAGTACAGTGTAACCAATGATCTTGATTTGTGTTCTTATACGTATTTCGCACATGATAATAAAACAAGAATTCATCTTAATTCTACTTTTATTCCTGGCTCTTTTATTATATTTATGGTACAAACAAAAGGATTATATGAAATGCAAAGTTTACTTAAAAATGAATTATATGATTATGATCATTGTATATATATATATATATATATTATTTATTTTCTTCTTCTTATTTAGTATTTCCTATATATATATATATATATATATATATATAGGTATGCGTATATTACTAGCTACTCCTCGTTATCTTATGAATGCTACTCACCATCCCGACAACGTTAAATCACCTCTTCTTCAAGTACTCCATGAACTTAATCTTTATGATTATTCTTATATGCTTTATTGTTCTGAACCTGAAGAACAATTGATTAATAATCACGGGAATTATGTCATAAATGATCCATCTCATAATTGTACTTATGGTGTTGGGACACTTCCTTACGCGGGCTTTTGTGGTGTTTTGGCGGTATTACGTAAAATTTTAGTTAAGAATGATTTAGGCCATCCTCTTATGCAGAATATTCGAGAAGGTGATTGGCTAATTGATTATTTAATTGAACGTCTTTCAACTAGATCTACATTAAAAGAAGTATATATTCTACTTAGAAAAGAAGCAGAATATATCAAGAAATTACCACGGGGATTGAAACCAAAAGGATTCTGTGAATTCATTTTTATGATATATGAGTAATTTTTTATTATATTTAAATTTATTATTTTTCTTATATTTATATTTTTTTTATATTTTTTATATTTAATATTTTTATATTTATATTTATATTTTTTTTAATATTTTTCTTTATTAATTTTATTCTTATTATATAGTTGTATAAAAGAATGTGTTTTTGAACAGATGCATCTTGATATCCAATCAGAATCGTCTTTTTCGGGGGATCTAGCCATAGCTACACTACAATTTGTAGTAGATTTACCAGGTCATTTTAAATATCTTCCAAGTGCCGGTCTTCCCCACTTTACTTGCGGATTTATGCGTAACTGGGGAAGAGATACATTTATAAGTTTTAGAGGAACATTTTTAGATACAATTCGTTATGAAGAAGTATATATATATATATAATATTTATTATTTATTATTATTATTATTATTTATTATTTATTATTTATTATTTATTATTTATTATTTATTATTTATTATTCATTATTTATTATTTATTATTTATTATTTATTATTTATTATTTAGTATTTATTATATTCTTTTAAATATATTTACATGTTTATAATAAATAAGAAGAAAATTATATATATATGTATTCTATATATATATATATATATATATATATATATAAGGTAAACAAGTATTATTAACATTTGCATCTACTATATATAATGGTTTAATTCCCAATCTATTTGATAATATTAATAACCCGCGTTATAATTCCCGGGATAGTACATGGTGGTTCTTAGAAGCTCTTCAAGATTATATATTAAAAACAAATGATTATTCAATATTAGAAACAAAAGTACAACGTGTTCTTAAGAATACTATCGATTCCCGCGGGAATGTACAGAATGATGAACGTTCTATTGATATTGATGAAAAAGGAGAAGTTGGAGAAACATTTGGAGATATTATTCAAGAAATTATGATGTTACATGCTCATGGAATTCGTTTCAGAGAACGAAATGCTCCTTCTATTGATGAACATATGAAAGATGAAGGATTTAATATTAATATATATATGGATGAAACAACTGGATTTATTCATGGAGGAAATATATATAATTGTGGAACATGGATGGATAAAATGGGATCGTCATGGAACACAAATAAAGGAGAACCTGCAACGTATATATATATTTTTTAGTTAATTTTTTATTATTTTAGATTTTTATTGATTTTTATCATATTTTAATTTATTCTTTCTGTAGATCACGTGATGGTGCTCCAATAGAAGTCACTTGTTTACTTGCATCAGCTCTTCGTTGGCTAGTTCAAATGAATAAAGTATTTAATATATTATCTATTTTTTTATTAATTTTATTATTTGAATATATATATATAGTCAGGTCATTTCCCTTATAATGGAGTAGAATATTCACGGGACAATACAGTTATTCAATTAAAGTATATATATATATATATATATATATATATATTGTTTTTATTTATATATATATATATATTTATATATTGTTTTTATTTATTTATATATATAGATATGAAGATTGGTTGGAAAAGATATATAATCATTTTAATGAATATTATTATATACCTACAATAGAAGAAGAACAAAATAATAATGGGGAAATATTTGTTTTGAATCATAATTTAGTAAATAACCGCGGTATTTATAAAGATGTATATGGAAGTCAAAAGGAATATCCTGATTATCAATTCAGATGTAACCAGGTATATATATATATTATATATATATATTATATATTTTATATATATTATATTAAAATTACTATATATTATTATTATAATTCCTAAAGTTGGTTGGTATTTGTGTTGCTCCATTCTTATTCCCTTCATTACGTGCTTGTCACGTGCTTCAGAAGATCATTGATGATTTGTACGGTCCGTTACAATTAGGTATAAAGACCGTCTCTATGAATGATTTAGCATATAGACCTACTTATATTAATAAAGATAATATCGGAGATGGAAGCGTCAATTGTGGACAATCTTATCATAATGTATATATATATATTATTATTATTATTATACTTATTAATATACATTTTACGAACAAATTAATAAGTAAATGCTATATATATGATATATTCTTTATACTTATTATTATATTTATTATTACTATTATACTTATTATTATTCTATAGGGTCCAGAATGGGTATGGCCTCTTGGATTCTTATTAAAAGGACTTTCTCTTTTCCCTCCAGAATATTTGGCGGGAATGGATCCCTCAAAAAGATATATATACTTGATACAAGTATATATATGAATATATATAATGATTATTATTATTTATTGGCTTGTTTTATTTCTTTCTTTCAATATTAGAATAGTTTTATTCATAATAATAATACTATTATTATATATATATAGTATATAAGTAGTTTATTTAATAAACATATTCAATATATACAAATGGACCCATGGGTATCACTTCCAGAACTTACTCAAAAAGATGGTATATATATATATAATATTAATATTTAAATATATAAAAAACATAATAATAAATATAATTATTCTTTTTTTTTAATTTTTAATACTATTTTATTATCTATATACAGGTGAGCCATGCTATGATTCTTGTATGGCTCAAGATTGGTCGATTTCCACGGTTTTAGACGCTGTTCTTACTATTCATCAACAAATAGAAAACTAATCAATTTATATTATTATTTTGTTTTATATACTTTACAGTTAGTTTTTAAGGCTTTTTTTAAAATATAATTGTATCTGCTTTCTATATATAATGACAATATATGTATCTTTTAATACTTATATATATATATCTTTAGAATTTTAACCAAATTAATTTATTTTATTATTTTTTTATATTCTTTTGGTTGTATTACATAAATAGGAAATATTGTAATATATTATTGATTTAATCTAAGAATAAATAGTATATATAAATGATAACAGATATTCCAAACATATTGTTTTAGAAATATAAGTATAACTATATATAGGTTTTAATTCTAGAAATAAGTATTTTTTTTGTAAAATACATTAAAGTATTATAAACAATTTATCGATTACAATATATTATCAATTTTATAAACTTATAATATAATGAACAAAACATTTTTAAAAAATAATGTAATTATATGGAAAAGAACTAGGTTAATAAAAGAAATTTCTATTTACTATATAAATATATATATAATATATGATATTCTTATGGATAAAAAATCTATTTTTGTTATATTTTATAATATTTTATAATATTGAAATTTTGTATATATTACGTGGTCATTTATTATAGTAATTTTTTTTGTTTATACATATATACAGAAAACATATGTTTTATATATACAATCAAGAATAATGACTATTATTGGAATGTATGAATTTTATTATACATTATATCTAGTGAATAAATAATAATAGTATATGCTTATTCATTTCTATATATAATATTGGATAGAAACAAGAGCTTTTCATGTATAACACAAAACTTATGTTTTAGAAGCTATAGACTAGAGATAGAATGACATATATAATTATATCATGAACATATATAAGATCAAAAAACAAACGAACTTTTTATACATATATTAACGTTATATAGAGAGATATCGATAAATATATAATATATAATATATAGAAAAATCCATTCATTACAGACGTACCAAACCAAATATATATATTAATATATAAAGAAAACAAATATGTATAATAAAAGTAGATAAATTCACTAATATATTTTTGTTCTATTATCAGAGACTCTATTTTATAATATATTATTACCAAAATAAAGTTTCTTATTTTTTGAATGATTAGTAGTACTTTTAGAAAATATCATGTTAATAAAAAGTGTTTTTCATCGTGATACTCCATATTTATATTAATGTTTATTTTGAAAAAATGATTTGTTTTAAAACAATTCTTATCTCATAAAATAATATATATTTGGTTTTAGTAAGTTTAAATCTATCTAATATTATTATTTTTTATATTACCAATTATTTGTTTATATATTAGTAGATATTATAAAAATTTGTAAGTATTGCTAATTCATGATAACCATTACTTACGACTATCAATTTCATATAATATTGTGGATATCTTAAAAATATAGACACTAGTCACTTTTTTTTCCAGTTAATCTTTTGTAAACTAATTATCAATCTATATCATAGTTCTTCATAAAAATAAAGTAATAATACAACTATCATTTATAATAGAAACTATAACAGTGTAAAATGTTAAAAAAAAACATTATTGCTTCAAAACTGTGTTTCAAGAAACAGAATGACTTATATAGAGAGCGTGTATGAAGTTACTTTGAAATGATAATACAATTACTATATAATATAAATAATAAGTACAAAAAAACCTTTATGATTTCTAATTTTATGTTTAATTAATAATCGAATTTTTCTACTATTATAATTTAATAGTAATAATTCTGCCAAAACAATAATATAAAAACAAATAAAATATCGATGAAACTCGCATATATATATTAATCTACTCTAAATTTTAAACTGTCTACTTTAAAATAGAGGGAAAGAGATATTTTTAAGAATTGTGTTTATTTGTAGAAACCAAAAAAACTGTTGTTCAATTCCAGTAAAATAATATCTTTGTAAAAATGGGCAATTTGAAAAAATAGTCGCGATTATTCTCGGTTCAAAATTCTTTGTATATGTGTTCTTGAAGAGAAACCTGAATTAAAAAGTCAATAACCGTGGGAAAAAGGAGTTAATGATGTTTTCAGACGCTTTAAGTGATTCTTTTAACAAATTTCAGAAGAAAAAAAATAACTATACCAAGAAAATTTATTTTAATTCAATTATTATTGAATTATCATTTATAGTAGTTGATACAAAGATAATTGTTGATATTAGTATGTTATACATGATATGTTAAATTAAATAAATAAAAGTACTAGATTAATTCATGGATTCAGAAAGTAAACAACAAAAGCGTAGTCTAGAACATCCAGAACCAGTCTCTAAACATACAAAGAATACTGCTGATTTCATTTTTAACGATAAAAGTAAAGTGAGCGTTGAATTATCTTTTTTGAAGAGATATCCAACGTCGTTATTATCGAAAGCACTTGAGAATTCTGCTAATTATTTACAAGATGAAGATGCTTACTATATAGATTCTTCAAGATTCTCTGTTGATTCTTTGATTTTATTAATGGAAGGAAAAATTACACTTGATTCTTTACCCATGAATGAAATCTGTGAAATAAAAAAAGCTGCTAATTATTTCTTTGTAAATGATATACGTGATGTTAAGGCTAAAATAGAAGTTACTCTCCAATTATTTTTAAGTGCTTTTATGAAGCAGAACGGTTGTTCAATGTAACTATATATTTTATTATAATATAAAAATATCTTTATAGAGAAGATAAACAACGAAATGGTGAAAATAAGCAAACATTACTTATAAATGGTATATATGATAATAAATATATTTATAATATTTTTTTTAGGTATACTAACTAAGGAAAGAAATGTCAAGTTTCTGGAATATTCACGATTATTTGAAATAATGAACATTAAAAGAGTAGTAATAAAATGTATGTTTATTATTATTATTGAAATATAGAAATATTATTATAATATAGTTAATTTTTCAGAAGATATTCCTTATGAATATATATATCCATCAAATCTACATGAACTATTTCCACAATTAGAAGAATATGAACTTAAAAGATATATATATATATATATATATATATATATATATATATATATATATATATATATATATATATATAGTTCCGGTAATAAAATTAATTAAGGAGATATGTATACGTCATTCTGATCCTCATTATATATTATTATATAAAGAATATAAACGACAATATTACAAAGAATGTTATCCTGAAGCTTATAATGCTTATATTTCTACTCATCCAGATATAGAATCATTCTCTTTATATTGTAATAAAATTCGATTACATTCACGAAGAAACAATGCGAATAATCATCAAGAAGAAAATATTATTCATCATGAAATAATACCTATTAATATTGATGAAGAAATACAGAATGAAAAAATTACCAAGAAACTTAATTTATATACAGATTCAATTTATGAATATATTCCAATTAGTCATGAACAAAAATTAGTGAAAAAAAGCAATGAAACTATTATTTCTAAAGAAGAATTTAGTTCTTATACTTTTTCTTTTTGTGACGAAGATGGACGTATATAATATTTATAATATATTTTATTATATTTTTTAAATATAGATCTGAATACTTCGCATCCAACAATATCGTATTTATAAACTTATTTAAATTTTTTAGTGTTATATATATATATTTATAGATTTATTGTAATACCCTATAATATCTAAATTATTATTTATATTATATATATAGCCGTGGAAGATGTGAACCTCCTTGTATTCAAATCGATAATTATCTACTCAAATTACCTGTTTTTAAACAATTAAGAAATTGTCTGGACTGTATATTATATTTATATATATATATATATATATATAGTTGGCAGCTATTATAAATTAGAAACAGTTTCCCCTTTTTTCAAATCACTAAGTGAAGGAATATTTGATAATATACAGACAATGGCACTAAATAATTGTATATCCATCGTTTAATTTTATTTAACAATATATATATATATAGTTATTAACTGTAGTATGTATCCTGAGTATATACAATTATTTAAAGATATTATAACAACTCATGTATTTCCAAATATTAAAACTTTAAAGATACGTAGTATATATATGTATAATAGTTAATAATATATATATATATACTATAGTATGTGATCAGCATGACCCTGAAATACAATTATACAAAGAAATACTTCCATTAATAACAAGAAATAATTTCCCTAAATTATCTATATATACTATTAATTATAGTACAAATTTTAATCTTCTTGAAGATCATTTTGGAATCATTTCTTTATTAACGCCTACTTCTTTAATTGAATTAGTAGATATTATATATCTATCTAATGGATATAAAACTACTATTCAATTAAATGAGTCTTATGTTAATACTATGTGTCAAGTTAAACAATATCATAAATTTAAGATTCAAGGTATATTGATTTATATATATATATATTAATTATTTATAAATAACATATTTATATAGTTGATTTTGATATTAATAATTACAATGAATTATGGAAAAAGTTATTTGATTCTGAAGTTATCAATTTTAATACATTAACTATTAACTGTATATGTTATGAAATATTCTTTATAAATATAATATATATTATATATAGTAAGTAAAATAGACCCGCTGATTCATGATTATTCATTTGATATAAGTCATTGCTCTATAAAGTGTCTTAATATAGGTATATATATATATATTCTTTTTGAAATAGCTTTATTTCTTATTTATATAATTTTATTAAAATAATTTATTATATATATAGATATTAATAATGATTCAATAGATAAGATGAAAGATATTCAAAATCTTCTACAAACTATCAATACTACAAATTTGGAAGAAATCTATTTTCATTGTATGAATATATATATTAACACTGGTATTGTAATCTATATATTTATAATTTATAGTTGAACATTATGATACTGATACTTTTACAGAATTCTTCAATGCATTATTACATATTCTACATAATAAATTTTATAATAATGTCACAAAAGTTGATATTAGTATAATTATTAATTATTTACTTTTGTGTTTAAATGTTTATTATAACAATAGGTGTTAAATATAATTCAAACATAGGTTTCCTTAATGAGAATCAAATGATTGAAATGAATAGAATTCTATTAGAATTCTTCTCTTTATTTACAGATAATATCCGATCTTTATATATACGTATATAAATACTTATATATGATTATTTATATATAATAACAATTATTTGTACAGCGACATATCTATTAAATTATTTATGTTTAACAAATGAATGCATGAATTTACCTTTATGGGCTAATTTAAAAGAAATGAAAATATATATGCGTATATATATTATTTATATTATATATATTATATATATTATAAACTATTTATATATAAATATAGGTGATGAAACTCATAATTATCCAGATGATGCTGAAAAATATCCATTTAAAATGTTTGATAATATATCTGAATTAATTAACAATAAAAAATTAATTCATCTTCAATCAGTTACTATGGTTTGTGATTATATATTTTATTGTATATATGTATAAATGATATTTTATTTTTAATAAATGTTCTTTATAGCACATGACCCAGAGACATATGAATATGCTTATCCCTTTATTCAAACAATTACGAATTGTTCTTTAGATTCTCTTCCTTGTTTAAAACAATTCCTTGTAGATGATGGTTGTATATATATATATATATATATATATATATAATTCTTATCTATTTATTATTATAATATAAAGCCCTCGACAAAATGAATCTTTTTAATGTATTTCCTTCTCTTTATTTTGATCATCATATGATATGTAATACGATTAAAATGAACTATGAAATCATTTATTATTATGATGCTTTTCTTGACTATTCTGAATATATATATAAGGAACTACAAAAACCATATACAAAAGGAATCACTAATTTATATTTACGTATATATATTATTATTATTATTATTATCATTTAAATAATGTTTACTATATACTTATGTTTCTATATATATAGGCATAGTAGACAACCTTTTTTTGATGAAATTTGTGGATTTAATAATAAATGATTCATTTCCTTATTTGAACAAATTAACTATTAAAATTGAAAGTATATATATATATATTAATATAATGGTTAATATATTGTTTTAGGTGACACAGATAAGATAGATATAAATGATTATATGCCATTATTGAATAATTATAAAGAAGAAACCAATAATAATTTAGATATATCTATTTATATACCTAGTAAGTAATTACAAATTATGTATATATCTTCTCTTCTTATTTATTGTGTTGTTATATATCAAGATAAATGTATATACTCCATATTTTTTATTATATATATTTTTTATATTCATTTTCTTGTATACTCTATTTATTATTTAATTATACTTTTTAAATATTTTATCATCTAAATAATCAAGTCATTTATAATGTGTGTTGTATAAATATATGGTTTTAATGTTTACGTGAAATTTCGTTTAAAAAGCATAATGATAAACAATTCTCAAATCCAAATATCTTCAAAGATATTTAAGTTACATAATAGAAAAATAGATATTTAATGATAGTATTACAAAATGAATTAGTGAATTTATATTAATTATAAATAAGAAATATTTAAAAGACAGTTGAACACAATATACAAATTAAAATATATAGATAATAAACTAATTATATATATATCAAATTTGATGAGTCATTATAATGTCAACTTTTTATATATCATTATTATTTACAAGATATTATTTCCATATGTTTCATATATAAATATTCTTTGATAATTATATCAATAATTCTCTTTTTCTCTCTCAAACGAATATATTCGTATATATTTCTTTGTTAAAATTAATATATTATGTAATATTCAAATCAAAATGATAATAATATTTTTTAAGAAATAAATCTAGTGTTGATTATCTCATATTATCAGGAAAATATATAATTAAAAAAATAGAGATATTAAATATAAAAATAATTTATGATAAATTATTCACATTAAATTAATGTTATTTTAAAAAATATAAATTATATAGTACTCTATATAATAATATAGAAGTTTATAGAGATGGAAAAGAAAGTAGAACAACTTCGTAATTCAACTATTCAAATAATTAATGATATAATGTATGAAATCTTCTCTTTATCCTCTAATATTATAAAAGAGTTTTATTTGAAAGATATATATATATATAGCTTATTATTAGTAAAAAAAAATAAATTTCCCTTTATGGTTACATATACAAGAATTATCATTGTTAATAGGTATAGATAAAATTATCTTTTTTTTTAAATATATGATAGTGAGAATACAACAAGTATATTAAATAGTATAACAAAATTCTTATTATTGATGATTTCCATATACTTAAAACACTATATATGCTTTATTACTATAAATTCTATGTTAGTATTATATTATTAATATTATATTTATATATACATAATTTTTATTTATTGAGTCTTATCTATTAAATCATTATAGTCTAGTAAATCTGTTTCTTAACGCATTTCATATACTTTTTTTGTTATGGTTCAATTATCTATATATTTATTATTTTAATATTTCTTTTTAAATATATATATAATATATATAGATTAAACATTATATATTGATATATTCAAGTATTTTCACTCATTTTCATTCTTTTTTATAAACCTATTACTATATATATATGAATATACATTTATATATAAAGAGAAGAAAAAGAAAACCTTTTATATAAATATATGCGTAATCAACTTGAACAAACTTATTATAAACATATTTTGAATCTATATTAAGGTATATAAATATTTACTTTTCATATATATAGATAAAAATATGTACTTTATGTGCGTAAAAAAAATATTTTATTCAAAATATTCGTTTATATTATTTTCGATCTCTCTGATTAATTATCTATTATTTATCTAGATATTTGTTTAATAATGATATATATATAATGATGATTATTCAATGTATTCATAAAATTTATATTATATAAGAAAACCAAAATCTTCATTTAGAATATCATAATATATATTCTTATGATTATGATGAGTACTAATTCTTTAATAATATATAAAATAAAAATATTTTTTCTAATTATTCTTCATATAATTATTATTAATATATATACCGTATAAACAATTTATCTTTTAATAAGAGTATTCTTGTCTAAATATTATACATATTTAATGTCTCATATTTTTTAGGAATAAATCATATTATATATACATATTTCATGTAATACATTCATATGTAACTTAATAAAAGGTTCATATGAAAAATATCAATAAAAATATATATAAAATATTTATTTTTTGATAAAGCAATTATTTAGTTTATGTATTTCAATTAAAGTATGGATGATATTCGCAATCCTATATATGTTGTATCAATCACATAAGAAAGGGGAGTTTCTGATCAATATATATTTATTATAATAATTTACATGAATATGTATTGATTACTATTATTTTATTACTTTAAAAAACAATAATTATTTTTTATATAATTAATAGAATATATAATAAAAAGTACATGAAATTATATTGATAACAGAGTTTAAGAATAGAAATATATATATATATATATATAATTATTTTATTTATTTGAATTCATAATCTACATGATTTTCTTTTATAAATGACGAATCCTTTAATTGTTGTTTATATATATTAATTTGCTCAGTTGAAATATCACAACCTATGTAATACATTACTAAAATAAATAACTACGTATATACAGTGAAAGGAAATATATTTCAATTTAGGAATTTTTCCAATAGAAATAAAATTGATAAGTTTTGATAATTGGTTTTCTTCATAAATATCTATGAAAAATGAAATTTCATATAAAAATATAATTAATAATTTACATATTTTTAAATATTTTAATTTTTGAGTTTTATTTTCATTTATACAATCAAATAAAGTCTCTATATCAAATTGACTCATCGTTTCATCTACATAAAATTATATTTTTTTAATAAGATATATATACTATATACCTTTTGTACCAATAATTGTATTCATAAATGCATTACTATCATATTTAAATCGAAAGATTGAATGATTAGGATCATAAACATAATCATTATCTGAATAGCGACAACCAGTATCTATAGAATAACACTAATATAAATATGAGTAGAATCATTTTATTTATGACATACTATCTAATTGGACAATACTTGAGGATGGAAAGTTATTATTATTCATATATGTACAAAATGTCTTAAAAAAAGAAATCCACCATTTATTATCATTTTTATCTATATACAAAATATTTAATAGAAATAATTAATATATAAAATTATTATTAATATATATACAAATCTTGATAGATTTTAGTTTAGGGAAATTATTTGTAGTATATAGTTTGCAAAAATTATCATCTGGTATATCTCTAATTCCTAAATTAATATTTATAAATATTAGGATGAAATATATAATATACTGTGATTAAAATAGTATATATATTCTATATATACTTAGAATTAATGTAGTTGTATTATGGAAACAACCTTTAGGAATTAATCGATTTAGAAAAGTCATAGTACAATCTAATATAAAGATAAAATTAATAAAAAAGTTATCATTACATATAATAATAATAAATATAAATAATTACATTCTATATTAACCCTAGAAGCCTTAGAAATTAGTTTAATCATAATATTTTCATATGCACTTAAATATTCAGATGATAAGTCTTCTTCAATATGTACTATATATATATATACTAATATAATATAATATACAGTCGATTTTTAATTCACGAATAATTTTAAACTTATTATCATTAAAAAGAGTTGATATCCATGTTAAGTATTCTATACTTATAGCATCAGCAACTATAGATATTATAAATAGAATAATAATATATACAACCATAATAAATATACATGAAATAGTTAACTTATTTAAATGTTCTACTATATTATTCTTTAAAAATCTTTCTAATAAATTTCTGTTATCAATTTCATCTGGATCATCATCTATAAATGAATAAATGAATAAATATTTTTATTCTATATCAACAATATATATTTTATATAGATTAATAAATACTTATAAATGTTATATCTAAACTATCAATATTTTGCTTATATTTTTCAAAAGAATCTAATTTCTTTATATTTTCAAAACGAGAAGAATAAACTGTATAGAATAGTATATATATAATATAAAATATTTAAATAATATTTTTAAGAATAAAGAATATTTCATACTTGAAAGATTATCAAATGAAATAAGATTCTTTTCAAACAATTCACTTAAATGAGGAAAATAACAAATATAATTATCTATAGCAAAAATAAATAAATGAAACTAATTAAGCATAGTATTATAATCTAAAATGTATATATATATGTACTCCATCCACATTCATCATCAATTATATTAATATGAATTGAATGAGTATAAGCTATTTTATATAAAAGAAGAGATATTTTCTCTTTCTGATCATAATCAATATTGTTAATACGAATAGTATCAATCATAGATATTAAATCAGCAGGAAATAAAGACTTAAAATTACCAGTATCTAGAATAAGAATAGTTGTATATTATTAATATACAAATATACTTATTTCAATGTCATAATTAATAATATGTAATTTTGGGAAACATTCTTTCTTTATTAAAGACAATTTGAATAATTCTATATATATATGATGGTATATACATATATATGTACGGTCATTATTATTATTATTATCATCATCATCATCATTATCATCATCGTCATTATCATTATCATTATTATCATCATCATCATCATCATCATCATTATCATCATCATTGTCATCATCATTATCATCATCATTGTATAGGAGTTCAGTAACATTTGGAAATACATGAGTTGTCATTATTGTTTTAAATAGATTATCACCAATTTCACAAGCCAATTCTCTAACTATATAGAATTATAATAATAGAAACAATATTAATAATAACTTTATAAAATAATACTCCAGTTAACATCTAATGTAGTTAAAGAATCGAAAACACCTTCTTCTAATAATTTCATACAAATCACAGAATTATTTTGAGAAACAAGATCTAAAATAAATTATTATATTTTAAATATATTTATTTACATTCATTTAAAATGATTTCTGAAATAAATAAATGCGAAGTAAGAAGTAATAATTGAGATATACCAATTTTAGAAGATACATTATTAATACTATTAAATATATATATATATAAATTCATGACAATTCATTAAAAAAATAGAATTATATACCAAAATGTTTTATTTTTTGTTTTTTCTATATAATAATAATAAAATAAATGAATTTATTGTATATATTTACCATTATATTGAATACTGACTTCATCATTTAATGTATACTTATCTTCTGTTTTACTTATTTCAACATTTGAATAATCATTTGTATATATAGCTTCATTAACTATATTTTTATATAATTTACGTAACTGGTTGCTTGGTCTAATGCTATTATAGGACTCAATCAATTTATAAGAATAATAAAGTTTATTTAGATCTAAAGAAGAAATCTTATTATATTCATTCATTTCGGATTCAGTATAGGACTCATATTTTTTACGTTTATATTCTCTACATACATCATTATATACTAAGAGAGTATATTCCATCATATATTCATCACTATTTGGATTTAATAATAGTGCAGTCTCCTTATAATGCGTATTCACTATATAATAGATTTATTAGTATCAATTCTATATATATATATATACCATTTATTGTTATTTCTTTTAAAGATGGGAATATATCTTTAATACACAATGGACATATATATTCTAATGGAATATTCGAAGAATAATCATCTATATATATATCATTATTATTCATTATATAAAATTGATTTACATGTAATATTAATATTAGTAATATTCATCATTTTAAAAAGAAGAGAATAATATAACAATTCGTCTTTACGTTTAGGTGTAAATAATTCTATATATATATATATATATATATATATATATATATATATATATATATATATATATATATATACCATTAATAATTATTTTTTTCTCTTCTAAATTGAATAACTCCATAGGTATAGTTGAATCGATATAGTTATCATAAGATCCATTTATATTATAATTATTGTCTTTCAAATATTCATAGAATAATTCTTTAACATGAAATAATAAATCACTTTGAATTTCATTATGAATGGTAACTGAATATTCATAAAGTGTTTTATATATATCATAACTATCTTTCAAATCTAATGAAAAAATATCCATGTTTTTATCCACTAAAAAAACAATCACTTTATTCATAGGAGAAGAAGGCATATCTATGTAATAACTACCATCTTCATATTTCTCAGAGTGTATGATGATATCATAAAACAGTAATTGCTGATATTTCTCAATAAATTCTTTAGGAATCCATAATTTTGTCTCATCTTGGAATGTAAATAAATCTAGAAAAGCAAATAAATATTTCTCAATAATATTTAAATACATTTATCTTCCGTTAATTGAAAATCACTTGTTGGCATCACTTGAATTCAACTATAATGACAATGTAATCCGATATTAATATTCTTTAAAATATACTTTATTATATATATAATAAATAAATACTTTAGAAAATGTTATACTCTATTATAAACAGAATAAATCATTTATAAAGAACAAACAAAACTTGCAAATTATTTAGAAGAATCTTCATGAAAATAAATAAAAAATAATAAGAGAATTGCTAAAAGACCGCGAATATGTTTTGTAAGTTTTATTTTGTTGTATATGTCTCTTTAAGCAATTTATGAGCATTTAAAATGTTCTTTTATATCAATTCATGCAGTATAGATTAGTATAAAGATAAAGAAATACTAATATTCATGGATTTTTGTTTTTTTCATTTGATTTTCTTATTATTATACTTTTTCAAACCTTGATTTTATGCTCTACGAATTCAAAAATAATAGATAGATATGTTGAAGTGACTCAAATTTTGTTTCTATAATGTGAATGAAGTCATTTTGAGATTAGCTTACGAATTATTCAATAATTTTAATTAATATGATTTATATATATGAATATCCAGTTTATTTCATAATTAAGAATCAAAATATACCTTAGTTTAACCACGTAAAAACGTATTTTGTAAAATATTTGATATTAATATATAATAAAAATACTTTTTTGAGTATAATAACAATCCTAATATATAAATATTCATTAAAATGAATCACAGATACAATATTGACTGATATAAATAGATAAAATAATCAAACATGGATTTTAAAATTTGTGAATTCATTTGAGGAATTCAGTTTATAACTGAAATTGTTTTAATAGTTTTATCATTTTATTATTGTCTATTTTTCATTCATATTCAATATTTAACACGTATTTTTTATTTTAAATACAAATATCAGATATCTCTGTTATTAAAATAATTAAATAATGTTTGAAGAAAAGATGGAAAAAACAAATTGTCAAGAAAAGCAAAGTATTCTTTCTATTCATACATACTAATCATAAATATATAATTTTTAAAGTATTATTTATATTACAGGATGAATCAACAATCACAATTTCAAATTCTCTTCTACAAAAATATCCTAATTCCATGTTTTCTTCGGTATCTATGAATACTAATGATTTCATAGAAGAAGGGAGATCTTATTACATTGATTTTTCATCTTTATCAATACATAAAATGATCCCATTTATGGAGAATGCAAAATTTCTTGATATTCTGCCTTTAAAAGATGTAATCTCAATTCATTCAGATATACATTATTTTTTTGGAGATGAATCCTATGAGGATAAGATAAAAATATATACATTTCTTGGGATTCTTTGAGTATTTTTATTGTAAATAATAATTGTGAACAGTATTTTATTTTATAAATATTTATAGAATAAATGAAAGTGATGAAATGAAAATAATACGATTTCAACTCATTATTTATGGTATATTTATTTTATTATTATTATATATATGAATATATAGATATCATAACAGAGGAGAGAAATCAATTATTCTGTCAATATTCTCCATTATTTGATTTCTTTAATATTACAATTGTTACTTTAAAATGTATATTTATATAATATATATTTATTATATATATATAGTTGATTTCTCTAAAGTTATCTCTTATGAATATATATATTCTTCCAATTTACATGAAGTATTCCCAAAACTAGAAATGCTTTTTATAGAACGTATTTTATAATTATTTACATATATATATATTTGAATTTATTTTATATAGCTTCCTATTATTCTCAAAGAAAAGAGATATATATACCTCCTTCTGATCCTCATTATACTCTATTATATAAAGAATATAAACGACAATATTATGAAACTTATTTTCCAAAGAAATATTCTAATTATAGAAGATCAAGAACAGATAAAGAAAACGATTATATATATAACAATTTAATTCATATATATTCAAAAGAAAAGAAAAAAAAATTTGAATAAAAAAGAAAATGATATTTCTCACAAAAATGTAGATAAAGAAATAAATGAAGAAAACAATGAAATAAAACCAGATCTATTTGTTATACTTTCATGCTATTCCCGTGATTATAATACATAACAAATGGAGTTCGAGAAGAATAATTTATTATTATATAATAATAAATATATTTCTTATATGAAATTTATATTTATCCAAGATGGAGGTATATATATATATATATATTATAGAATTTATATATATAGAACGAGATATACAACATCCAATTGTAGAGTATATAATCATATTTTATTGTTTTTGTACTCTATATAATTGAATAAATTATTTTATTATTAGAATATATTTATAATATATAAATATGAATAGGCTATCGTTATCTTCGTGTTCAACGATAGTCTTCTATTTATTCATTTTCCAATAATGAAGCATATTAAACAACTAGTTACTATTCGTATATATGTAATAACTATTAAATATATATATATTAGAGAATCCTAGAGTGAAGATTCAATTCGATATTCCTCCATTATTAATAACAATTAGAGATGGATTAGTAGATACTATTATTATATTCCACATATTCAATTGTAATATATATAATATATAATATTTATTATTATTATATAGTTATTCGACCAGGATTATATCCTGAATATATTCAATTATTTAAAAATATTATTACTACTCATGTATTTCCTAATGTAACCGCATTAAAAATAACATGTATATATATAATATATTTCAATATATTATATAAATAATATTTATAGATTATTCCTATGATTTATATATACCTCTTTTACAAGTGATATTGCAATTAATAACAAGAAATCATTTTCCAAAGTTGCATATATATGATATCAGTGATATTATTCAAAATGATACTTATATATATAAAGAGAATTATAAATTTGTTCTATTTTCTGAATCTATAATACAACTAATGGATACTATAATTTATGATAAAGATATATTTTCTGATATCTTAGAGAATGTTGTGGTGTATCCAGAAATATCAGAAGCTATATTGAATACTAATAATACTAATTATTTTACTATTCAAGGTATACATAAATGGTATTATGAATTATTATTATACTATATATATATAGGTTCATTTTTTTTAAATGAATATGATGTTGTGTGGAATTAGTTAATGAATTCTAAAGTTATATTCTTTAATAATCTAATTATTGATTGTACATATATATATTATATCATTATTATTATTATTTCTATATTCTTTTAGTATATGAGATGAAATATACTAGATTTGATATTTCTCAAATAAATCTAAAAAAGTGTATAGTTAAATCATTTGTTCTTAGTATATATATATTTGTATATATCTATTTAATATAATAGATGCGAATTCATTTCAGTATAAGATATTAAATAAATTGAGGAATTGCATGAAAGATATAAATTATAATGAGCTTCAAACACTTTTTATTAACTGTATTTGTTTTTTTTTTATTTTCTATTTATTCTATTTATTATTCGAATTAATTATGTAATTTTTAGTAAATCCAGATGAAGATGAAGAGTATGAATATGATAGTGATTATGATTATGATGAAGATGATAGTCACGATGAAAATGAAAATATTAATGTGAATCAATATATTTATGAATATTTCTCATTTTCATCTGTTGGAAACTATAAAAACGTGACTACTTTGTCAATAGGTATGATTATGTATATCTTTATATCTATATATATAGATGATATAACGTTCTATTCTATTCATGGTTATATAAAAAACAAAATAAAAGTTGAAACCATACAAATGTTATATCATTTCTTCTCCTTGTTCTCTAATAATCTTACTAGAATAGAATTAACTTGTATATCAATTTAAATATTATATATATATACAAATAGATTGTTTCTTGGTATCCTATGTATTCAATGATTGCTTATCTCTACCTTTACTTGAAAATATCAATTATTTTAAAATATCAATTTGTATGAATATAATATATATATTAGTCAATTATATATATAGTTAAGAAAAATGAATTGAATGATTTATTGAGGAATATCTACTCCTTATTTAAGAATAATAAATTGAAAAGACTTCAAATATTGGAAATTAGTTATATTTCTAGTATGTTTAATAGTTATATTGATAATATAAATATATATAGAAGATAACGATAGTTTTGATGAATTATTTACATATATTATGCTATTTAAAGAAGACTATATTAAAACTCCTTCGTACTTCAAACAGATAATACTTAATATTCAACATATATTTTTGTATCATTAATATATTTATATATCTTATATTCATTTTCTATTTAATTATTTAGTTGTAATTATTAGTTATATATATCCTTTTATTGTTAAAAATATATTCTTATTTTTATATATATTAATTATATTACTATTAGAATCTCAGAATGAATATACTATTCAAAATATATTGGAATCATTTCCTTCTTTTTCATTTTCTTTTCATAATTCAATTCAATGTATATCTATGAATAAAATAATGAAGAAATATAAAGATATATATATTATATATTGTAAATATATATATAATCAATTAGAGATGGAATATACTCAGTTAATTGTTCAATTAGATTTATGTATATATATAGTATTATTCCACATTATTCATTATATATAGTTATAGTAGATAATCCTTATATAAAGAATATTATAAACTTAATTTCAAAGAATTCTTATCCTTATTTAAGAATACTTTACTTATATAACTCATGTATATATTTATATAGTATATGATGTTTAAATCTATAGATATAGAGTTTGATTATAAATCTATTTTAGAAGATTATAAAAAGAAATATAATCCACAACTATCAATTATATATAAATGAGAAAAATAAAGAATATCTAGATTTTTTTAATTGTTAATAAATAATGTTTTATATATTGTTATAAAATTTTGTTTATAACTTAATATTTGTTATTCTTATAAATGAAATAATCTATTAAAAGTGATTATTTTTTTAACTATTTTAAAGCCAAACCCATTAATAAATATAAACATATAATTAAAATAAACACTTTTAGATATTTATATAAAAAAAATATACAATAAAAAAATATAATAGTTTATAAAAAATGTTAAAAAGTAATTACATATATAAATATATATTAAAGAAAATAGATATTTTTATATATAAATAATTGTTCTTAAGCTCTTCCCCAGACTTCATAATCTTCTACTGTAAAATCATTTCTAGAATTAGCATTAGCAGTATTCACAAATAATGAATGTTTTTGAGGAGTATTCACAGTAGTAAATGATTTTGAATTAGTCAATGCATTATTATTATTAGTATGGCAATTATCACCTATATATATATCACTGCCACCACCAAATACAGGGCCATAAGAAGAACGACAATATATACCTCTACCTATGCCATTATGTAGATATTGAGTAGGAGGAATATCATGTTCATTACTTAATGTAAAGAGAAATTCTTTAGAAGGAGATTTTTCACCTATAGAAAAGAATACGAAATAAACATATTTAAATGATAATATATACAGTTACTTGTTCTAGATTCCCAACTTTGATCTGTATATCCTCCAAATATATTAATATGATTATTATGACCTATATGTTTAATAAGAGTAACTGTTTCTCCTTTATTGTCACAATATTTATGGAATTCACTTGCTAAAAAATTATGTTCACTTGCTCTATATATATAATGATATAATAAAATAATAATAACATACCTAAATAATAATTTCCATTTCTTTCCTTTACCAAGCCAATTCACTAATGGTTTTGTAAGTTCTTCATCAATAATAGTTGATTGTTTGAACCATCCCGGAATCATTGCTTCTTTCGCAGCTTCTCTTCCTTTTTCACCAAATAATTCAATCATTTCTTTCTCTAATAATTCTTTATTAATATCACTTATCTTATCTTCTTCTATATCTATAGTTCCATTATTTATATATCCAGTAATATATTCAATATATTCATATTGTTTATTCACATATAAACTATTTTCTATAGAATTATAATTAATAAATCCATTATCATAATTCTTAACATAATTATTCCATAATCCATTCTTTATCAAATATTCTTTAATAGTATCATTCTTGTTTCCATTTATAATCAAAGAAACTTCATCTCCTTCTTCATATTTCTTTTTCTTTGTATCTCTTCTTGCTCTACAATCTATTAATTCTAAAGGAATAGGTAAACCACAATATTCAAATAAATCTAATATTTTTAATTGTTCTTCATAACAAAAAGAATCAAAATCTACTTTCTTTCCATTCAAATAATTAACTAAATAATAAACAGCGGCATCATTTCCAGGATAATCAAGATATATAGATCCATCATTTGTCCTAAGTTCTTCACTACATTGTTCTTCAATAAAAGAACCTTTCAAAGAATCTAAAACAGATTTCGATATTTGAAATATAGGACCATTATTGGTAAATCTAATGGAATCCATATTATCATCACATTTATCATCCATATTGACATTCATATCTTCATTATTCTTATCTTCATAAACACAATTCTTTTCAAATTCTTTTTTTCCGCTTTTATTATTAATATAGCCATCTCCAATATGTTTTATAAGTCTATTAATCGATATTCTAGAATGTATTCCAAGATTCATTACTGATCCAAATACATTAACTACATCTTTCATCAATTCTTCATACACATTGATATCCTCCTTCAATCTATTGAATTTATCAATATCAAATAACACCTTTTCTTTCACCATTTTCAACAAATAAAGTAATATATCGAATTAAAAATTTCAAAAAATTTCTCTTTGAAAATTTTGTTTTGAGAGTTGTAGTTTTTTACAAAAGATTTAGATTTTCGTTTAATAACTTACATTTTCATATTATTATATAACCTATGAACTTGTTGCAACATTGTGAATATGAATCCATGGTATTAGATTTCCTTTCTGTTGCAAATGAAAAATGGTTTAACCTAGAAATAGTAATTTCGTTATTAAACTATATTTATCGAATCATAAACATAGTTTATGAACCAGGAAGCAAAGAAATATTATAATTTGAATACTTCTGGTATAAGATTTGAGAGAGAAATGAGTCAAACTAAAATGTGTGATTATTTTATAAATGAAGGAGATACTTACTACATTTGTAATACATGCAGCATGTCGCCAAACCTAGTATTTTGCAAAAAATGTTGGAATGAAGCAAATCATGTTGTATATTTTTTTATTCTTTATGAATAACAAATTAGGGTCATGATTATCATGAAGTATTATGTGAGAATAAAGAATCGTATTGCCATTGTGGTCTATTCAATATAAAATATGATGGATATTGCGAGAATCATAAAATAATTCATGACCATTTCTTTTCTTCAGAAATGATGGATGCTATGTATATATAAAAATTTTTATTATTATTATCATTATACTTTTATTTATTATTAATCTTTAATTAAATATGATTAGCTCATTACAATGGTATGAAACCTATTGTCATTTCTGTATATATGCATTATTTTATTATACAAAAATATCAAATGATAAATACCGCTTTTTAGTATGATAATAATTATATTTATGTATATATATACAATATAGAAGGCAATATCAATAATTAATTCATTAATTTTATTATGTGAATCAGATCTATCTATATATACATATATATGTACCTTCTTCTCTTCTTCTATAGAGAAACATAATTCTCTATTTAATAAGAAAATAGTCGACATCGATCGTTCATTTTTAACTCTTATTACTATAAAAGATCAAGCACCTTTCACTTTGTTATTACTTATTAACTGTTTTATTTGTGAAGATAAAACATATCAAGTATAGTCTTCTAAATCAATAATAATCTAATTATTATATTATTATATATAGGACATTTGTAGATATTTTTTATGTTTACTTTTTAAAGATCCATCTTTTCTTAATCTGTTTTTTTACATTATTTCCTTTATTCTTATGGTATTCCAGTATAAACTATTTAAATTTTGATAGTATATATATATTTTATTATATTATTACTTTTATAAATTAAGTATATATGTTTCATTATTTATGTATTTATAGATCAAATGAATCTAACAGAATCATTTTATTTGAATCAAAGTTATGGTTTTTCAATATTATCAAGTTATTTCGATTTTTATGATTTTGATCAATTTAAGAATTCTTCTTTATTTTCTATTATTCATATTGCTGCTCTTCCTGATTTATATACATATATAAATGATACAACTAATTATACTCCTCAACAACAGTATTTTAGACTTATTCAGTATATAATTAATAAAGTTGTGCATGTAGCAGTTAAGAATGCTTGTATATATATTATATTTAATTATACTGTATATTACATGCTATTACATAGTAATTCAAAATAAACCAAGAATATTTATTATAAATATTTTGTTACAGTTGTATTACTGTAATCACAATGTATTGATGCCTTATATATATATTGATAAATACACATTAACTATAGAAAAATCAATTCTTGACACTTTTTTATGTATTCATGTATGTAAATATAGTAAATATAATAGATATTATTAATATATTAAAACAATACATAATAAATATAATAAATATAGTCCATCCTATCAGGTGATACTGATAATAGAAATAAATTACTTTATACTACCCTCATAGAATGTGGAGAATATTATTCTTTATGTGATACACTTAGAAATCTATTCTATTCTATATATAATGATATTAAGGCTTTTATCCATGTATACTATATTATATATATATATTATTATTATTGTATATAGAAATCAACAAAAGAAGAGTCAATTACATTATTAACAAATGTTATTACAATATATAATAAGATATTACTTCGTGATATTCGAAAATGTTATAATCTAAATCAAAATAATGAATATAATATTGTTCATATTTTTATTGTTATCTTATCCATGATTTTGTATGTTTTTTAATAATTATTTTTATTCTAATTTATAATCTATATTATTATAATAAAAGTAATTATGTTAAAAAGATGATACATATATATATATATATAGATCTGAGATTTATAATTGTTTTGGTGTTTGTAAATTACCTCTAGAAATTCATTCTACATTATTCTTTATTTATCATATATCATTAAGTCAATTTCTATATATATTTCATTTGATCTCTCTTAATGATGATAATGATGATAAAAATAATTATTTAGATCTATTTGCTAGTTCAATTCAATATCATTTTTTAAGTATAGCTGAATATTATGGTATCTTACTTCAAGTATATTATTTATGTACATATTATTTAAATTTTGTTACTTTATTATTATATTATAATATAAAAATATCTATAGATTCTTCCTCTATTTATAAATGAATATGATTCTATGACTTTATTCTTATGGTATATATACAAGGGATATAATTATTTAGAAAAGAAAGAAATCTATAAGGATATTAACATGTTATATAATGATATACAAGACTCATATGAGTTATTTTCTGTAGTTGATATACATAATTATATAAATGAAATATGTCCATTTGTGACATTATATGATGTTATACGTTTATTATTATGTATTCAATATGATCCTTGTTATACTCTTGATAATTATGTATATAAATATATATCTATTTTTCTTTGCTATATTGAATATATATAGTTCATTTCAAAGAACAAATTATCATCATTATTTTTAAATAAACATTCTCCAAATAAAGATATATCATTAATTGTGAAAAGAAAATCAAATGCTTCTATTGACATACCAAGTGTACCAGATGTAAATTATATATATTCTATTTATTATACTTATTATACTTATTAACATTATAGTATTTGCAATACATAATATATGATTATGTTTTTCAATCTGAATATGATGATCAAACAAAAATGTATCATTATTTATTTATTTATTATAAACATTGCTTTCTAGAAGTCGTCTGTTGTATGCTATAAAAACAACTGAGAATCAAAATATATATAATATATATCTATTTCAATTATTGTTCTTTAAACATGATTATTACCATGATGTATACATAATATATAATATATAATATATAATATATAGAATTACTTGAATAATAATCCTGATTTGATATATATTCCTTCTTCATGTTCAAAACTAAAGTATATATATATCAATAGTATTATTTACATATTTTATACTATATTTAGGACTTATATTGATTCTCCATTCTATTTAACTTATATAACATATTATATACAAAACATAATATCTAATGAAAATGAAGAATCTATAAGAATAATGGAACTTCTATATCTTCTTTACTTTTATATTAAAAGTATATATATACATCATTATATTTATTAAAATATATTATTATTATCATATTATATGTATATAGATTCCCCTATTGATCCAATAGAATTATCTAAGAATATAATTATAAATGATGTATAGATATTTTTTATTATTAATTTTATATATATAGTTTTTAAAACATAATATAAGTGAAGGAATCACTATTTATATTCAGCATTTATCAGCTGTCATTCAGCTATTAATTCAAACTCATAAAAGTTTCAATAAGTATAAAATCATTAATTCTCTTCTATATATGTAGACTAATAGAAGAATATGATACGACTAATGCACAAGTAATATATATATATTATATATATTATATATATAGAATGATTATATAAAATCTGATCTTATCAAACCCAGTTTCAATACAGGTATGTATATAAATGTAAATATTAAATATATATATAGATAATATTATATGTGCTGCATGTATGAAAAGAGGAGGTTTGTTCGTACTTCCAGTATATATAAGTAATCAATGTCAACAATGTATATATATATTATTATAATATTTAACAAGTATTTATGCATATATATATAGCCGATTCCTATTCATTTCAGTTTATATTAAATAAATTCATGAATAATTTATGTAAATATTTATTTTAATATATATCAAACATATATATATAGAAAATATATATATGTTCTTTCTCTAGTTAATGATAATCATTCTGAATATTCCAGTTCATATTCTATTTATAAGAATTTTTATCATTGTATTCATAAAAATCTTTTTCACAGATGGTTTGATTTTAATGTTCATGTAATTATTATTAAAAATATTATTATTGAATAAAAAGATTATTTTATATATATATACATATATCTAGAGTTGTAATCATCCTATTCATTATACATGCTTTTCAAATATGAATTCTTCAGAACCATACTTTCTTGTATATAAATCTGCTTATATATATATATAAGAATTGAATAGGAGAAAGCAATTCCATGTTGTAAATGTGGTCAGTTATATACTTTCGTGATACCTATTCTTGATACTAGTAGTATATATGAAATATACTAATAGTACTATAATATTATTTATAGTGTTTTATCATAATGTTACTAAAGAAGAAGAAGAAGCTATATATGACAAATACAAGTCTATATATAATGTATTATTATTATTTTATTAAATATAATGTTATATGGATATAGAATATTATTAGTTCATCCTCATATTATGATTTAACATGTTCAGTAATTTTTATTATTATTATACTTAATATATACATGTATATAATTACATATTATCTAGAATAACCCAAAAGATATAGACATAAGTTTTTATGTAGCTATTTTATCATTTTCTGGAATTTATCTTCCAAGAAATAGCAGGCTTTACGTATATAATTTATAAATAGACAATATATATATATGTATAGAAATCAATGATATGTGACTTATTTCCAGAATCTATTCTTTCATCTGAATATTTCTCTCGATGTATATATATATAACTATATATATAATATTATAAAATTAATAGTTTCATTATTAACAATGAATCAACAAAATCAACTATTATATACTCGAAACTTCATATTGGTTCTTCTTAGAATTCTTTTACATGTATGATAACATATTCATAATTATTCATTTACTCTTATTTGAATAATAATTCTAAATATTCTTCTTTTCCATTAATTTATATATAGTCTGGTTATGTTACATCACATTGTCTTTCTAATAGCACATTTCCTCATTTTCATGCTTATTTTACACAAACCTTATTTACGATTAATGGCCTATGTCAGAATGATACTGAATTGATGGATTCATATTTCTGTCAACATCCTATTCAACAATTAAATAAAAGTATAGAATATACATTTGATATACATTTACGATTAATTGAGGATCTATTAAAATTTTATTATTTATGGAATGATAAAACATTATATAATAGAGAGAAAGAGAAAGAGAATATTCAGAGAGATCGAGAAATATTATATGTTGATGAAAATGAAGTTGCATTTCAATATATTAATATACCTAT
Organism: Blastocystis sp. Blastoise; assembly: GCA_039096225.1. NCBI lineage: Eukaryota > Bigyra > Opalinata > Blastocystidae > Blastocystis > Blastocystis sp. Blastoise. Next base: position 1,696,847 of record JBBPEB010000013.1, read on the forward strand.
AGATGATTATTATGAAGAAGAATATCAACAATATATACAAGATATGAAGAATAGTAAAGATATATATTCAGAATACATAAAGAAATTAATAGGAAATATTCCTTTTCCTATGTTTAATGAAGATAATAAACATTCTATTTTTAATAATGATCAATATGGATATATATTTGAAAGATATAGATTTCGTTATATAAATATACTTCATTGTAGAAATACTATATTACAACCTTCAATTAACAATAAAATTCGTACTCCTTATGATGATTTTAATAATATATTTGTACCTCAATTAGAAATATATACTTCTGAAATTGATCAATATAAATTAGATCATGATATAAAAGATATAGATATTCAATCAAAGTTAAAAGATGTTGAATATGTTTTTATAGAAACCTCTCAACATACTGCATTCTATTTAGATATTTTACAACAAATGATGGAAGATCTTTATTTATATTATGAAGATATAATGTGTAACAATAAACAAAGTAATATACGATATATATATTTACTTATAGCAAATATATTCTATAATTTAGCTGATTATAACGAATCTCATTATCCAGTTGAAATTTCAGCCACATACCCTCGATTATCGTCATTATATACAAAACCAATTAGATATCATGAAATTATCAAGTATTGTTATGTGATGGAAGACCTATTATTATTTAAACCTTTATTAACTCAAATGACTCAAAATTATATGTCTATTTTTTCAGAAGAATCACTATTATCGATTATAAATAATAATTCTACAAGTTTATCTAAACAAGATTCAAATAGTAGCAATAACAAACTATTACAATGTATTAATATATCAACTATAATTAAGAAAGATTATTCTACTTCTATTGATATTACTAGTGATGATTATTATTATTTCATTTATTTCTATTTAATTATTACAATTCATATAGAACTTTCAAAATTTACTGTTTTAAATGATCCTGAATATCAATATAATCCTGATTATCCAGTTATTTGGAATCAAAATAAAACAATGAATATACAAAAAACAAATAATACAACTAATAATATAGATGAAAATAAAAATGAAGAAGGAAAAGAATCAAATGAAGTAATAAATGAAAATGAGATGATTTCTAACTCATCGAACTCATATAATAATTTCTTTAATCCTTTAAAAATATTATTCCTTCAGTTGACACCAAAAGTATTTTCAGATGCATATATAAATTATTATAATACTCGAAAATATCCATTTGTTATACAAAATGATTATTCTTCATTTCTAAATTTCCAACAGAATTATATATTAAATCAAACATCTATATATAAATCACATTATAACCTCCCATTACATTATTCAACTATAGAAATATCTTCAAAGAGTATTGTTGAATATTTACAATTGTTCTTTGAATTATATGATATTGATACTAGTATAGTAAATATTTATAATTTTATAAACCAATTATTCACCCAAAAATTATCATTTAAACAACTTTTATCTTCATATACTATTGATCCATGTATATTTATATATCAATTATATATATATATATTAGAATTACATATATATAAATAATTTATTTTATATTATTCATAACATTCTATATAGTATTTGTTGATTATCAATATATATTAATTGGTTTACTTGCATCATATTCAGAAACTGGTCCGTCTTATATACATCAACTTAATGTATGTTTAATGGGAATAATTACTTGTAACACTATGGTGGTTAATAACAGTACTTTTGTAAATGATATCAATTCATTTAAGTCTATTAATCAAAATATTGAAAATTATCTAAAAATTAAATTAGAATCTAATCATCCATATTTATCAGATCATGATATAAATCAATTAACACATAATTCGATTATATTTAAACCTAGAAATATAGCCAAGGAATTTATTAGTTATTTATTTTGTCATTTTCCACTTGGAAATAATAATGGTAAGTGATTTATATTTTTTTCTTTCTTATATATATATATATAGAAATGACAATTTTATTATATAAACATTTCAAAGAATTATATCCAGTTATGTATAAGAATAATAAATTAATTATTTTACTTCAATTAATGGTACTTATTCTTCACAAAGATTGTTGTAAATATAACTATAAATATATATTTTATCTATATTATTTTATATATAGTAAAATATTTATTTTATTACTATCAAAAAGCTCTTGAATCTGATATATGTATAGTTTTAATTATAATTTTTATTATTAATATATAATATATATAGTTGATTTTCAACGTGAATTAGATGGAAATGGTAACATTGATGAAGATATTTTCACATTCTTTTCAATTGTTAAAGAATGGGAAAGACGTGAAATATATGTATATGAAGAGATTCCTTATGAAGAAGAAATAACGAATATGTTATTAGCAAAAGGAGTATTATAGATATTTTATATTAATACTAATAATTATATATATATAGATTACATATACTGTTCAACAATTATCTGTTCCATTTATGAGATCGTTATGTATATATATATATATATAATACACATCATTCTGTAAAATATTCAAATCTATTTCTCTATATATATTTCTATATATAGATCTATTAAACCTTATTCTTTCTCCTTCTTTTATTCCTTCTTCTGATATTTCCATTCCTACTTCCTTCTCTTCTTTGTATACATCCATCTCTCTATCTTCTTCTCCTTCTATTTTATCTCTATTAAAAAAGAAACCATGTGATTTTATTACTAAAGAAGTAATAGATGTACTCAATTTTGATGTATTAAAGTATATAGAATTGTTTAAAAATATATCAAATTTAAACATTCATTTTTTATAGATTATTTGAAATACCTTACTATTTTTTCATATTAGATTTTGATTTGAGTTTTAAACAATGTGAATTCCCACTTTTAAATAAATTAGTATGTTTTCTTTATAATACTATACTCTATTTCATATTTATTAATTAGTTTTATTTATCTGAAAAAGAAATGAAAGATCTTTCTAAGAATTGTGTTTGCAATCAATGTAATAAAAAAAATAATCAAATGATGTGTATGTGTGTTGCTTGTGGACAAACAGTATATTCTATATAATCATTATTTATAAGTTTTTATATTATTTTTATCATTTTACTAGGTTTGCTATTCATGTCAGCAAAATAGACAATGTATAAAACAATACTTAAATGATGATACTAATTTTTGTCATTGTTGTGTTTTTATTCAACTATATAGTGGAACTATATATTATTTTGGAAGTGAAAAGTGGTATATAATACTTGGAAATCTGTAAGTTGATATATATATATATTTTTAATTATAAACTAATTCTTTCTTTTTATATATAATACATTGTTTACTATAATTATAATTTTGTAGTTTTGATTTAACACATTCCTTGTTATTAGAAGATATAGATATAGAAAAGAAGAATGAAAAAGAAATGAAGGAATTAGCTATTCAAGAAATTACTTCACTTTTAAATAGAAATGATATTAGTCAACGAAAAAAATATTTAAATAAGATGTATGATCTTTAGTTTTTATAATATAATATATATGTTTTTCTATTTTTATTGTTATCTAAAAATTATTATGCTTATTTTATACTAAATACATTCATTTTTATTGTTAATTATTTTATTAAGTATTTTTATTGTTCTTTTTAATAAGCTTTAAATAGAAAAGAATATATTTCCAAAGTCATATTTAATATATAAATAACTTAATAATTTATATATCTGATATTCAATGGCTAAAAATAAAGTATATTCTTTTCACTACCTTCCCAACATTTTGTGACACTTGTGATGACTTTCTGCGACACTCACAAAAAACACTTTAAGGAAGATTTAATACTGCTTAGTATTAAAAAAATATTTTTTCACTATGAAAAAAAGTTAAAGTGGTAGATTTTTCTGTGATAATTGCAGAACCATATAAAAAAGGCCTTTTAGAAAGCAGTGATTAAAAATATTATAATAATGAGTTTATGATAATCACATAAAATACTTTTTTATATATATAAAATAAATTTTACCTTATTTGTGTTATATTTAGTTACAACATTCTTAAAAAATTAAAAAAAACAATTTTATATATATAATTAATAAAAGCATTAAAAATAAAGTAGATAAAAAAAAAAGTAGATTAAAAATATATATCTATATATACAAAAAAAAAATTAGTTTTCTTTTATGAGTATATAAGCCACTTTATTTTCTTGAATAAATGGCGAATCCTTTAATTGTTGTTTATATATTTCTATTTGCTCATCTGAAAGATTATAACCTATATAATATATATTATTAATACAAACAACAATATATATACAGAAATCAAAAATTAATTCTTTCAACTTAGGAATCTTTCCAATAGTAAGAAAATTGATAAGTTTTGATAATTGTTCTTCATCATAAATATCTATAAAAATGAATATAGTATATTACTATTAAAAAAATATATACATATTTTTAAGCTTCTTATGTTTTGAGTTTTATTTTCATTTATACAATCAAACAATGTTTCTATTTCATATTCACTTATCACCTTATCTTTAGTACAAATAATTGTATTCATTAATGAATTACTATCATATTTACATCGAAAAATTGAAGTATTAGGATTATAAATATAATTAACATCATCAGTCATATCTATAGAAATATAATATAGATGAATATGAATAGAATCATTCATTTATAGCATACCACTTAATCGGATAATAGTTGATGATGGAAAGTTGTTATCATTAATAGAGTTACAAATTTTTGAATTAAAAGCACTCCACCACTCTCTATTTTCACATTTATCTATATATACAGATATTATTTAATGAAAATAATTATTAAAAAATGATACGAATATATATAAATATACATGATTTATTATATAAAATATTATTATTATTATTATTAATGAATATACAAATATTGATAAATTTTAATTTAGGGAAATTATCTGTGGTATATAGTTTGCAAAAATTATCATCTGGTATATCATCAATTCCTAAATTAATATTTATAAAAATATTAGGATGAAATATATATTTAGTGTATTAAAATAGTATATCTATTTTATATATACTTAGAATTAATCGAGTTGTATTATGGAAACAACCTTTAGGAATTAATCGATTAATAAAAGCCATAGTACAATAATCTATATTAACACTAGAAGCCTTAAGAATTATTTTCTCTACTAAATTTTCATATAGAGTTAAATAATCAAATGATGAATCTTCTTCAATAGACTCTACTATATATATATGCATATTCAAATGTTTTATAATATAATATACAATTAATCGTTAATTCTTTAATAGTATTAAATTTATTATCATCAAAGAGAGTTGATATCCATGTTAAATATTCTATACTTATGGCATCATCAACTATAGATAGTATACAAAAAAACACTATATTTAATGAAAGAAAATACATGAAATCTCTAATTCATTCAAATGTTCTAATGTATCACTCTTTAAGAATCTCTCTAATGAATTTCTTTTATCAACTTCATCATGATCATCATCTATAAATGAATACAATTATTATATATCAACAATAAATCTATTATAAAGATCAATAAATACCTATGAATGCAATATCTAGTTTATCAATATTTTGCTTATTATTTTCAAAATAATCTATCATTTCGACACATTTAAAATCAGAAGAATAAACTTTATAGAATAGAGTAAATAAAATAATATATGTAAAAAACGAATATTAAATAAATATTTGATACTAGAAAGATTATCAACGGAAATAAAATTTTTAGTTAATAATTCTTTTAAATGAGGGAAATAATAAGCCAAATCATCTATATAAAAAGTAAATAAATATAATTAATTATATAATATATATATAATACAAATATCTATATTAATTATATCAATATAAATTGAATGAGTATATATTAAATCATCGAAAAGAAGAGCTATTTTCTCTTTGTCATTATAATCAATACTGTTAATACGAATTGTATCAATCATAGATATTAAATTAGCAGGAAATAGAGACTTAAAATTTTCAGTAGCTATATTTAAATAAATAGTTATTTATTAATAAATTAATATACTTATTAAAATTTCATAATTGATTATATGTAATTTTGGGAAACATTCTTTATTTATTAAAGATAATTTGAAAGTTTTTTCTATATATATATATATATATATATATATATATATATATATATATATATATATATATATATATATATATATATACTATCATCATATATGAGTTCAGTAACATTTGGAAATACATGAGTTGTCATTATTTTGTAAAATAGATTATAATCAATTTCATTAGTCAATTCTCTAACTATATAGAATTATTATAATAGAAACAATATTAATAATAACTAGAAAATAATACTCCAATTAACATTTAATGTAGTTAAAGAATCGAAAACATCTTCTTCAAATGCATTAATAATAATTATAGATTCATATTTTGAGTCAATATCTAAAATAGAATACTAAGTATATTATTATATTTATTTACATGAATCAAATGCAATCTTTGAAAATGAAAAAAGTAAAGGAACACGTAATAATTGAGATATACCCAATTTCGAAAATATTTTATGTATACTATTTGATATATATATATTTAAATAAATTCATATATAAAATAATAATTATACCAAAATGTCTTATTATTTGTTTTTTCTATGTAATAATATAAATATAAATGAATTTATTGTATATATATATACCATCATATTCAATACTGACTTGATCTTTTAATATATATTCACCTGCAGTTTCATTAATTTCTAACTTTGAATTATCATTTGAGTATATAGCTTCATTAATCAAATATCCATATAATTTAGGTAATTTACTCTTTTGTCTTTTTCCATTATAAGCATTAATAGAATTATGTGAATAATGTGAATTATTAAGATTTAAAGAAGATATCTTATTATACTCTTTCATATCGGATTCACTGAAATATTCATATTTTTCTGAATCATCTATTTTATAATCATTTTCATTAAATAAACGAATATATTCCATTATATATTCATCACTATTTGGATTTAATAATAATTCACTTTTCTTATAATGCGTAATTACTATATATTATATATTATATAAATTATTTAATTTATACCTGTAATTATTATTTTTTCCAATGAAGGGAATATATCTTTAATACATTTTGGACATATATATTCTAATGGAATATTTAAAGCATAATCATCTATATATATATATTATTATTATTGTTATTTATATAATAATATAATATATATATATATATACATTCAATCTCCACTCTAGTAATATTCATCATTTTAAAAAGAAGCGAATAATACAATAATTCATCTCTTCTTTTTGGTGTAAATAATCCTATATATATTATACTATTTATAAACAATAATATACTAATACCTTTTATACACATTTTTTTTCTATTCGAATTAAATAATTCCATAGATATATATGATTGAGAATCTTTAATATAATAACCATATATATCTAAACTACTTTTTTTCAAGTATTCAATAAATAACTCTTTAACATGAAATAACAAATCACTTTGAATTTCATTATCAATCGTAACTGGGTAATCAACAAATGTTTTATATATATCATAACTATCTCGCAGATTTAAAGAAGAAATATCCATGGTATCGCCCATCAAAAAAGAAATCACTTTATTCATAGGAGAAGAAGGCATATCTATGTAATAACTACCATCCTCATATTTCTTAGAGTGTTCAATGATATCATAAAAGGGTAATTGCTGATATTTCTCAATAAATTCTTTAGAAATCCATAATTTCGTCTCATCTTGAAATGTAAATAAATCTAGAAAAGCAAATAAATATTTCTTAGTGATATTTAAATACATTTATTATCAGTTAAATGAAAATTGGTGTCTGACATGACTCAATTTTAACTAAAATGATAAAATAATAATATACTCTTATGCTTAAAAGATACCTTTTATATGAATAATTAATAAATACTTAAAAATATGTTGTAATTAGCAACATATATGATGATTCATTGAGATAAGCAAAGAATAAAACTTGCAACTTTTTTTGAATATTTTTTGTGAAAATAAACAAAAATTGAAGTACTTTCTTATAAATATCCATGATTCTTTTTCAGTCATTTTCAGGTCTTTTTCTATAATTTTTTTCTTAGAAACAACTCATTATTCATTATTTACGTCATATTATTAATTATTTAAAAAAATAAAAATTCAGTATATGTTCATACTCAAATCTTGAATGCATATTTATGTAATACTATCAAAAAGAGTTCTAATTATATTCATTAAATTATCAAAATAGAGTGAATTCTTATCGGCGATATCAAAACAATATGGTTAGATATAGCAAATATCAAATAACTAAAAATTATTTATTTTATAATTCAAATTGAGATAGATGATCATACTTACATCATTATCTATTCATTTGAATGTCTTTAAAAATCAAATTGTGAATTTATGTCTATGCAAAATATATTATTAGATCTGAATTCTTCTATTCTAAAATGAAATCACATAAAAATAATATACTTTCTTCAATAAACTTCTTATGATGTTCGAAATTATCCCTACTTATGTCTATCAAAGTTACAATCATTTTAAAGCATTATCTAAGCATAAATCATTTTATATTAATCGAACTATATGAGAAATAATATCTTTTATTTATACTTTTATTAAATAAAATATCATTAAATGTACTTATTATATATTTAAATATAAATAACATGAAAAAATGAACCTACTATATTCTTTATATTTTATTTTTATTAAATTTTGTCAATAACAATTCATATTAAAGTATTCTTAATATTTTACTATATTTTTATTGTTTCCATTTCTTATATATATATATCCATCAAATCTATTGACTATTCTATGATTATCAACATAAATAATAAATAAAGCTATATTCTTCATATTATCATAATAAAAATGATACTCTTAACTAGTTGAACTATCACTAAATAATTTATTAAGTATTATTCTATTTATAATATAATCATATATTCATTAGTTTTACTAGTTGTATATATATATTCCATTCCCATATTATTTAATAATATTTTCCTTGATAAATATCATAATGATCTATATATAATAAAAAACTATTTTTTTGACATTAAAAAGTCTCTCATAGTATTTATATATATATATTATACATAATCCTAAGTTTCATTATAATAGGTTTTGAATAAACAAGAGAAGCTTTACATAAAAATGTTCTAAAAATATTTTACACTCAATATTATCAATGATTAACTTTTTAAAAACAAAACTCACGCATAATATTATTAAATAAATAAATGCAGAAATAAATACTAATACAATAATTATATAATAAAAATATATATAGATAATCAAAAATATATAAACACATAAAAATTTAAAACAAAAAATAAACAATTAAAATTTAATAAACATAAGAATTACACAGATTTTAATACTTGAGTATACTCATTAATAAGAATATCATCAAACATATCTTCCATTTTTTGTCGAGTAGCACTACTAGTACCATTACTTTGAGAATCTACTAAAAAGTCTTCATCAAATATATAATTATTACCTTCAACTCTTCTACCATCAAAAACATTATTATCAATTTCTTCTCTTAATTTATTTGCACTTAATAATATTTTATTACTTTTAATAGGCATAAAATGTACTTTAACATTACGTTTAACAATAATATCACATATTTTATGATATTGTTTATTCAAATCAATTCCTCTATATGGATATACTAATCTACAATCTTTTACTAAATTATGCATAGGATCTCCACCACATAATAATAATATATGAGTACAACCAGGTAATTTTTCAATTTCTTTTAATGCTTCTATTAAACCACCATTCACATCTTTGCAATTTGAACAACAACCTTCACAGAAACCACCACCTGTTTTTGTTTCACTACTTAAAAAGTCATCAGAGAAATCATTTGGTTTACTCATTCCACTTGAAACAATACGTACGTAATCACCATAATTACTATATTGAACAACTTGATAACGAATAGAAGCATTATTCTTTCCTAAAATTTCATTACGTCTTTTATCTAATTTCTTTAATACATTGCCAAAGAATTGTTTTGTACTATCATAATACTGATGTTGATTACCAGATGTGCATATAACAATAGATACAACTAAATTTGTAGGTGATTTTATATCTCTTTTTTCACATTCTTCTGTCTTTATATTTTGATCTGTAAAAGAAGACATATCTACTTTATTATAATAATCAGGTATTTGTTCATTACTAAGATCAGCTGCATGAGATTCATTACTTTCATTCAAATAATCATCAAAATTAAGTGACCAAATAACTGCATTACTTATCCAACGAGCAGTACCATCACTTGACCAATCACTATATAACTTACTAGCTGCTGTATCTATTACGATTCTACCATAATTCTGATATGCATCTTTTATCATTACAGCAGCATGACCATTTTGTTCTCTTGCAAATGTTTTAAAACCACAATTTACTAATTCATCTTCATTAATATTTGCTAATGTTACACCTTCAAATATTTTATTTAAACCATAATTTATAGGTAATCTACATTCTTTATTAAATAAACTTCTACCAATAGGAACAAATTGACCATAACCTGGATCTTTATCATCATCTACTTCATCTATCTTCTTCTCATAAATCCAACCACGTCCATCGATCTTCTCTTCAGTATCACATAATTCACTTATATGATAAGGACCATCTTCATAATTAAAGAATTTACAAGCTTCAAAATCTAATGGAGAATTCTCTAACATAAACATAATACCACCACGATGAGCATGGAATATATGTAAACATTTTATAAAACTATTCAAATAATTAAAATCACCTTGATGTTCTGGATCTCCTAAAACACCATCACCAGGACTACATGTAATAACTACACTTCTATATTTACCTGATCTTAATCGATCCATAGCATCAAAATAATCATATACTATATCTATTTTAAATCCTTTAACTTTTAATTTAGCTACAGGTCCTTTCTTTAAATTATCAACAGTAACATCAGGATCAACTTGATTTCCTTCTTCATCTATATTATTAGGTCTAGCAGTATATAAAACAACAAATAATACATTAAATTGATCAAAAGCACCATCTCTACCTAAATCATCACTTGAATTATCACCATTTTCATCATCATCTACTCCATCACCATTATTATTCTTCTTATTAGAATTCATATTTAAAAACTTAGCACGTCGTTGATATTCACCAAATTCATCAATAACCTTCTTTATATCTGCTGGATGGAAAACATCATTGAATTTATTATTTAATAAATTTTCATAATATATAGTATCACACATATAATTACATATAGTATTAGGATTAGTAGTAGGTGTATGCATATTCTCTAAAGCAGTAGGAAGTTGATGTATATCACTACACCATATAAAAGAAGGGAAAATATTCTCATAGTCTACTATACTATATCCAATACCTATTCCTATAAAAGAAGTTTCACTACTTATAATTACATTCTTAATTTCTTTACGAGCTATTTCACAAGAAATACCATCAGTAAATACAAATTCCATACTTGAATAAGGACGACTATTACATACAGAAGTAGCTTGCTTTATTACTTGATCTATACATGTAGAAGGAGTAGGAGAAGAGAAATGTTGGAATAAAGAAGAAAGAATTGTATATGTCCAAATTTCATAAGATTGTAAACCTGTTCCAATACAATAACATTTATCTTTTGCTATCCATATATCCACAGCTGATACAGATAATTCACTTAAACATCTTATAAATAATAATATAGTATGAATTGAATGACGAATATTTAATATATTAAAAGAAGAACATTTACAATCTATTATTATACTAATAGAATAAGCACGAATCTTACCTCCTGACTTCTTCTTAAATAATTTACCATTACCTGTTTTAGTAATTAAGAAATTAATATAATTTCTTAAATGAATTGATGTACCTGTAACAGAAGCAATCCAACAAGTAGCCTTATTTGGAGGAAGAACACAATTATTCATAGAATCATATAGTAATTCTTTACTAATAATACTACTCACTTGATTTAATACTAATGTATTTCCTCCATTAGGAACATGTTCTAAATCTGTTTGAGCAACAGAAGGAAGAATAATAGTTTCTCCTGTTTTTTGGAATAAACTAACTACATAAGGCATATCATAACATTTGTCAAGTTCTGATAAATGAGATATCTTATCATCCTTTATATCTTGTAGAGGAATAGATAATATAGATAATAAATCGATTTCTTTAGAATTCACACTATTTTGACTTGGATATACTACTTCTAATATATCTTTATTTGATTCAAGTAATTCAGATGAATAAAACATATTTAACAATGAATCAGAAAGTGGTTGAGAACGTAAAGAAGCTATGTTTGATACATTCATCATATTCTCTTTAAAATTGTTCTTTAATTGATCATTCATTTCATTCAAAAGTACTTCAGGAAGTCTTTCATCTTGTATTAAACCATCAGATTGTATATGGAATAAAAATAAATGTTGAAGATGATTTGTAATGAAACTAGTAATTTCAGGTAAATCACTTAATAATTGTTCAGAATAACCATCAGATAATATAAAGAATGATTGACTTAGAAGATCTTCGGATGGCTGACTAAAAGCAAATAAATCTAATGGTGTTGAAGGAATCTTTTCTACTTTTTCTAAATCATAAATAATAGAAATCTTTTCATATAAATTATCTTTTGTTGGTATTAATTTAAATGCTTGTGAACGACCTCCTGTACAATATAGAGAAGTTGGTATACCTAAACAATCACAAATAAGTAATAATAAACAACCTATTGTACTTCTTAATCTAGATTTGTTCACTTTATGACTAAAATTCACATCACATATCAAATTCACTCGAGGAATATATTTATTCTCTCTCTTTTCACTCCTACGTATACTATTCACATAATATGATAATATACCTTTATAATTAACCAATATAAAATCTATAAGATTTTGATTTCTATTAATAGCTTCTATATTAATTTGTTTCAAACGATCTTCATTTGATGATGTTATTTTAACTAAATCTAATATATTCTTTCGAGACATTACATCTTTAAATAAATTAGATAAAGACATAGATCTAAACTCTTGTAAAATCTTTTTAATATCATTTCTTTTAATTTCAAATTGTTTACGATCTTCTTCTTGTTTTTGTTGTTCTTCAGGATTTAAATCAGCATCTATAGAAATCACATGTGTAGCAGCTGACGCTATATTCTTAGCTTGATGTAAGATATCTTCAATATCATTTGGATTAATATTACCACCACTAATCACAGGATTTGAAGACTTTGGTTGTGAATCTGATTTAGAATCTGTTACCTTCTTTTCATATTTAAATTCTTTTGTATATCTATTTAAAATATTCTCTATCGAAGAAGATTCATTCATTTGATAAATAGAATCTTTACAATTAAACCATACTAATTTATATATATTATAAAATACACATAAACTCTTTTCAGCATAATAATAAATAGTTGAGAAATAATTATCTTTATGACTTACTATATACTTTAATAAGGAATAAATCTTATTTATATCATCACTATGAGTAGAGTCAAATAAACAATAAGGAGATTGTTGAATAGCATATACATATCGAGCAATATTCTTATCATTGAAATTCTTTAATAATGAACTACAAGTAGATTCTAATTGAATACTTTGGGTTATTCTATTATCTTCTGCTTTTGGTTCTTCAAATATATTTATAATACCATTAGAATCAATGTAAAACTCATTATATCGACAATTTATATTCATATTATAACGAATTAGATATTTAGTATTAAATACATATCTATTCTCTTTATTTCCTGAACGATAATAAAAAGTCTTACCATTCATAATAAACGATATACTTGAACCAGCTACATTAAAGAACTTTGATCCATCTTTATGACATTCACAAGAACAATTCTCTTTTGTATATAAATATGAGATTTGACGTTCTACTGGAGCAATACACTTAATGACTGTGTCTTTATGTTGTTTGCTTCCATTTTTTTGATCTATATATTGAACACGTAAGACTAATGTGAACTCAAGTTTATCTTTTTTATCTATATCATATTCATCAGAAAATTGTATTTTTATTCCAGAAGAAACATTTTCAATAAGAATAGAACTATCATTACATTTACATATATATTCATATTTCATAGGATTTAGTATAGGTATTAATAATGTTGGTTTATTATATGAATAAATATAAGTAGGTAAATGTAAAACATTATTATTATTCTCACTAGCTACAATTATTTGAGGAATAGATCTTAAAGATATTATATTAATACAATTCTCAAATTTTGGACTCTTTGTATATTTTAAGTAATTCTCAGATCCTTCATCAATATTATATCGATCTACAAATACACGAGAACTTAATAAATGCTTATTTGTAGCATTAATAGTTTCTTCTATTGTTTTAAGTTCTTTTTCCATTCCAAGCTTAGTTTTATATTTCGCATCATATTCCTTTACAATATTATTAATACGAATACTTATGTCTCGAAGATTCCTTACATACCTATCATTATTACTTAAATTAGGTACAGTATATGTATTTAATATATTTATTTCATCTGCATCTGTATAATATAAATCTTCTTTATTATAATGTCTACCTTTATCAGAATTCAAATAAGAATAATCATTAGCTTGAGGTTCAGGATCCATAGAATAACAAGGTATTTCTACAGATTTACAATCAGATCTAAAGTAAAAAGGTAATGTACAACAAGAAGAAGTAAAAGAAATATCATAACGATCATTAATATCATTAGTTGTATCATATTTATAAAGCAGAATAGTATTTTCTTTTCGTTCACTAAAATCAGAATAAGATTGTTCACGATAAAATAATGTTTTTTCAATAACAGAAAATTGTTCAATTCTAAATGATCTAGAAATATTATATAATACATGGCTTTCTTTCATTATATTACATAAAGAATCTAAGAGATAATTACATAATAATAATTGTTCATCTTCAAAAGAATCATGTCTAAATAAGTCAGGAAGACTAACATAACGATATTCAATAGTTATATCATTCTCAATTCTATTTCTATTAATAATAACATCATACGTAGAAAAAGGAAGAGGAATAAATGAAGAATACATAGTCTTCTTTGATGATGGTTTTGATTCAATTTTAAGTGAATGAGGTTTAAAAGTAATTGGTGCAGGTTTTCCTTGATTATTGACTAATTGGAACTCAATAGGAATATCTCTACAAGTAGAAGGATATGTAATAAAAGCTACTTTAATAAATTGATTAGAAATAGGCTTTTCCTTTAAGAAATAACGAGATGAACGACTATCAATTAATTCTTGAGCTTTTTCTTGTAATTCTTTTGGTATGAAATAACGTATAGTATTAATAGAATTAATAAATGCATTCCAACTATAATGATATAATTGTGTTACATACCATGATCGCATACTCTGTTTCTTCAAAATAAATTCTTTATTAATATCATAATTCTTATTAATTTCTATTAAAACTAAAGGAATATTACTATTAAATTGATTTACATTTTGATCATATTGAGATTTCAAATCAGCACATTCAACATCTATATTTTGTAATTTTTTATTTATTTCATTATTATTAGCATATAAAGTATCTAATTTGCCAGTTTTTTGTTCTAATTGTTCTATTTTATTAAATATATCATTAATTGAAGTTTTTCCTGAATCAGACATACTTTCAATAGCATCTTTAGCAAATTGTGAATAGGAACTACGAACAAGAATTTCAATTAATAATGTAGACACAGGTGTATAGAATGCAGGGAATAATAATTGATATTTATCACGAATATTTAATTTAGAATCAATAATATATTGATCAAACGGTTCTATCTCTTGATTATCCTTATTCTTTAATATTCCATAATAAATACATAAATCATTTGATGGAATTATCATATTATGATGATGATGCAAGAATCGAATATAATTAATATTATTAATAGTACATTTATCATTTATATCTAATTCACATTGAATACTATAATCTTTTGGTAATGATTTAATAGAATTAACATAATAACAATTCAATAATTGTTCATTAGGAGGTTCAATGCAACTTAATAATTCACAAGGATAAGATAATATAAGAACAGGATAATAATCATAAAGTTGAACTTGTATACTCATTGTACTAAATAATGTTTTAAATAGTTCTTCAATTGTTGATATATCTGATATTTCTGTATTAGTACTACCATATAAACCATAATGGCAGCAATTCAATAATGCAATGCGTAATTGTTCAACCTTGACTTCTTTATGAATATATAAATCCTTTGTATGAATTATTTCTAATAATTGTGGAGATAAAATAATATATTGTGCATAACCACAATATATATTCATAAAGAAATTAATAATTATTTTGATATCTTTAATGCAATCAGTAATAAATAATATATTACTAGCCACATCTTGATTATTCATATTTATATAAGGTAATATTTCAGGTGTATTCATAAGAATATGAACAGGATTCAATTCTGTTTGTTTTATATCAACCATGAAATGACTTAATCGTATATATTCTTTATAATAAGGCATTTCAATCTTCTTATAGTCTACATATATATCCATCGATTTATCAGTATTCATTAATAAATCTATCTTCTCTTCTATATTAGGATCATCTTTCGAAATTAATTGTTTAATTGATTCTTGCATACTTTTTGGTACACTATTAATAACATCATCAAGTAAAGAATCACCTGTATCCATATTTGATTCTCTTATACTACGAATATCTTCAAATTTACTTTGAGCATTTTTTATTTCTCTATCTAATTCTTCAAATAAAGGCATATATTGTTTTATTCTATTCTGATGACATAAAAGAGAATTAGAAACTTCAATAGAAATCTGATATAATTCTTTTGCTTTTGAATTATCTTTAATAACCTCTTGATAATAGCCATCTAATTCTTCACATTTATTCTTTATATCAAATAATTCTTTTAAAAATAAATCTATATTCTCATCAGCAACTTCTTCAAGCTTTAAATCTAAAGCTTTTAAAACATTATGAAATTCTTTAAAAGATATTCTAGAAAGAAAACTTTTATAACTATCAGTAACATAAGCAAAATAAAAACGATCAATCTCATTAGATATTTCAAAATATTTAAATGGGTTAGAAGGAGAAGAATATGTATTTATGGTTTCATCAATAGGTATCGACATAATTGGCTCATAATATTTATCACTAAATTTTGACCACCTTAATAAATATTTATATTCTTTTTCATATTCAGATAATATACAAGAAGTCAAACCACGTTTTGCAGATAAATGTTCACATATATAATTAAGTGGATAACATAATATACTACGTATCCATAATCGTAAAGAATTCTTTATTATTTGTATATCTTCATTTGAAAAGATTTGAATATTTTGTTTAAGACATTCTACAATTAATGGACCAAATTTCTTTTCATTCTCAGGAGTATATCTATTTTGAATCATATTAATAAAGTCATTTTTAAATTCATTATCCATTTCTATATTCTTAAGTTGTCTATCTCTTGGATTATATTGTAAAGAATTTGAGAATTCTATTGCGTTAATAGCTTCAATAGATTCATCTGAATTTAATATACGAATTAATTTTCTTGTTGATAATCCTTTTATTTCACTATTATTATTATTATCTATACTTTTAGGAATATAATCACCAATTGGTTTATTAGAATTATTGTTTAAATCACATAATTCACATATATTTTTATATGTAGATAATGATTCTGCATATAATAATATACATCTACTTTGAAGAGGTGCAGGTACAGATACAATAGAATTTGATGATAATGTTAATATAATACGGAAATCAGGATGTATAGGTATAATACATTCATTATTACTATCAGAATCTTCAGAATCTGATTTAACTTTATATAATAAAGGATTTATTATATTTTCAATAACATTTAATGTAGGTTGTTCTTCTAAAAGTGAATTCAAACGTTCTAAAACATCTCCTGAAGCAAATTGAATACCATCAATATTAATCCAATAACCTTTTTCCATAGCTGTTAATAAAGGTCCTTTTCGGAAGACTAAAATACTATTCTTATTATTGTTATTTATATTATTAATATCTTCTTCTGGATTACGAGGTTCCATTCTACCAATAAGAACTGATGAATTACTTTCATTATTAAGAGGAACAACAAGTAATTGTTTACCCATTATTTTAGCCATATTTGTAAGTACATGTGTTTTTCCTGAAGGAGATGGACCATAAATTAATATACCTCGTTTACTAGAATAAGCAATAGATAATTGATATAATAATCTCATTTCTGAATTTGTTAAAGATAAAAGAGATGGGGATTTATCAATACATTCAATAGAAGTCACAAATGTACTTTGTAATTGTAAATAACTTTTATTAGTATATGAATCTACATAATAAGAACGTTGAATAATACCTGATAAATTTAAACCAAGTGATTTCTCTAGAGACTCACGATCTTCAGGTAAATATTTACATACAATCGTAAGCCATAAAGCAGCTTCTACAGGAATAGAATAATTCATGTGCCTAGATTGATCTATTAAGCATTTTCCTTTTAAAACATCACGTAATGAGAAATTGACACGTGTCTGAGAACTACTATAAATAGCATTAGCAATCAGTGCCTTTATACGTGTGTCTAAATTCTTCTTATAGGATTCTGTACGACTAAAAGATTTATCAGATCTTTTATCACTTAAAACACATTCATAAAGAATAATAGTACTTATTCTTGTCAATTCAAATACTTTAAATTCTATATTACGGAAATAAAAACTCTTATCAATAATAGATTTAGGTAAAACACCACGACTATTCGACATAACAGCAGGATTCTCACAGATAACTATCAATAATCGTGGTAATTTATTAATGACTCTATCTCCTGGGATATAAAAACTACCTCTTTTACTAGCTTGTGTAATTAAAGTAGATATAGTATCTAATAATTCAGGAGAAGCAAGATTTAATTCATCTAATAATAATCCTATTGTATATTCACCTTTATATAATGCATATTTCTTATCATTATTCTTATATTTATCAATAACATTTGAATCATTAGGATCAAAAATATAACTACCTTTATCATCCATAACTCTATATTTATCTTCACCTTTTAATAAGAAACTTAATTCACTATCTTTAAATTGAATACCACCATTAGAAGTAGGAGATACAGAACCAAATACATTTCCAATATCTATACTTTGAGCAAAATTCTGACGAATATAAGGAATATTTAATAATTCAAATATACGAATAGCTAAATAGGACTTACCAATATCTGGTGCTCCTTCTAATATAATTGGATAATAATCAATATCTGATTTATTCGGTTTAGGATCTCCTGTATTCTTTGTTAATAAAATAGATATTAATATATGTAAAGTAGTAAGAGATTCTGTTAATGGCTGAAAACCAGAAAGTATTTTTATTTTTTGAATTGTTTGGATACAAATACCAGAACCATTTCTAAAGACTTTTTCTAAATATTTAGTTGGGTTTTCATCGGATTTAATATCCTCTGAATAAGTAAATAATTTTATAATAGAATCACTACATTGACATGATTTCATTAATTGAATACGTTCTTCTTTTGTCCCTGAAATATATTTTAAATAGAAATAAGCATCTTGATAAGAATTCTTAAAGAATGGAGCAAGAGCATCAATTTTCTTTAAGAATATTAAAGATTCTTTTGCAAATATAGAATCAACTTGAGAGATCCACGGAATAATCTTCATCTTTTCAGATAAATTATAATCAGAACAAGGTAAATAAATAAAATAATTACGAAGAGCAGTTTTAGTAAAGTTTTCTTCTTCAACAGTAGCAACAAATCGACAATTCTGAAGATTTACTTGATATCCACTATCAGATTCATGTAATAAGAAAGAATAGCCACTTAAATAACTATCAAATAAAGAACTTAATCGAGGAATAACATTATCATTCAATAATTCAAAATGCTTTAATAATAAAGCTTTCTCTTTAAATATACCTAAAGTAATTTGACCAGGTTTAAAAATCATACTTGTATCTGATTTTTCTGATAAACATCGTTCAATATCGTTAATCCATTCTTTTAATGCTATATACTTATCATCTCCTGAATGAATATCAATATTTAATTTTGTAATTTCTGCTTTTATTCTTTCATATAATGATTGAATATCTGTCTTACTACAAACAGTAGATAATCCAGTTAAATAATCACATTCTAAAGATCTTGATAATTCAATAGTATCCATATTATTCTGTAGTATATCTATAAATTGATCTTTTGATTCAGATCCACCAATAAGAATAGGAGGAATTGTACTTAAACTTTGAAGAATAAGGAGACGGAATAAAGAAGAAATACACCAATGACAAGTAGATAAATTAATACTATCAGGATAGTATACTTGTAAAATAGAATTTGTTATTGTATTTTGTTTTGTTCCTTGAACAATTTCATAATTTACAAATTTCTTAATTTTATCTTTCATTTTTTCAATTTCAATATCTGAAGGTTTATAATCATCATTATGTGTTTTTAAACAATGAGTAGCAATAGCAATTAAAAATGGAGAATTCATATGTAGAAAAGAAGAAGGTTGATATAAACATACGATACCAGCCATATATTCATTAGATTGATCAAAAGAGACATTACGACAATAACGTTGATAGATTTCATAATATATTAACAACTGTTGAATGGAAATAGATTCATAACGATATAATCGACATAAAAGAGGATGATGAAGAATTAATTCTATTTCTGATTGTGTATATAAATCTACATATACTCTTTGAATATAAGAAGGTAAATCATGATGAATCTTATTTTGTTGATAAGATTTAAATACATATATTAATCTGAAATTACTAGAAATATGATATTCTTTACCTAAATAAACAACAGATGTTGCTAAAGGATCAATAAATTGTTGAATAGATTCAATTAATTCTTCAGATAAATAATGAGCATTCTCTAATATTAATATAGTTCCTTTTTCTAAAGCTTCTAATAAAGGTCCTCGTTTAAATCCTGTACCTTGAGAAACTGATTCTTTTGAAGAACTTGAAGAAAATGTATAACTACCTATTAATTGACTTATATCTGTATCTGGAGTTAAGAAAACTGTTTTATAACGTTTTATTAATCCAGTATTCTTTAGTACATTCAAAAGAAGATGTGTTTTACCTGTAGATTCTAATCCAATTAAACTAGTTGTTCTATGTTCACAAATAGAACTAAATAATTCATTACATTTATCACAACGAGTAGAAGGAATATATTGATCTAATATTGATAAATGTTTACCTTCTGAAGTACAATAATCTTTAATTAATTGTACTTTCTGTTCAAATGATAATTCACACATTTCATATATGAAATCTAAACTAATATAATATTTCTTCTTATTAAAAAAGTTAGATTGAGAATCGATGAATTGTTTCATATTTATATATAAATTCTTTTCATTTTCATCATTTATATTCTGAATTACACTTGTAGAAATCTTATTAAAATAATCTTTTGGCTCTTTATATAATTTATAACATTTTTCATTAAGCATATCATCACTAATACGTAAATGTATATATCGGTTATTAAGAGCAGGAGAGAAATGATTAAGATCATTAACAGAACAAGTAGCAATAATACGGAATAATGGATCTACAATAAGATCTCCATTACATTGTCGTTCATCAAAACGAACACTAATAGGCTCAATATTATTATTACTAGCATCTAATGTATGATATTCTACTTCTAATAAATTATTTAATCTTTCAAGAGAATTAGAATTCATTAATCCTATATTTTGTATAACACATATATTACCTTCATCAGCAGCTTTTAATAATTCTGAATCTACCCATTGAGGTATATATTCATGACTCTTAATATCTTCTTCTAATTTAGAAGAACCTATTAAATTCTCAGCTGTAATACCTTTAGAACAATATAAAGTTCTATATACACTAGAATAATGTAATTTAATACCATTCTTCTTTTTATTGATTTGACCATATATTTGTTGACGATGATATAAGAATGCATATACATATTTACGAGCAACATATTCATCAGAAGCACATACTATTACATGACTACCACTATTTAAAGCAATATCTAATTGTTTACCTATATATTGGAATACAATAGGATCTAAAGGTTCACCAGGATAATCTAAGCCTCTTTCAGCATCACTGAATCCATCTGAATTCTTTGATCTTGTAGATTGATCGTTTTGAAGAAGTTGTTCCATTAATTGTTTACGATTAAATCCTTGTGTATAATGAGTATTATATACTATTGGCCATATATCTTGAGAATTTTCTTTTAATCTCATCATAGAAATAGCTCTATTAGCATCTCGAATAGTATAATACTTATTAATAATTCGTTTTCCAGTATCAAGAACAGCTTCATTATGTATTTGTAATAATTGACTTTCAAATTCATCATTTCCAATATTCTTTTTCTCAATAAATTGTTGAATTTCTTTTGGAGATATAGGAGGAAATAATTCTTCATTTAATACTCTGAAGTAATCACGAATATCTGTATTTAAACTATCTCTTTTATATTCAGATCCAGCAGGATTTTGCGTAGCTATAATACGGAAATAAGGATTCATTTCTCTTATTTCATATTGTTCCATATTATCAATAAAGATTTGTTTAGAATCTAAGAAAGATAAGATTGATTGAACAATAGATTGAGGAGCTAAAGATAATTCATCTAATAATAATATACCACCATGAATAAATGCTTCTGTGAATGCACCAGATTTAAAGACAAAAGTACTATGTTTATTATTTGTTTGTAAAGTAATATCACCAATTAAATCTCCAGGAGAAGAAGTTTGAGAGAAATTATAACGAATAACACGAATACCACTTCTTTTACTTACATATTCTACACTATAAGTTTTACCACTAGATGTTTCTCCTTCAATTAATAATGGAATATTATGTTGAATAGCTTGTTCAATATGATAAACACGTTGTTCAGCTTCAGGAGTTGAAATAAATGTATTCTTTCGACTCATAAGATTAATAGATCGATAAGGATATATAGTATAAGAGTGATTATTTATAATGTAATTTAATGTATTCTCTATGGAATGAACAATCACATAATCAGCAGTAATTCTTAATCTACCTACTCCTTCTATAAATATACTTAATCCTTTATAATGAGGTTCTTTCTTTCCATTTTCATCACTAGTATAATGAACAGGATTGTTAGGACGAATACAGAAGAAATTAATAGTTTTATTATTTAGATAATTCATATCTGATTCTATATTTTTAAGTAAAGGAAGATAGAAATAAACTTCATTTTCAGTTGATTGATAACTAAAATTAACATAATCACCAAGAGATAATGTATCTAATCCATTATATAAAGCACAAGGAAGAGATAGAATAGAAGTACGTTTATCATTATTTTGAGTTGATGGTTCTTCATGTAATGTGTGTAATATAAGGTTATTAGGAGTAATAAGTGCAGGAGATTGAGTATTTAAATCAAAAGCAAGATAGCAAGGTGCATAAGGGGTATATCCATAAGGAGAAGGAGGATTCACTTTAGTAGAGAAATAAGAAGAAGGATCTGCAGGACGATGAGGTATAGTGTTATCTATATATATAGATATATAATGAGTAATAATTTGAATAATAAAAATTATATAACATTAATTAATTATATATATATTTATATATACGAAGTTTATATTCTTGATCTTCAAAAGATTCAAGATAAGATTCATCATATATTAATTTATTTCCATTAAACTATATAGATAATATATAATATTATATATATATTTATAGAGAATAAATATACTGAGAAACGTTGTAGTTCTTCAGGAGTAGCATGATCATTAATATATCCTTTATATAAATAAGCAAAGAATCGCGGATATTCTTGGCTTTTCATATCCAGTTCTTTACAATTAATAGAAAAACTCTGTAATGATATAAGTTTAGTATAAAGTTCAGGAAGACGGAAAAACTCACATAATTCATCCTTATAACAAGATACTATATATTATATATATAGGTATATATAGAGATATATATACCTTTTAGACACATTTTAGAAGGAGTAATAACTAAAGTATTATCTTTATAGAAACAAGTATATTCAAGACTATTCGTAGAACGATCTATATATATATATATATTATATTTATATTTATTTTCTTTATTTTTTGTTACATTTGTTACATTTGTTATATTTAATATATTTATTATGTTTATTATGTTTATTATATTTATATTTATTATATTTATATACTATCTACAATAATTTCTGTGACTGTAGAAAGGCAGTCCTCTTGAAATAATGAAATATCATTAAACATTTTAGGAGCACGAGGAAGATGAACTATATAATGATAATAATAATAATAATAATAATAATAATAATAATAATAATATATATATACATAATAGACGAGGATGTATAATATTATTAATCCATTCAGAATATTGTTCATTAGATAATAATTTAATATCATTCAGAAAACTAAAATCTTCAGGAATATCTATAGAATTAATGTTATATATATATATATAAAGCTATGAAAAAATAAAACATCTAATGTATATATAACAATATATATTTTAATAAAAATTCTTTTATATAAATCTAATAGCAAATATATCTACAGTAAAAACAAGGAAAATAAAAAGATAAATAAATCCTTTAGAGAAAAATAATCTAAATAAAATATATATACTGAATCCCATATCTAATTGTGGATTTCTAAAAACATATGGAAAATTGAAGTTATACTATATACACAATGTAATTCAATAAATATGTACTATAATTATGTATATATAATATATATATTTATATATATATACGTTAAGAATAGCAATATCTAGTCTCTGAATATGTTTTTGTTTTGCGTAATTAAGATCTTCATGAGTAAGTATCTTATTATGATAGATAACATAGATACTCTCACCATATTTTCTCTAGAAATTAAAAAAATCAAATATTATATATATATATATATATATACAATTAAGAAGTCCATAAAGGGTTTATACGTAGTCATCTTTGCAGAATTATGGTATACAAGAGTGTCACGTGTATTTAAATTAAGAGCGTAAATATCTACAGTAGAAATACTCTATATATATATATATATATATATATATTCACTAATATACATAAATATATATATATATACATATATATAATTATTAAAAGTTTGTTTTAAATAGTTTGTCTTTTTCCTATATATATGTGGTATTAGTAAGAAGGAATAATAAATAGTAATATATATATATACTCAACTTCAGCCCTGAATTCATTCGCTATATATATATATATCATATTAGTGTGACAAAACAAATAAATAGAAAAAAAACATAAAAAATATATAATATATATAATATAAAAAATATAAATACAGTTGATATCTACTTTACGTTCAAAAACAAGACTATTATACCAAAGATGAGTTGTAACATTATTCATTGGATAAATACTATCTAAAGCTTCTTGAATAGTTTCTTTAGTATATTTCTTTAATAACAATTCATATTGACTATCTAAAGAGGATAAATCGACTATAGTACATAATTTAATTAATTCATTTTGAAGGATTTCTAAAATAGACAAATTTTCCATGGATTTCAGATATAAATCAGGAATATATTGCGGTATATGATCTTTTAAACCATGTAAAACACCTTTATTTATATCATTCGTATCTACAGAATTACTTAATGGAGCTATATATATAGTATAACTAATATATATATAAGTATAATTAATATATATATAGGATTATTAATATATATATATATATATATATCTGCATAATTAATATATATATATAATTAATTAATATATATATATATCTGCATAATTAATATAT
The DNA here is from genome assembly GCA_039096225.1 of Blastocystis sp. Blastoise. Lineage (NCBI taxonomy): Eukaryota > Bigyra > Opalinata > Blastocystidae > Blastocystis > Blastocystis sp. Blastoise. Next base: position 1,722,867 of record JBBPEB010000013.1, read on the forward strand.
ATATATAATTAATTAATATATATATATATCTGCATAATTAATATATATATATAATTAATTAATATATATATATATACATATAATTGGATGTAGAGGATGAGGAGAAGTTTCTTTCATCTATATATATATATATATATATATATATAATGCTAAGTAAATACAGAAAAATAATATTATAAATAAAAAAAATAATCGTGAATATACCTTAAAAAGTAAAACAAATATAATAGGTATAGGATTCTGTGGAATATATTTATTATTTTCAACTAAGTAATTAATCCATAATGACTGAATAATATATCCTGATCCATAAGCCCAAGGAAGGCTAGAAATCTATAATAAATATGAAATATAAATTTAAAAACAACTTTTTTTTTAGAAAACAATAAAAATTAAATTCAACTAGAATTATTATTATATACCCATTGTTTATCAGGTTGACTTTGTTTTGACATTGATTTCATTGGATAAAGTTCTTGAATTTGAGTATTCATCTTTAAAAAAGCATCTTGACTAGTATCTAAAGCAATATAAATCGGTTCTTTTAAATGCATCAATTCCTCCATAGTAGAGGCGTTGTTGATCGACGGTGAGCCATGTACAAATACATTATAACCTATATGAAAAAGCTCAGGATCCCATTTCTATAAATAAATTCATAGATCTATCGATGAGTAAATTACCATGTATCTCGAGAGGAACACAGTAGCTGTTTCATTGTAAACAACGTTGGTTAATGCATATTCATATTGGGTTGTTTCACAGTTACACGTAAATTGGTATGCAACTTGAGGATTCATTCACACACAAAATAATGCACACTAAAAAATTACGTGATTTTTTATTACTTTAGATTTTTTAAAAAAAGTAGTTATTCTAGTAGGATACAAACAACTGAAAATTTGGATTTTTTTTTCTTATGAGTAGTGTTTTTTCTAAAACCCATGAAAGAATTTAACAAGTTTTAAAACTTGGGAAAGATTTTTTACTTTATATTCATCGTTAATGTGATATATGCAGTTGATTTGAATTGATATTCATATATTGCAATCGTTTTTGTACTCTTATAAATAATTCTCATTATGTATATATCAACCAGTACGATAAATGCATTCATTTTATGAACTTGTACCATGTATTTTCATTATTTTCATTACGATAGAATATATGCTATTGATGCGCTTATGAAAAAGTAAAAAAGATGTTAAAAATACTAATATAATAAATGTGTTCAGAATATTAGTGACGGTTTATCACCTATGTACATGTTCATTTTTTTTTAATTCATATTTTGTATATGGTGTATGTAGAAATTCTTAATAATACATATATTTGTGAAAACACTTTACGTTATTCTTTTAAAATGATGACAAAATATTATATTACGCTCTTTTACATTTAAAACACATAGATTTATTGATTAGAGCACTATTCACAGTTTAAAAAAAATAAATTGTCTAAAGAGAGTAATCGAAGACCTGTTACTTAATTATATTTCTTCAAGTATGATTAGATAATCATATGTATAGCACGAAAATATTAATATTATTGAATAATATGTAACTTCATCTGAATATGATCTAATTTATATTATAAAAATAGAATCAATATCACACAAACATATTCGCCTATTGCTTTCGAAGTCATAAATTCGTGAATCCAATGATCTAGAAGCTTTATTCGCGATGAAAAGTAAATTTATTAATCAAAAACTTATTGTTATCAGCAAATTCTTTCTTTAATATAAATCTATCATATATTTATTTATATAAAAGAACATCTTAATTGCTTATATGCCATTTAAATAAAGATATATAACAAAATAAAAAAAGTGAAAAAATGGCTTTTTTTAGAAATTAAAACTAATTAAGAAATTATTTCTTTGAAAATTATTAAAAAATAGGGAAGTTTCGTATTCTTTTCATGATTATTTTTATGGAAACATTTTCAGATAAATTTCATCCAGATTGTTTTTATAAAACGATAAATGATCAATTTCACACTTTTTATATCTGATTTTCGATCATTCACATGAGATAAATTTAATATATATTCTTCACTATGCTTTAGATATTATTATGTTATATTATTACTGGTATCATTCTGGTTACAACACCAAAATAAATTAATTTGTGGTTATATTTGTTTTATTTCTCTCAGAAAAGAAATGTGGTGTTTAAAAGTATATGCTGAGCGATATTATTGGTTATACTATTTGAAGTAATAAATGATTTATTATATAAATTCTCAAAATCATATAGAAAAAAGATAATGAAATAATGTTATATAAAGATAATCATATATCTACTGGTAATAAAGTATGTTGGCTTTATGATGTATGTTTATTTACAAAAAAAAACAGTATATATCTAATTATTTTCTTAATAGAATTCATATAATAAATCTTATGAATGATACAAAGTTTATAAAATAAGAAGATTTAACAAAACAAAGATATAAAAACAATAATAAAAATAGTATAAAATACATATTTACTTTGATTCAAATAGAATATTTTAAATGTACACAAAAATGATTATATATTGAAATTAATTAAATAAGTATCTTTTAAATAATTTCAATATATAAAATTAATTAATTATTTTGATACAACAATTATTAGTAATATAAATAAATGTTATATCAAAAAAAAATTATATATATAAAATAGATGTATATAACTAGAGATACACACATATATAATAATAATATAAACAATGATAGGAATAGAGAGAAAACAATACATATAATAATATAAATATAATATTTATTAAAAAGAATATATATTTACAAAAATAAAAATAGATTTATATCATTTTTATTTGCATTTGAATAGATGAGAAATGGAATGGAATATGATTATGTAATTTTTGATTTAATAGAATAGTATTAAGATAATTATTAACAGTATCTGCATTCACAATAATTTCTTCAGGGAAAGAAATAGAATAACTTAATAGAAGAATACCTTTATCATTTGGTGTTGATTGTATATTAACGATAATAAGTTGATTAATAGGAATAATAATAGATGACATAATAGATCTATAGAGAGTAATAAGTGTATTTGGATTCAATCGACTACCTTGAATTTCATTAAATATTATTTCTAATATATATTTAGGATTAGGAACAATATCATAAGATCTAACTGGATTAATAATATAATCTAATTTATATTGTGAACAGAAATATATTTCAGAATGATAATATCCATTATCATTAGTAATAGTAGAATCATAATAATTCAAAGGAATACTTTTATTACTATCAAATGGATTTATACAATAGCCAATAGAATCAGTAATAAAAGGTTGTTTATTAATAAGAGATGAAGATTCAATAATAGAAGAAGAAGTAGAAGTAATAATAATATCTGTAATAAAAGACTCATGATGAGATGAAGAGGAAGCAATATATGAATTCATATTTGAACCATAATAAACATGAAGACGAAGAGATTTTGAAGACTATATAAATAAATTTATAAATATATTTCTTTAAGAAAAAATATAAATTTATAAATATATTTTATGATATAAATAAATAAATTTTTAATATATTTTATGATATAAAAAAATAAATTCATAAATATATTTCTTTATATAAATAAATAAATAGAAAAAAAAGTATAAAGAAAAATATAACATGAATATGAAATATTCACAAATTTATAACAATTTCAAAAAAATATATATCTATAATAAAAAATACGTTATATATATATTTAATAATATATTGTAAATAAATAATATAACTATATATATATATACAGTAGATTCAGAGCTATAACTAGTAGTAAGAAGAAGATCCGTTAATTTATAAGCATGTGTATGTATAAAAGAGCGAGCCATTGTTACTAATAAACTATATATATCATCAACTATGGTATTCAATTCAAATGAGAATTCTAAGACTTCTAAACCTTTACCTATTTCAGGAACAGGTCTTATATCTATATATATAATTATTATAATCATGTTATTATATATATTATATATATATATTGAATATAAATAAATATGAAGATCATTAATTTTAATAATTCAAAAATAACAACATTTATATGCTAAACAAATATAAAAATATAAAGATTATTATTTTCAATCATACAAAAAACAATATATAATAATAATATATAAAAATAATAATAACAATATTAAAAATTAAACTAAAATAAATATCATTAATATCTATATACAACAAAGATCTTTATTGATTTCATTAGACCATAATGGAGTATTTTCTATATAATTACAAGATACATGATAAAAACCATATTGATTTTCATTAGTACAATTCACTGCAGCTACTTTATTAATTTCAGTTTCAGGATAATCATAAGAATTCACAGTAGTAGCAGGACAAGTAATAATAATAGGAATACATATATTATTCTCTACATATTCATTTTCACCACAAGGAATACAATCAATATTTATACCCTCTGACGTTATTATAATACCATTAATACATTCTTTACAATGAGTACCATTATTATAAGTATTTCCTGTGCATGTAAGAATTTCAATAAAAACACATTCATCTGTCTTTTCTTCTTCCCATTGTTTAAATTCATTACAATACCGTTTCTTTATTCCTTCATAACCTATAGGACAAGATACAGTAGCATTAGTAAATGGTTCAGTTTCTGGCCATTCCCCATCAGCAGCACACGTTGTTCCTTCGATTGTTATTGATATCGTAAAACTAATTTGTATATTTTCTTTATTTCTATATGATAAAGTATATACAGTAGTAGGAGAAACAATTGTAGGTGTTCCATAAAGTCTTTGATAAGTAGTATCTAATAATATACCATCAGGAAGAGAAGGAGTAATAGTAATATCAGCATCAACAGCATCCATAGTATAATATTGTTCATAATCTTGTCCTTTAGTCAAAATAATATTCGTATCTTTTATATAGAATTCTGAAGGATTCTCTTTTATACATATATCATCACCTATAGCATCTTCGAAATATCTACCTTTACATAAACGTTTTAAATTACTTTTATATCCTTTAGGACATATTTTATAAGAATACTCATTATTTAATGCTAAATTCCATCCTTCTAAATAACAATATATTCTATGTTCTTGAGAATATATATGTAATTCATTTAACATAACATATTGATGACCTTCTTCTATAGGATAATCTAGATCTTGAGCACATTTTAATATATGTAATCGATAAGAAGTAAATGATTGTAAATTGGATACAATCTCTTCAAAATCATATCCATAATCATAATGTGTATCTTTATCATCTATAACAACCCATGTTTTCCAATTATCATTAGAAGCTTCTATTCGAAAAGAAATAGGTCTATAATTTATACTTAAATCATTTCGACTTGATATATAATAAGAATCAAAAGGAACCATTATAGTATTATTAGTAAATGTATATGTAATTAGAGTATCCTTGCATTCATGAGGAATAGAAACATAAGTATCATCGTGATTATCAAATAAATAATTGAAATCATACATATGAGTCATATCAGCATTAACAGTCCATTCACCATCTAACATCAAAGACTCTGTATCAAAAAAATTTATAGTTATATTAAATCCATGATTTGGTTGAATAATAGTATTATATTTATGTATTTCTATAGCTATAATATTATCACCTATAATATATAATTTAGAATCCATAATAAATGTAACAACAGAAATAAATGGTATATATTCATTATATTCTTGAGTAGCTAATGTATTATAAGTAGGTTGTATATTATGATCTATATTGACACGATTAATTTCTATTCCATTTATATATATAATTATACCAGCATATGTAGCACCAGTTATATCAAATCTATATGTTTCTATTGGTATATCTTCTATAGTATAATGTATTCTATAATATTGAGTAATACTATCTTCAGGTATATTAGGAAGAAAAGAAGAAGAAGGAACAGTTGACCATAAATAATCATTAAATAAATTAGTATTCCAATGTTTTGGAGGATTCGAATTAGCATAAGAATACGTAATAGGCATTGTTGAAGAATCAACATAATTATTCATAAATAAAAGAGCAAAATTCATCAAATTTAATTCATCATAATATTTATTATTCACATAAATATAAGATATAGTTCCAATTTTATAATTATCACTTACTAACCAAATAGAATAAGAATTCGGTTGTAAACATAAATTAATAGTATCTTGATTTTGAGGATGATGAAATATTTTTTCATATATAATTGATCCATAATCATAACTAACAGTAAATATATAATCAGCATTTATATCAAAATTAAACTGAACATTTAAGAGAAATTGTGGTGTAGAACATGATTGTACTTGAAATACTAATGGATATTCTTTTAATATACCAAAAATAGATATAGCTTGAATCTTATAATAATTATATCCAATAATTCCATTATAGATACCATCAATGCATCCAGTATTAGAATCAAATGTTATTCCATCAGGAAGAGGAGGAGATATAGTAAAATCATGATAATATTCTGAATTCTTGAAATAAATTGAAAGTGTTATATTATTATATATTTTATAAGGATTAGAAGAAGTCATTAAAGGTGGTAATGTTTCAGGTGTAATATTATCAATATAGAAATTAATTCCATTAATATAACAATAAGTAATTTCATTATTGACAAGACTAGATATATTAAAAAATAATGTATTTATTCCAGTAGTAACATTAGAAAGAAGATAACATTTAGTAATTGGACCATTTATATAAGAAAATGCATTTGATACTTGTGAATGTATATGATAATTATTACTATTATCTATAGAATAAACTATCCATGATGAAGGAGAATGTTTAAAATTAGTATCAAAAGCAGGTGTAATACAATATTTTGAAATATATTTATATCCATCTTTACTTTTTATTGTTAATATTTGATAATTATTATTTGAATAATCACGATTACTATCAACTGAAAAAGAATCAAAATCAGTTATATGATTATCATAATTTATACTTCCATCTTTCATAATAATACCATATTCTCCATAAATAGGAAGATTAGAATCAGCAATTATTAGAAGAGAAGCATCAAAAGATATATCAATAGTATGTTTGTTATCATATATTAAAACAGAAATAATAATATCTTGTTTATTATCAAATAATGAGATAGGAGCTGTTGTAGTTTCAGTAATAATAGTTGTTATATCTGTTGATTCTTCATATCCTTCTTGAAAACCATATATAGCTATTTCATGTTCATTTATATAGATTTTAGAATTTGATAATGTTTTATAATTTAATATAAATCCATTTTGATTGTTAATAAAAGGATTAATAAAAGTTTTACGAAATACAAAAAATTGATTAGAAGAAGTAATAGGAATAGAAGAAGAAGCAATAGTAGAACTCCAAGTAGAATCAGTAATAGAAGATCCATACCATTCTAATGGTTTTTCATTATATATATTATATTTCCATTCAGATTGCATTAAAAATGAGAAATTTGTATTTATAGAATAAGTTTCTGATACATGAATAATAGTTCTCATTTTTGAAATAATTAAATAAGTATTTGTATTTGTATCAAGAATAGATATAATCATGTAAGAATCTCTATACCATGTATTGATATCTAATGCTATTAATTGAAATGACCATATACCAATAGGTCCATAATAATCATAATTCTTATTATTATTATCACCTTGAGTTAATATACCTATAGTATTACGATCTTGAGATCTTATAATAACTTTTTCATATTCAGATTGACTTGTAGTGACTCTATTAATTCGAATATGTGAACAACTATTAGAATTACAAATTGTTTTTAGTTGTATATTTATAGAATCAGAATATTCTTGATTATTATCTAAATATTTATAAGATAAAGAATATCGTGTAAGAGATGTTATTTTTAATGGTTTACCGGAAAGAATACAAGTAGAAGATAATATTAATCCTTCAGGTAATTTAGGAGATATGGCACAATTGGAGAGTGTAAGAGATAATTCTGAAGAAAAGTCAATAGATTCTATTTCTTCAAATGTATTTAATGTATATTGTTTAGTATCTTGTAAACGTCTAGATATTCGAGCAGGAGAGATAGAAGAAGAAGGAAGAAGAAGTAATTGTATAGAAATTATATGAAATAAAGAAGAAGATGAAATCATATCAAATTTATAATATTTATATTGTTGACTAATAGAAGAAAATTTAAATAATGTTACATCAGTTATAGGAGAAGCAGTATCTAATAATATCCAATTATTATTATTTTCTTCATTAGAACCAAATATTTTCCATTCTTTTAATACATTATTCTTATCCAATTGAAGTCTATATCCATTTATATATAGAGGAGAAATAGTAGATATATAGAAAGAAGCATGATTAGAATAGATAGTAATTGGTTTCTTATTATTTTCATTGAGAATAGTATTACAAATAGATTGAGATAAAAGAGAAGACGTAGAACAACCAATAGAAAGAGGAGACATAATACTCAAATAATCTATATTAAATAATGTAGAATAATAATATAATAAGTAATTTAGAATCATAATATAATTTAGAATAATAAAATAATAAATAATGTAGAATAATAAAAAAATAAATAATGTAGAATAATAATATAATAAGTAGTTTAGAATAATAATATAATAAGTAGTTTAGAATAAACAAAATATATAATTATATATATACCTGTTGAATGATTACTATAAGTAAGAACATCAAAAGAAGAAAGAAGTTCAGGATGATCAACAGTAGTATGTAATTCTATAGCTATTTTTAATGTATTAAAAGAAGAAGAGGAAGCAAATAATTCTTTAGGAACAAGAACTCTATAAAATATTATGAATTATAAATATTACTTATATATATATTTACTGTTTATAAGTAGATATATTTTCAAGAGATTCAGAAGGAACATTCGAATTAATATCAGAATAACTATATATATATAATATTATATATATACATAACAATAAACATACTCAGGTAATAAATAAGTATACACACGAATACCATTAACATAAACAATAAATCCACTTTGACTTTGAATAGATAATTGAAGAACAGCAAAAGAATCATCAACATTAATATCCTTTCTAAAATAAGTAGTAATTCCATTATTCTTGATTTCTTTATTTATATAATCTTCACCCCATTCATCAATTTTACTTTCCTTCCAAGACGCAGCATCGACTGAAGTAGAATATTTCCAGTCATTATTTGTAGAAAGAAGAACAGATACTAAAATATAATTTATTAATATTAAATAATAAATATATACAGTTAAACTTTATTACTTTGGATCCATTATCAGCATCATTTAAGCGAGAGTTCACAAGAGTAATTTGATTATAAATCAATATTACACTAGAGTCTTTAGCCCAAGCTGCACCACTTCTAAGAATATAATATGTATAATACAATAAGCACAGTAACATAGAGAAATAACTTAGAAAACATACGATGATGATAATTCCATTGAGTATTCAGTATTTCCATTTAAGCAAATGTTATGAATGACTATGGAATCTTGATCAGCAGAAGATTCGTCACGAAAAACAAAACTTTTTCTTAAGAATGATGACTCAGCATTAATAATTTGGACCTTCTCACCAGGGTTATTCGCATAAAGACGTTTGAGGATGATTTCATGATCTCCAGAAGAGCAAGCAGAAGCGACTAAAGAGGAATGAAAAATGATGACGTCAGCTCGTTTTAAATGGAAAAAGAAATATACTCAGAGTATATATCATGAAAACTGTGAAGTAACAGCACGATTTCATTGATTTTAAAATTTTTGAATAAGAGACAACAAAAAATACTTTCTAAAACAGAATGAGAAGGATACTGAAACTACAGAAAAGCATAAACGTTAAGGAATTAGTAGTTGTCTGTTTTAAGTATGATATTCATAAAGAAACACTAATCAAATACTAAAAACCTAACGGAACAATTTCTTCGCCCCTCAAAGAAAGGGAGTTCCATATAAAAAAGGGAAATAGAACTATTTTCATGGGAACAAAAATGATTCAGCGTCAAAAACGATTTGTTTAATATGAGAATGAAATTTTTATTTATATATGTATTTTGCAACAGTCTAATGACGTTAGTTAATGAATATGCTTTCTTAGACAATATTTACACAATATACATCTATTTAATATATAATTTCCAACATTTTGCTTAGCAAATTAGTGAAGAAAAATGGTAACTTTTTTAATGAAAAGAGATTACGTTATAACAAGATCAAACATTGCATTGATTTATAATAATAATGAAATAAATAAATATAAAAGAGCAACATAGAAAAAAAGAAAAATTGTTGTAGTTTTTTACAAAAATATAATATTCTTCTTTTTCATATTGATTAGAATACTCAAACGTTCAGAAATGAATGTAACAGACAACTATACATATGAGTCGATGGTTCTAGACTTTCTATCAGTAGCTCCTCAGAAAACATTTAACCTTGAAAGAGTAAATTCTTCGTTTAAGGTTTTTTATTAATATGCATAATTAGTTTATGAAAAAGTCAGCAAAGAAATATTACGATTTAGATAATTCTCATTTAAAATTTGAAAAACAAATTGGGAAAACGAAGATTTGTTCCTATAATATTTATAAGGATGATCCTTATTATGTATGTACAACATGTAACTTATTATCAGACACTGTCATCTGTGAAAAATGTTGGAATGAAGAAGATCACGTTGTATTTTATTTGTCATGAATATTATAAATATAACAATATAGGGACATGAATTTAGCAGATTTATATGTGATGTGAATCAAATGTATTGTGATTGTGGAACCTATGCACTTGACTACAATGGATTTTGTGAGAATCATAAAAAAATATGTGATCATGTTTATTCTTCAGTAAATATAAAAGCAGAGTATATATATATAATATATATTAGTTTATTTTTGAATAGTTTATATCAGTGGTATGAAACGTATTGTCATTTTTGTATCTATGCATTATTTTACTATACAAAAATATCGAAAGAAAAATACAGATTTTTAGTATGTGTTTATTATTTATGTTTAAATAAATATAAATATATATTGAATAGAAATGTATATCAATTCTAAACTCTTTAATACAACTATGTGAATCCGATCTATCTATATATACATATATATGTTCCTTCTTCTCTTCCTCTTTAAAGAAGCATAATTCTCTATTTAATAAGAAAATAGTAGACATCGACCGTTCATTTTTAACTCTTATTAATATAAAAGATCAAGCACCTTTTATATGTATATTCTTATTTATATCTAATATCTGCGAAGATGAGAAATGTAATGTATATATATATATTATCTTTATTATATATTATACTATTTATGCTATGTTTTTTATATTATTTATTATTTAATATATTATATTATATATTATATTTATATATTAATAATTTTAGTAGCTACTACTATTATCTCTAGATGGCATTTGAGCAATTATTATTACTATTAACAAAAGATCCAAGATTCTTAATTCATTGTTTATCATTATATCCATTTATTATATGGTTTTCTTCAGTGTGTTTCTTGCATTTCTTTAGTATATTTTATTCTTTATATTCTTTATTACATTTATGCTATTTTTTTATTTTATTTTATTTATCTTTTAGTCTATCCTATTCATCATTTCATTATAAATTATTTTATATTATTACCCTTAGTATTATAATAGAATAAATACTATTTTTTAATATATTTTCATGCTATTTATATATCATTATTTTTATAACTATCATTTTATATCTCCTATAATTTATATCTATTCATACTTATTATCTCTTTAGATACTATCAGCACATATAATTCCTTCTATAATCATCATCTTCTTCTGGGAACATTTTTAAATTCTTATTCTCCTTTTTTTAATTATAAACAATTTATAAATCCTTCAAACTTAGATTCTATATATATACCTCTTCTTCCTGATATTAATAAGTATATAAATAATGAAAATACAGAGAACTATGAGCAAAATTATTTCAAACTACTTTTATATACTACTTCTACAACTTTCAATCAAGCTGTTAATAATAAATGTATATATACATAATTTAAATAATTTTTTTATCTATTTAATTCTATATATATATATATATATATAATAGCATTAAACAGAAAACAAAATATTATTCTTTTCGAAATACTATTTTATAATCTATATTCTTTATTGAAAGAAAGATCTAATTTATTTATATATATAAATATTCATGATTTATCGATAGAACAACCATTTATGGACACTATTCTATCTATAGAAGTATGTATAAATATAGATAATTATTTTATTATTATTTTATGTATTATTCCATATTTATTATATTCATCATATTATAAATAATACTATTATTATTCCTATCTTATTCTATATATAATCTATTAAGAATCTTCTTTCAAGTGATACAATACAGAACGATATAAATCTATTCTTTTTCCCCATTGAAAATATTAATTTCAAATACTCTTCTTTTCTTGGTCTACAATTCATACTATCCACTATATATCAAGAAATACATTCTTTTATTTATGTATATTTTATTATATCCATTTTTTCTATTTTTAATGAATCTCGTGTTTTTTTTTCATATTTTTTAGAAATCCACAAAAGAAGATGCATTATCTCTTCTTATACATACTTTAAATACTTATAATAATGCTATTCTTAATGATATAAAAAAATGTTATAATATAAGCAAACATATAAATCATTTCAAATTTTATATTTTTATTATTATCATCGCTATGGTACTGTATGTTTTTATTTTTTTTTTATAGTTTATTTAATAATTATGATTTTTTTTTATTCTATATTAATGAATTATATATATATATATAGTTCTGAGTTTCATTGTCACTTTGGTATATGTTCATTTCCTGATGATATTAAACCAATATTAATATATATATATCATATTTCTCAAAGTCAATTTATATATTTTTATCAAATCTTAAAGAATAAGAAAAGTGATATATATATACCAATTCAAAAAACATTTTTACAAGATATTAAAAATCATTTTTTGAGTATTATAGACTATTATGGTATACTATTACAAGTATATATTTATTATTTATAGAGTCTTTATAATTATATTTTTTTATATTATTTATATTATTTATAGAGTTTTTATATTATTATTTTTTTATATTATTTATATTATTTATATTATTTATATTATATATATTATTTTCATTTTATATATTATTCATATTATATATATGATTTCTCTATAGATAATACCTCAATATTTGCCTTCAATCGACCCTATGTCTTTATTCTTATGGTATATATATAAAGGATATAATTATTTAGAAGAGAAAGACATACTAGAAGATAACTATGCTTTTCTTAAAGATATTAGTCAATCTATTGATTCTTTTTCACTTCAAGATATATATAATAATAAGAAGAATATATGTCCATTCGTATCACATGAATATATTATACAATTACTTCTTTGTATTCAATGTGACCCTATATATACACTTCATAATTATGTATATATATATATATTGTATTCTTTATGAATATATTACATATTTTTTATTACATTAAATATTTTGTTATTTATAGATATATTATATATATTATTATTCAATGAATGTAATTATATATGTTTATTTATAGTATATTCCAAAGAATAAAGGATCAGTGATGTTTCTAGCATATAAATGTAATAGTTCGGATATAATAGAAACCAATTATAGCATATTAAATGATGACGCTCATACACCCTCTCTTCCTAATGTAATATATATATATATATTATTATTATTATTATTATATTATTATTTTTATTATTGTTTTATTTTTTATATAGATTACATTCACCATATATATATAGATATATATATATAGTATTATCATTTTTTCTCAACTAAAAATACACTTGAACCAAATGAAAATGAAAAGATAAAAATGTATAAATATAATAAAAAAATATAGTCTATTCTTATTACTATAGTTGTAATATAATTAATGAAATCAAATCTGGTGAAGATCAACATATATATAATATTTATATATTTGCATTACTTTATTTTAATCATAATTGTTTCTACAAAGTATATATATATTATATATATTATATATATTATATATAGTCATTCTTCTATAATAATCCAGATACTATATATATACTTCCATCAAATTATATTTCTGTGTATTTACCTATTGTATCTTTTTATTATTATTATTATATATATAGTCATTATGTCAATTCTCGCTACTATTCATCTTATTTACTTTATTATTATCATTATATAAACTCAAATAAAACTATTAATGATATTATTATAAGTGAATTTCTCCATTTAATTTATTGCTCGATTCGAAGTATATTTATAATTATATAAATATACATATATATATATATATTAGATGCAACTATTGTTTATGAAGAAATATGGATTAATCAAGATATAAATAATGTATATATTAAGAATTATTATATATATTATTATAACTCTATTTTTTCTTTATTATATATATTATTTTTTAGTATTTAACAAAATTATTTCAACAAGAAATGACTCCCAATATTCAGCATTATTCAGCTATAATTCAGTTATTATTAAAAAAACATAAACTCTTTTCTCAGTATTATTTATAAATATATATATATATTATGTGTTATACGTATATATAGATTAGATAAAGAACATGAATTAAATGAAAAAGTATTTATATATATATTTATATATATATTAATATAGAATGATTCTCTTTTTTTACAAAAAACTGACTCAGAATCTATTCAAGGTATTATATATATATACACATATTATATATATATATATATATATATAGATGACTGTATATGTTCATTATGTAATAAGAAAGGAGGTCTGTTTGTTATTCCTGTTTATATAAATAACCATAATCAACAAGGTATATATATATATTTATAATATTATATGTAATACCATTCTATAGAAACAAATATATTTCAACAAATAGTAAAAAATCATATTCAAAACTTATGTATATATATATATATATATATATTATAATATTTATTTTTTTATGTTTAATTTACATATATTATTATATAGGTGACTTGACAACATCTATATACACATCAATTTATACTTTATATAATAGTATATATTATTGTTATCACAATTTTGTTGCAGGTGGTAAGTTCATTGATTTTTCAACACAAGTATATATATATATATATATATTTACTTTATATTCTATATTATTTATTAAATATATACATTTGTTTAGTATATATTATATATTTCATATTATATATAGAGTTGTAATCATCCTATTCATTATAAATGTCTTTTAAAAGTATATTTACGAAAAGGAGTTTCAATGGTAAATATATATTATTATTCTTATTATATTTATTATATTATATATTATTATAAGCATTATATATACTTATAATTATTATATATATTACTATATATATATAACTAAAGGATTTTACTACTTCTTGTCCTATATGTGGATGTATATCTAACTTTATGATTCCAATATTTAATAAAGATAGTATATATATATAATATATTAAACTACTTTATATGTATAAATATGTTAAAGAATTATATCATTATATTAACTATTTATATATATATTATTCAATAATTATACCATAAAAACTAAACTTTATTTCTATAGTGTTTTATCATTCAACAACTGAGATTCAAGAAAAAGAAGAGTTAATATATAATAAATATAAACATACTTTTGACGTATATATATTTGAATATATATATGTATATATATATATATATATATATATTTAGGATATTAAAAATAGCCATTGGTCATTTTATGGTGTCACTTGCTCTGTATATATAAATTATAAATAAGTTATTCTATGTATATATATATATAGAATAATTCAAAAGATATTGATATATATTATCATATGCTTCTTTCTTGTTTTATGCAGAGTAATGTTTTATCCAAAAATAAACTTTATGTATATTTGTATTTTTTATTTTATTTTATTTATTTTTTATTATATTTATTTATTTATTTATCTTTTTATATATCTTTTTAGATTTCAACGTTATATGACTTATTTTCGCAATCAATTACTTCAATTGAATTTAATACACGATGTATATATATATGAATAAAACAAAATATATATATATATATATAGTAACAACAATAACAAAGAATCAGCAATATTTATTATTATATATACGAAACTTTATGTTTATTTTTCTGAGAATTTATGGACATGTATATATATATATATATATATATATATATAAATTTAGTATAATAATAATACATTGAATAACTAATTTATATCATATAATCTATATATATATATATCTACAATAATATTATATATATAGAGTAGTTACCTTCCATCTCATACTCTTTATCAAACTTCATTTTTACATTTTTATGTATATGATACAAATAGATATACTATTATTAATGGTATAAATGATATTGGTAGTACATATAAAGATATGCCTATAACTCAATATCCAGTAAGACATTTTTATACTATTTTAGATTATAAATATACACTTCATTTAAGACTAATTGGGAATTTATTAGATTATTATTATTTATGGAATGATAAAACATTATATAATAGAATGAAAGAGAAAGAGAATATTCAGAGAGATCGAGAATTATTATATGTTGATGAAAATGAAGTTGCGTTTAAATATATTAATATACCTATAGATGATTATTATGAAGAAGAATATCAACAATATATCCAAGATATGAAGAATAGTAAAGATATATATTCAGAATATATCAATGAATTATTTGAAATAGGGTATTTTCCATTGTTTTATAAAGATTATAAACCTTCTATTTTTAATAATTATGATTATGGATATATATTTGAAAGATATAGATTTAGGTATATATATATACTTCATTGTAGAAATACTATATTAGAACCTGCCCTTCTAAATAATATACGTATTCCTTATAATGATTTTGATAGTATATATTCACCTTCCTTAGAAATATCTTCTTCAGAAATCGAAAATTATAAATTATCTCATTATATTATAGATGTTGATATACAGTCGAGACTGAAAGATGCTGAAATGATGTTTAGATTGAGAGAAAATAATCGAAAAATAGCTTATATAATTATTATTTATTTAATGGAAGAATTATATATATATTATGAAGATATATTATGCTATCATAAACAAAGTAATATTCGATATATTTATTTTCTTATAGCTAATATATTCTATATATTACCTGAACGTCCTGATGTTTCTTCACTTCCTTATACTATTCCCCGTGAATATACACGATTATATTCTTTATATAAAAAGCCATTAGGATATTATGAAATTATTAAATATTGTTATATTATGGAGGATTTATTATTATTTAAACCATTATTAACTCAAATGACACAAAATTATATGTCTATTTTTTCACAAGAATCTCTCATATCATTGCTTATCAATCATTCGAATCATTCCTTTATAAATAATGAAGATAGTATACATAATAAATTATTAAATACAAATAATATTTCCTTTTCTTTTTATTCTTATAGAAATATGATGAATATTATGAATACTCCTTCTTTTTCTAATCATAATCCCTATATTGCTTCTTCTATTCATTCAATTCTTTCTTCTTCATTTATAGATATTACAAGTGAAAATTATTATTATTTTATTTATTTCTATTTAATCATTCTTATTAATATAGAAACTTGTAAATTTACAATTCTCAATGAGCCAGAATATCGTTATAATCCTGATTATCCAGTTATTTGGAATAAGGAAAAACATGTGAAATCTTCTGATAACAATATAATCTTAAGTAATGAAGAAACCCCATCTAAATCTCATCATAATGTATTGAGTAGCATTTCATCACTTTTTAATACACAAAGTTCTTTAAATAATTCTTTCTTTAACGAATTACAATCGTTATTCTTACAACAAGTTCCAAAAGTATTTACAAAAGAATATATAGAACACTATAAAACACAATTAAGTCCATTTATTCAAATAAGTACGTGTACTGATTTTTTTACAAAAGTGAAACAATTTAAAGAGAATCAGATATCATCAGACATTTCTCATTATAAACAGCCATTGAATTATTCTTCTATAGAAATATCTTCTGAAAGCATTATTTATTATATGCAGTTATTTTTTGAATTATATGGAATAAATAATAATTCTTTAAGTATTTATGAACTTTTATATCAATTATTTACTTCTGAAATCTCTATAAAACAATTATTCATATCTTGTTCAATAGATCCATGTATATATATAGTATTATATCATTATTTTTTTTAATGCTTATTTATTTCTTTATATCATTATATGTTTTTATTATTTAATTAATTATGGTTAATATAATATTAAGAATGTTTATTATATTGTCTAGATATTTCTTTAGATTAATTTACTCTAATTCTCTTCTATCATTTTGTATATATCATTATTTATAATCATAAACACCCCAATAAATATAATAATTTATATTATTTTCAATATATATTCTCTATAGTATTTGTGGATTACTTATATACATTAATTGGTTTTCTTCATAGTTATCAAGAATGTTTTCCTTCTTCAATTCATGCCATTTCTCATTATTCTTTAACATCATTTTCTTCATTAAATGTCTATGATACTCCATCCACATATACAGACACAGTAAAACAAGCTAAAATAGTTAATAAATGCTTAGTTAATTATTTAAAAGATTGTTATAGAATGAATCAACCATTTTTATCGAGTAAAAATTTATATACTTTAGCTCGAAATTCACTTATTATTAAACCTAGAAACATAGCTAAAGAATTCATTGATTATTTATTCTGTCATTTCCCACTTGGAAATAATGAAGGTAACTCTATTATTTATTTAATATGATTATTTAATGTATATATATATATAGAAATGACTATTTTATTATATAAGCATTTCAAAGAATTATATCCACTTATATATATAAATAATAAATTAATGATTTTATTACAACTAATGATTTTTATTCGATATACGCCATGGTGTATATAGATATTTATTTATTTATTTATTTATTTATATAATTTATTTATTTTATTATTTTTAGTAAGAATATTTTTTAAGCGAATTCGTCAAAATACAACAAGTAATATATATATATAATAGTCACATTATATATAATATATATAGTTGATAAAGATATATCCTATTTCTTTAATTATGCAAAGAAATGGGAAATACGTGATGTATATGTATATGAAGAAATTCCATTTGAAACAGAAGTTACTCACATGATAATACAAAAAGGAGTATGATTAGAATAAATATGTTTATTTTATTGATTATTTATTGAATACTATATATATATATATAGATTGAATATACAGTTGAACAATTATCAATTCCTTTCTTGAGAACATTATGTATATATATACATCCATTATTATTTATATATCTTTTATTTAGACTTATTAAATATTATTCTTTCTCCTTCCTTTTCTCCCTCTATGGATATTTCTATTCCTACCTCCTTCTCTTCTTTATATACATCCTTATCTCTTTCTTCTTCTCCTTCTCTTTCATCTCTTGTTGAAAGAGACCATTGTGAATATATTATTGAAGAAATTATCAGTGTCATCAACTTTGATGTACTTGAGTATTTATTATATTATATTATATTATATTATACACCATTATATACCATTATATATTATTTATTATATACTATTATATCATGTTTAACACCTATATATTTGTTCTATAGTATGTATAGTATTCCTGATTATTTCTTTATCCTTAATTTTGATCTAGAATTCAAAGAACATGAATACCCTTTATTAAAACAATTTGTATTATATAATATAATATATATATAGTTTTTATTTATTGATTATATATATTATCCTATATAGTTCTATTTAACAGATAAAGAAATCAAAGATATTTCGTTTGAATTTACATGTACTCTGTGTAATCATAAAAACTATAAAGAAATTTGTGTCTGTGTTGTTTGTGGAAAAAGTGTATATAATTATAATATAATTATATTTATTCTTCATATTTTTTTATTGCTTAAAAATAATGTCATCATTGATTGTCAACTATTATGATTTTTAATATATATCCATATCTTATTATATACATTACAATTAATATATATATTCATTTTAGATATGTTTCTCTATACCAGGCAAACAGGAGTGTATGAAACAATATTTAAATGATAATAATAACTCTTGTCATTGCAGAATTTTTTATCAATTATATACAGGAACTATATACTACATTGGAAGAGAGAATTGGTATATAATCATGGGAAACATGTATATATTATATTCTATTATATTATATTATAGTATATTATAGTATATTATATTATATTATATTATATTATATATATTATATTATATTATATATATTATATTATATTTAAAGTATTATAATATATTATATTTAAAGTATTATTTTTCTATACATAGTTCTATATTTCATGCTTTATATATTAAACATATATATAGTCATGATTTACTTCATTCATTACTATTGAAAGATATTAATATAAAGAATAAAAGTGAATTAGAATTAAAAGAATTAGCCATTCAAGAAATAACTACTTTATTAAATAGAAATGATATCTGTTTACAAGAGAAATATACGAAGAAAATGTATATGTTAACATAATTTATCTTCTTTATTTCATATACTAATTTTTATATATTCTTTTTTATTCTGTGTTTTTTTTATTAATTTCAATTTATAATTTTTTTTAACTTTTCTCTATATATATAAAGAATATCCATTATTTATACTAAATTATCATTTTCTATTTTCACATAATAACTATTTTCATATTCAAAAGAATTGTCATTTTTTTTATAATTGAATCAGTTTTGTAATATTCATTCAAGAACACAAATAATACTTATATACATAATAAAACAATAGGTTTTATGAAATTATAGTAATAATAACATATGTGTTATTATTAATAATAGATATATGTAGTAATAAGAAATGTAGTAAGATAGGCATAATTTCAAAATACATATATATAAAAGAAAATAAAGAAAAAACATGAATGAATAATGATAAGCAAAACATACTTTATTAAAACACGATAAAGAATGTTGAGAAAAATAATTTTTGAACATTTTAGTATATCATAATAATGACTATAATAATAAATATGATAAACACTTAAAGTATTTCTATAATATATATTTATTAGAATATATATTTCTTTGAGATATTATATGCTCTTTGAAACATAACAGAAGGTTCATTTTGATGACGTTTTCCGTCCATATGTACATTAATCCAAGGTTTACGATTAGCTATACATGCATTTTGTATTCTATAATGATGTACTAGCCAAGTTAAACTTGCTTGATCTTGACGATGATTATAAAAATTACTTCCTTCTGGAGAATGACAATGTATATCAAAAGAACATTCTCTCCATAATGGAGCTATATAATTCCTTATAATAGTATTATTCCAATTTAATCCTGTTACCCCACTACTACAAGGACTTTGTTTATATATATTCAGTATCATTAAAATGAAACCATTCTATAGTTTTATTATGTGTATATTGTTTTATAGTACCTCCAGATAATCTACTTTTAAAACCATATTTATAAAGTTCTGAAGTCATATTAAAAAATCCATCAATAATTTCATCTCCTGCATCTAGCCACCATCCTTTTCCTTCTGTTTCTTCTAATATATCTACTTGTATAATAGCTTTTGCTGCCATAATTTCAACACGTTGACCTTTTTTCATCCAATTATTCATCGATTTCCAATCAACTTTACGATAAAATGAAGGTAAATTAATATTATAAGACTTTCGAATAGTATCAATAAATAAAAATATATTCATTAAATGATGCACTTCATCTACAGTTAATCCAAAATCAATAAATATTATAGGAATATCCAAACGTTGTTCAATAATAGAATATATTAAATTAATATTTGGTTGAAAATGATTACTTGAAGAACCAGTTATTATATATATATCTTCTTTACCAAATGTATATTTAGGTAATTTTGTAGTTAATACGCATGAAGGAAATGTTTTTGGAGGAAATTGAACATATTCTATATATATATATATTGTTTATAGAAAGTAATATTAAGTGGAATAATAATAAAACATAATACATTAGTAATATTAACATAAATGATAATAAATAACAATATAATTCATTTAAAAATAATAAGTGGAATAATAATTATTATTATCATATATACTCATTTTTTCATTTTGATAGCCTGCGAAATGTAATTTATTATAATCGACAGGTGTTTTTGCTAATATACAATCATTACAAAAGGAATATGTATAGTTTTTATTCTTTTTACTTTCTACTTGAGATATAATGTCGTTCATTACATTGATCTCAATATTGACCCTTCTCTTTAAATAAATCAAGAATCCTATATAAAATATATATCATAATGACAAATGAAATGTGAATAATTAGATATTTAAATGAAAGTATTGTAGTATCACATACTCTTTTTTGATGAACTAACATAATACTCATTGTTTTCTGCATTTACCATAGTTTCTATTCCATTATTCGTAATCACAATTGCATGATTTTGATTATCTAGATGAGTTCAGGTATATAGATGCAAAATTATGAATACTTACTGTCACTAACATAGTTTAAAAGTTCATTTGGATAAATATGAAAAACAGAACAAAAAGTCATTACAAAAGTTGGCATGGGTATGTTGCCACCATAATTAGCTAAATATTATTCATTAGATTATTATAATACGATATAGATTGTAAATATAATCGAAAACAATTGATAACGAAATGTACTAATGGATAGCAGGACTAAAAACACTGTTGAAGCAATCCCAATAGATATAACCATAAGGCTTTTGACGGACATCATAATAAATGTATTCCAAATATAAACAAAGATGAAAAAATGAACTCAAAACCTTTTTAAACTGACATAATCAAGGTTCTATAAAAAGACTCTGCTGGGGTTCAAATTTCCTGCAAGAGTTAGTTTTAAGGGTACTTCTGGCGGCTCTAGGCGTAGGATAAAAACGTTCTGGGGAAGAGTCTATACCCTGAGAGCCCATGGCGAACCCAGGTCCAAATGAAATACTCGAAAGAAAAAAATGAAAAATTTTTTTAAAAAAGAAATAAAAACACAATCATATCTATGGGGATTCATAATTCAGTAGTCAAATATCCAAAATTCCCAGAGATATACAATCAGTGCCAAAACCTGACAACCCTTATCGTTTTCAATAGTTACGGGGAATTTTTTGACGCGGTTTTTTTTGTTTGAATTGTAATAACATGTAGAATATATTCTAGAAATTTCTAGAATATATAATTAGTGGTTTTGGAAAAACAGAAATTTTAATTGGAACACAATTACTCTGAGACCTTTTTTAACCCTTTAAAAATAGTTTTATTCTTTAAAAATAAGTTGTGTATGGGTAAATACGTCGTTATAACTGAAAGAGAGTTTAGAAAGATGATAAGAGACGGGTACACGGATGAACAGATTGCCATTCATTTTCATTGTTCGCTTAGAACTGTTGCCCGTAGAAGGTCCCAATACAATATGTCCAAGTCAACTAAGAAAGGTGGAAGACCACAAGTTTTAACTCCTTCTAATTTACGAGAAATCAATAATATTGTCCCAAAAAGCTCTGAGAACTCTAGCGTTTTATTGGATATCTTCCAAAAGAAAACCGGTACTCATGTCTCAAAAAGGTCCTTTATTAGAGGACTCCATGCTGTTGGTTACGTCGCCAAAAAGAAGCTTCATAAACCACTCATATCGGAGAAAAATAGAAAAGTCCGATTGGATTGGTGTTTAAAATACCGAAATATGCCAATAAGTTTCTGGGAAAACGTCCTCTGGTCTGACGAGTGTTCTATTAGAACACATCAATCAACCTTTCAAGAATACTATTGGAAGAAACCTGGTTCTCCAAATAAGCCGTCAGAAATCATTCCAACCATGAAAAACGATGGAAAATCGATTATGATTTGGGGATGTATGACGCAACATGGTGCTGGTCAAATGGAGGTCCTTGATGGTCATGTGACATCATTAAAGTATGGAGAAACTCTTGGTCGAACTCTTCCGTCAACCGTGGAAAAATTGCAAATTGACCCCAAAACTATGGTATTCCAACAGGATAATGCTCCTATTCACAAGTCAAAAAAGATGAATAGTTTCTTTAAAACTGCTCAACTTACAGTGATTGATTGGCCTCCACAGTCCCCAGACCTTAATCCCATTGAACATCTTTGGGTCTATATTAAAAGAAGATTACAAAGAAATTCCCATTGCGGATATACTTTGAGTCAACTAAAGGTCGAAGTTGACAAGATATGGAGGTCAATACCTGTAAATGTATGTGAAAGGCTTGTTTTATCAATGCCGAAAAGAATTGAGGCAGTAATAGCCAATAATGGTGGATTTACAAGATATTAATATTTGTGTTTCAATTCAAAAAAATGGTTTTTTAAATTTTTTTCCATGACGCTTATTTGTTTTGTTTCCCTGTTTTAATAGTCAATACAACCTTTGATGACAAATGACTTAATAAAAAAAAAACAAAGAAAAACTCGCCAGTTTAAAAAAAAAACCGAGGTTGTCAGGTTTTGGCACTGATTGTAATAAGAAAGACAGCTAAAAACACAAAACTATTGATAATCCTGATTATTTTTGAGTCACATTTTGATGAGGCAAAAAATGATACAAATAAAAAAGAACATTTTTTAATCAATTATTTTCGTCATCATCAAAGATCTAAATCCGTATATTTTAATGTTTTCTGATAAGTTCGAGAATGAAATCTTATTTTTAGATACTACTAACTATGTCAAGTTCTTGTACTGACGATTCCAAGTTTTTTATTGATGAAACCTCATTCACTCTTGTATATATTCTCTCAGAGTCATGATGTTGTAGCGATATCATATTTCAATTTTCTTATATAACTATATTTTTTTAACTATAGATGAATGGAATAGAAAAGTCTGTTAATGATCCAAGAGACATGGATCATTATGTTCTAGATAATGGTATCAGAGTTTTTGCAATTCATGATGAGTTATGTGAGCCTTCATTGTGTTCAATTTCCATCGGTGCTGGTTCCTTTCAAGATCCTGAGGATTGTCCTGGTCTAGCTCATTTCGTTGAAGTATTACTTTATTATTTATTATATATTTACTTTTAGTTTTATGTTTAAAAATATAAAGTAATATTTATTATTAAATGTATAGCATCTTTTATTTATGGGAACAGAAAAATATCCAAAACCAGAATCTTACTTAAATTTTCTGGAATCCCACGGGGGAAGTCGAAATGGAACAACTTCTTCTTTATGTACAAATTTCTTCTTTAATATTATTAATGAGTTTTATGAGGATTGTATTGATCGTTTCTCTTCTTTTTTTAAATGTCCTCTTTTCGATGAACATTGCATAGAGAAAGAAATTAATGTATATATAGGTTTATTATTATATTTATTATGTATATTTATGTTTATTATGTTTATTATTATTATTATATTTATGTTTATTATGTTTATTATGTTGATTATTATTATTATTATTATATTTATGTTTATTTTTTTTTATTTATGTTTATTATGTTTATTATGTTTATTGTTGTGTTTATTATTATTATTATTATATTATTATGTTTATATTTATTATGTTTATTATTATTATTATTATTAGTATTATATCTGATTTAAATATTATATATATAGGCTGTAAATAATGAGAATAGTAGAAATATTATGAGTTCTGCACATCTTGCCCGCCAAATATATCGATTGGCGCTAAATCAAAAACATCCTATTTCTCATTTTTGTATATATATATTTATATATATATACATTTTAAAATATTAAAAATATACTAAACAAAATATTAAAGTATACTATAATTATATATATAGCTACGGGTAACAAAGATACCCTCAATATACCAGGGATTCGAGAGCGCGTCATTCAATTTTATAACGATTATTATACGCCAGATAACATGTGCCTCGTGCTCTATTCGAATCTATCGTTGGATGAAATAAAACGAATTGCGAAACAGTATTTCGAAGGCATCCAATCACATCCCTGTAAAATACAACCACTAGATGTATGTTAATTATTATAAATAGTATTTATTATATGTATTATTTATTATATATTGTTATATATTATTTATATTAATTATTATACATATTGTTTATTATGTATGTTATTGATTATTATACTTATTAGTATATATATATAGACTGATGCTGTCCCTGACGATTGTGGTACAAAACTATATCGTTATATACCTATTGGTAATAATAAAGAAGTATATATATATATGTATATATGTAATACCATATCTCTAGTTATTCTTAACATGGATGATGCCTCCTCAAGAATACCCTTATTCCCGCGGTTCTTTACAATATGTGAGTTTAGTATTAGGTCACGAACATGACAAATCACTAGCTTATTTCCTTAAGGTATATATATATATTAATATTTATATTTTTATATATTTATATTTTATTTATATTTATATGTATATATATTTATATATAGCATCAGAATTATATAACAGAACTATATACATCTGTTGGAACGCACATGACATTTGGAACACGATTCGATATGTCGTTAACGCTCACAGAAAAGGGTTATTCTGATTGGTCAACCATTGTACACTATATATATGAATATGTTCATTACATACAACAGCAAGGACCTCAAGTATATATATATATTATTAATTATTATTATTATTATCATATATAGGAGTACTTCTATAAAGAGAATCACGCTCTCTCCAACCTCTCCTTCCGATACTATCAGAGATCTACTAAATTAAGGTATATATATATATATAATATATATATTATTATAATACTTATTATATATAATATATTAATAAGAATTACTATTATTAATATATATATATAGAACTATTGCTGCTTATTCTTCGGATATGTTGACAACTCCGATTCAATATATACTTCATGAAGATACACTTTTTAGAGAATATAACCGCGGGGAAATTCAACGACTTTTTGATTATATTACACCTCAACATTGTGTCATGTATATATATACATATATATTTATTTAATAATTCTATTCATGTATATAATTATAGGCTTCTTGCGGACCCTCTTTTGGACCCCCAGACCGTTACAATTGAACGATATTTCAAGGGACGCTATCGAATAGACACTATAGAAGGTATATATAGATAAGCATATTACTATATATATATAACTATATATATATATTATTCTTTAGATTCTCTTCTAGAGAGTTGGTCACGTGCAGCGTTAACTATTCCCCTCACCATCCCTCCTCCCAACCCCTATATTCCTACAAACCTCGAAGTCTTAGAGTCTAATTCCCACGGGGATGAAACAATTGCTCCTTCTCTTGTTGTTGATACACCTGATGTGCATATGTACCTTAAAAATGAAACGCCTTTTAACGTCCCTAAACTGTGTTTATCTGTGTATCTTCGATCCCCCTATTTACAAGATACTGTTAAACATATGCTCTTAACGTCATTATGGATAGAGTATATATATATATTATTATATTTTTTATTATTATTATATTTATTACTATTATTTCTAATACATTTTAATTGCTATTTTATATAATTTCATTTTAATTATATATATATATAGTGTAGTATGTCGACAATTAGAGAGTACGTTATATTTTGCGGCATGTGCGTCACTGACTGCGTCATTCTCATCCTTCTCTATTTATGGTATTACTATTAATATTAATGGGTATATAATTATATATATATTGTATTTTTATCAGTATTGATGGAGATAATTGTATATAACTATATGTATATATAGTTATAATGATCACGTGTCTTTACTTCTTCGAATGATCGTGGAGGCCCTCCGATCCCCCTTTATCCCCCAATCAGAATTAAAAGATCTCGTGGAACAACAAGCTGATCAGTATATATATATATATATATATATATATATATATATATATATATATATATATATATATATAACAATTGTTAATATATTCATGTATAGTTTGCGCATGTGTATCGTTACAGGAATAGCCAATCAAATCAATGAACTTGTTTTTCATGTTTTCTATGGATATCCTAATTATATATATATATATATATATATATATATATATATATATATATATATATATATATATATAATATATAATATAATATATATATATAATTCTTTAATAATTCACTCGTTTTTCTCCCGCGTCTCTCTTGGAGGTGTGTGACGCACAGTCCATCACAATGGAAGATATTCAAGAACATGCTGTATATATATATATATATGCTTTATTATACTTTTATTATTAAAATAATTATTATCCTTTTTATTATTATTCATATTATTATACTTTTTAATATTATTCATATTAATTTTATTTATGATTATAGAAACTAATATTAAGTTCATGTTATATTGATGGATTAACCACGGGGAATGCCGATAAATCTGATCTTGATGTATATACCGCTATTCTCGAAGAATATATACCGTTCAATAAAGATCTTAATATTCACGGGAATCGACACCTCGATTTACCACGTATTTTGAATATAGAACCGGGAAATAAGTATAAATATCTTTTAAAAGAAAATATATCTGTATATTCTATTATATTATATATATATAGATATATTTATCCATTCATCTCTCCCAACCCAAATGAAGTGAGTTCTGCGGTTTTTTCTTATATTCATGTATGTATATATATTCTTTATTATTATTATTATTATTATTAATATTATTATGATATATAGATAGGTGATCGATTAGATTTACCCTTATATGTAAAATCAGTTCTATTTGATACTTTATTTTCTTCTTATTCTTTTGGAGTTCTTAGAACAAAAGAACAATTAGGATACAGTGCACGTGCTAGGTCACATGTTATGAGGGGTGAAATGGGGATCTCCACAATTGTACAAAGTGACAAAGTATATATATATATATATAATATTCTATTGATTCTCTTTTGACTTTATAACATATATATATATATAGTATTCACCATGGTATATTTACACTCGAATTCTCGCTTTTTGGCGTGAAATCAAAGCATATATGTCGACAATATCAGAAAAACAATTTGAAGAGACAAAAGTTGCTGTATATTATTCTATATTTATTCTATTTATTCTATATTTATTCTATTTATGCTATATTTATTCTATTTATACTATATTTATCTATTTATACTATATTTATTCTATTTATACCATATTTATACTATATTTATTCTATTTATACCATATTTATACTATATTTATTCTATTTATACTATATTAATACCATATTAATTCTATTTATATTATATTTATTCTATTTATGGTATTTTAAATTCTCTCTTTTTCTTCTTCCAGTTAAAGAAAACCTACCTGAGAAAGCAAGATACCTTGAGTCAAGTACACGGTAGTTTCTCGGCTCCCATCGCAAGAGAGTCTTTTCTGTTTAATAAAAAGTTTCTTTATTGTGAATTACTAGATACAATTACTTTAGAGGATATATATACATTTTATGATATATATATAGATCCTGATTCTGAAGAATGTAGATATTTCACTCTCTTTTTAACCAATCAAAATGTAGGCTATCAAGATATGCCCAATGGTATGATTCTATTATTATTATTATATATTTATTATATATTTATTATTAATATATTTATCATATATTATTAATATATTTATCATATTATTATATTAACTATTATTATTATAATATATAGATGATTCCTATATACTTATCCCTCCTACTTCCAGTTATCCATTTGATTTATAATTATTATATTTCAACTAAATATATATATTTATTATTTTTATTTTTAGTTTTGTATATTGTTTCATGTGTATGAGATTGTTACTAAGGATATTATTCTATATAAACATATATTTCATGATATAATAAATTCATTTTTTTTTTTATTTATTTTTATATATAGCTACAGTATCTTAATTAGCAACTTCCTTATTTCTTGATAGTTTTATTGTATTATTTAGTTCCTTGAGTATAAACATAATAATCTATTTTTCACTGAATATTTTCTTATTATTTTGTTTGGCTATTGTATACTTTTATACATAATCATATATTCTTTTCATTATCTATATACTATTGTTTCATAATTTATTCCCATCATTTTTCCTATCAAAACAAAACAAATCAATCATAACAGCAATCAATGCTTAACAACTATAAGAGATGTATCAAATAGACATAATATAATAAACTATTAACGCATAATAAACAACAATTAAAAGAGAAAAGTAGAAAAAGTAGAAAAAAAACTGGAAAAAAACGTCAATAAAGAAGGATAATTATTCCTCTTTATGAAAGCAATCGAATTGAAGTGCTTCTGATGCAGAAGGACGTTCATTAGGATCAATAGTTAATAATGATTGAATTAAAGATATTAATTTTGGAGATGTATTTTTAGCTTCTCCATAAGTAAATAATAATGGTTGTGAATAATTATATTCTACTATTCCTTTATCATTCATTTCACAATAGGGGAACTTTCTTGTTAATAAAGCATATAATACAACTCCTACATTCCATATATCACATTTATTTGTATAACTACCTATATATATATATTTATTATTATTATTATTATTATTATTATTATTATTATTATTATTATTATTATTATTATTATTATTATTATTATTATTATTATTATTATGTTTATTATTATTATTATTATTATTATTATTATTATTAATAATACTAATACATAGAACAGAATATATAGTTATAAAAATAATATATTTTTTAATAAAAAAAACTGAATATATATATATATATATATATATATATATATATATATATATATATATATATGCCTTTTCTCATTTCTGGAGGAATATAAAGAGGATTACAGCAGCTTTCATTCATTGGTTTATCTCCTTCTTTATATATACACATATCTCCATATCCTGCTAAGCATACACCAATACTAGAAATCTCATCAAATAAACCACGAAATCTCTTTACTAATATATGTTCTAATTTAATATTTCTATGACATAAATTATTTTTATGTAGATAGTCAACAGCCATTAATAATTGATTGGCTATTTGAAGTAATACTGTTTCTGTTAAGTACAAGATACGATTGTACTTCATAAAACGGACAAGATCTGACTTAGCGTAACACTTTGAAGATATACAAAAGATACGTTGTACAACTATAAATACATATGAATATAAATATAAACATAAATATACATAATTATATATAGATTTATATATATATAACAAAATAAATAACACATATAAAACCCTTTGAATATATTCATAAAATATAACCATATATATATAACCATATATATATAACCATATATATATAACCATATATATATAACCATATATATACCTCCATCAATAGTTTCTTCTTCTATCCAATAATCAAGAGGATATAATAAGAAGTCATTCTTTTCTTTCATTAATGTGTCATGAATTTGTTCATATTTTGTTAATTGTGTCTCTGTGACATTGTTATACTTCTTAACGGCAAGGAAATCTCCCGTTTGATTGGATCTTACCATCATAACCTTCCAATCTTTACTCTTTCTTGTAGTTCCTAAGACAGTATAAGGAGAAGCAGGAACACTTGTTAAACGAGTACTATATATATATATCAATATTTTAAATTATAAACAAAAAGAATTTATTCATATATATATAATATAAACCATAATTCTATCATTATAAAAAATAAAAAAATATATATATATATTGTTTTTTAACCAAATAATCATAAATATATACCTAGTAATTGATTCAAAACAAGGATGAAGATAAGCTTGTTCACTAGTCAATCTTTTATTTGGAGAAAAAGAGAGAAGAGATGAAATTAGATCAATAAAAAAAGGAGGTAATAATTTCCATTGATCACTTGAAAATAAATTTTCTTGAGAATAATTATCTTCTGTTATTTCTTCCTTTGTATATATAGGGAATGGGAAACTATGTTCAACAAGATAATAAAGAGAAACACCAATACTAAACATATCAGAAAGAGGAGTATAAATGCCATTGATTACTTCAGGAGCTTGACATTGATTGTAAACAATAGGGACTCGGTTACTTGAAATCTGATCTATTTGAAATGCATGGTAGAGAGCACCAATAATGACAGAAATATCAACAATCACATCTCCATTTCTTTTCAAGTCTCTAACGTATATATTGTCTAATCGTATATCACCATGACATATATTCTTCTGATGAAGATATAATGTAGCTTTGATTATTTGTTTTGCAATATATAAAAAGCAATCAGGACTTAATTGTTCATTTAAAATAAGATGTAATAAGCTACCATGATGATAATAAATAGAAGATATGCAAGCATATTCATTATTTTTATCAATATAATGATCGTACATAGGAATAATTAAAGGAGAATTAATGAGAGAACGAATAAATACGCTTTGTTCATAACATTTTTTGTCATCTGAGCTCGAGAGATCGAAAAGTCTGTTTATTTTAAATCCTCCACGTTCATTATCTTTGACCATGAATCGTTTAGACTGGCCATTTTCTTGGAAGTGACGAAGAACATCATCAGGGATTTCATCGTGACGAATTGTTGAGTTTATTTCAGAATTCATATTTTATAGTTTTACTAATTGTATAGAAATTTCTAATATAAAGAAATATAAATAATAACAGAATATAAAACCAAAATTGAAGAAAATAAAAGTTTTGTTATTGATTGGTCACAAAAAATGGATCTTGAAAATTATTGGATAATAGGCAAAGTGAAGATTCATAGCGAAGTTTTGTTTTATTGAGAAGTTTCTATATTGAATCTTCTTTATTGAGGAGATTTAATAGTTGTATGGTAAAAACTAGAATTACTCCTATAGTATCTCATAGGTTTCGCATAGATTTTTGATGAATCCAACGAATGTATAAAATGAACTTGAGAATCGTTCACTATATTTATATGTTGTTTATATATATAATGTATTAATGATAGCATTGATCGCAATACATAAAAAAAAACAAAAAAAAATAGCAGATTCAATAAAAACTGTTATGAAAACAAGGAGAATGCAATAATATATTCATAAATTACACTTTTGAAACAATTTATAACATCTTATCTAGTTGTTCATTCATAAACTCTAAGGTTTTACGTGTTTTATTTATTTCTTTAACGTATTGAATAATTTGTTGATCTCTTTGAATTTGAGCATCCTTTATGGCTAATAACTGTTTGTAATTCTCAATGCGTGATGTCAACTAGTATAATATAGAAATAAGAAAAAGAAAATTATTAATATTTTATTATTAGAGATATTTCTTATACATAAATTCAACAAGAAATATTTCTTATATATAAATGTCAACAAGAAATATACTTCTTCTAATTGAGATCGTTTTATCTTAACATATTCATCATTTTGAGCAGGTTCTTGTAATACTTGTTTCTCAACAATTTGTTTTTGTTCTATTTGTGATTCTTGATACTCTTCAGCTGGAGATGGAATAGCATCTTCCTATATAATAAATTTGTATAAAACAAATAGAACAAATGTATTACACAACTCACAGATCATGTAAAAGATAAAATAAATGTATAAATATTGTTACAATAAAAATAATTTATGAAAAAATAAAGTATATATATATACTGTCTTTGGATTTGGTGAAGTAGTTGCTTGTTTTTCTTGTTTAACACTAAATGGATTTGGTGGTAATTTAGGTGGAGGAGGGAGATTCTAGAAAGAATTGAATAAAAAAATTTTGTTTTAGAAAACTTACATCTAAAGAAATGGAATGTAATTGTATAAACATAGAAATTATGTTATTATCAAATAGGAAATAATATTGTTATACTTTTAGAATATGAAATAATATATATACATACTTTTTTTGGATTTTTTGGATGGATTACTAAAAGCTAAGGATCGAAGTTCATTGTTCTTCTTTGGTTTCTTTTGAGTTTGTTTATTGATGACAGTAAATTGTTCTTCTTCAGTTTCAGATTCAGTATCAAAATCTGTAGCTAAGTTACCAAACTTATTTTGTTTACGTGAAGACATTATAGTAAATGTTAATTTAATGTGAAAAAGAAATGAAATGTGTACTAGAAACTTCGATGATTATTTTTTAACTTTGAATTAATAAAAGCAAAATTCTCATGAAAATAATTGTTAGAAATAAAATGGATCTGTTTTGATTGTATAAATAACTAGAAAAAATAGGTTTGCAAATATTGAGAGAATAATAGTCTTAATAACGGCATAATGTTAATCTAGAATGAAAAAAAGAGAATTAGCTTGAGAATGAACAAGTAGTGTTTTCAAATAGATTTATATATTAAAGCAAACGATGTATGGCTTTCTCTGAATAATTAATTGATTTTAGAAAAGATACATGAAAAACAATGCAAGAGAAAATTAGAAAATGTAAATAATAAAAAAGCAAATATAAAAGAAACTTTGAAATAAATTTTTAAAAAAGTAATATAGAATTCATAGAGTGTATGAATAATATAGAAAAATAAGTAATAAACATTAAAGAGCATTTAGCTTTGCAATGATTTCATCAACTGAAAGTCGATCAGCTGGTTTCGCGGCCCAACAAGCTTTAATAATATCTTTAATTGCTATAGAAATTGATAAGATTAGATACAATAAAAATGAAAAAAAAAAGTTAAAATATTATTTTAAATATATATATTATTTGTATATTGTGAATATACCTGGAGATAAATGGCTGGGGAGAGTAGGACGTAAACCAACATATGCAATATTACGGAGAATCTATATATATATTATAAGATGATTGAGAATATAATACTAAAAGAATAATAAAAAAGACTTATTTACAGTATAAATATAAATATATATATATATAATTAATATTCAATATATTTGATAATATATATTTAATAATAATAATTAAGATATATATATATATACAGTGACATCGGGTAGATGGCAATCTTCGTAAGGACGTAATTCAGTATATATTTCATACATAAGTATAGCAAAACTATATATATCTACTTTCTCATTATATGTTTCTTTACGCAATAACTCAGGGGCCATTCTATATATATATATATATATATATATATATATATATATATATATATATATATATATAAAACAAATATAAAAAAGAAAGATGAATCATAATAATCATAATCATTTATATATATATATATACCCAGCAGGAGTACCACAGAAAGTCATTCGCGTATCACGATCCTCTTCACGTGATAAACCGAAATCTGTTAACTTGCACGTGCCATGACTTAAAAGAACATTCTCTGATTTAATATCTCTGTGAATCAGATTTCGTTTATGCATATATTGAATAGCACTAGCAATCTCTTTGCACATACGGAGCCTCCATTCATCTGTTTTTATAGCTATATCTCTATATATAGATGTATAAATATAGGTATTATGTATATATAAGAATAATAAGTATAATAAGTATAATAATAAAAATAAACAAAATAATAAGTATAATAAGTATAATAATATATATATACTCTTTCTTTCTAGAGTCGATAAGTTTACGAAGTGTTTCTCCTCCCATTTCCATGACTATAACGGGCTTATCTCCTTTATAACTTAAACCATAGATCTATAATCAATATATATATATAAACTTTTAAAATAAATTTTCCTTTAATAAATTGAAAAAAATATAATAATAAATATATAAAAGTAGTATAAAGAAGAATCAATATAAAAGAGGTATATATAAAAAGCAATAGTGATAACTATATATATATACTTGCACAATATTAGGGTGTTTCATTTGTGACTGAATAATAACTTCTCTTTTTAAAGCAATTAAATCTTTATTTCGTGGACAGATATTTAATACCTTCAGAGCTACTTCTTGACCTTTATAAGATCTATATATGTATATATATATATATATGTATATATATATATATTGTAGAAATATTTGTTTATAAAAACATATTATTAAAAATATTATTATATGTATAGTTAATATTATTATATTATTACTATTATTATTATTATTATTATTATATACCCTGCATAAACTTTAGCAAAGGCTCCTTCTCCCAAGCAAGTCCCTTGAACAATATTATCAAATGTAATAATAGGAACTATATATATATATATGATGAAAAAACTAGAATAAATATATAACATATACAAAATAGAATCCAAAAATTATTTTAAATGATATAAATAGAACATGATAATTATATATATATTAATGTTTGTTTATAAAAAAAATTTAACACATAACTATCATATATATATATATATAATAAAATTGAATGAATTTCAATGTATAATATAACTAATATATATATATATATATATACTTTTATATTCATCTTTCATTTCTACAATAAACTTTAAGTTATCCGGAAGAGGAGGATTATTACCCGTACTACTACTATCTCTATATATATATATATATATATATATATATATATATATATATATATGTTGAGATAATTAAATAAATAGATAAGTCCTATACTAATAAATATAATAATAATAAATATAATAATTAATCATATAATAATAATTATATTAATATATAATAATAAAAATAAGTATAAATATAATGAACACAACTATATTATAATATACATATATATATATATACGCTTTACAAACAGGATAGGTACGTTTGAAAATACTCTGAATTTCTTGGAGAGATTGAGCAATAGTATAATGCTATATATATATTAATGAATATATATATATATATATATATTAATATCTATTAGATAATGAAAACATATATATAATAGATATATATATAAAAATAATAATATATATATAATAATAATACATATATATACTTTATCCCATTTTTTAAACATATCAAAATAGACACATCCGTTCGAAAGAACTTCCGAACATTCTGGATTATACATTAAACTAGCTATAAAAGTAATATAAACATATATATAATAAAAGTAGAAATATAAATATATTTATAAATACAGATAATATAAATGGTCGTATCCATATAAAGATAAAATTTAAACTTATAAAAGTCATAATAAACAAAAAAACAAAATTTCAACAATAACATAAATAATTTAAAAAATCATTACATACGATGACCAAGATCAACTTGAACAATAGGATAGAAATTAGGAAATGTGTTTTCATTTAACATTATATGAATAGGAAGTGGATATGATTTGCCATCAATAGGTACATCAAGACTAGCTGTTAAAACAAGGAATCGTTCTTGATTATCATTCTTTGCTATAGTCAATAATATATAAAATTCATGATCATAGATATAAATAGTCGTAAAAATATAATGAACTTACATATCTTAGCCTTTTTAATATGAATTAATCGCTCTTTTATGCAATCGTATATCTGAGTTTGAAGATTACAAGTCTAAAGAAATATAGAATTAATATTTAAAAAAACTAAAATTGACAAAAACATAACAAAAAGCATAGAATAGTTATAATCACTCAAAATCTATTATAGCAAATCGTGTCTATACGTACAGGATCAAAAGACATCTCCTTGATCTTTTCTAAAGTCTGATTATAGCCAGCATAATAATTATCATAGGTTGACGGCGCCATTATCGATTAGTCTATATTTTAAAAAGTCGTCTAAATAATAATCTTCTAATATACCTTATTTAAAGAAGAGAAAATAATATATTAACTAGAATATTAATAGATTTGTTTTTAGATTCTGTAAATAAAAAAATGATGGGCCAAATCTAAACTATAACCGTGATTTATACCGAATTTCTTTAAGTCTCTTTAGTAAACCAGTTTTAAGACTCATTTCATTACTTTTCTATTTATGAATATCTTGAAGATTTATTCATTATTTATTCAATTTCTATGTATGTTGATACTTATACAATACTAAATCCAATACTAAAACTTCTTTATACCTTATTATTAAAACTGTAATGAATCGACTCTTTATCTTACATCTATTAATCATTTGAAAAACCATAACGCCAATATTTTAATATGGAAAATGACATAATTTCAAGAATATAATTGAAAAAAAGTGACATCATTAATAAATATTCTTATACACAATATTCTCAAGGCTATAATCGAAGTCTATATCGTTTGATTATATACTAATTCAGAAATAAAAGTAATGTTCCAAGTAATTAAACAACTGACTAGTGTCTTTGCCAAATGCAGATATCCAATATTATTCACCTATATACGACATTACTTGATTCATAGGAAACCAATACGAATCAAACAAATATACGAAGAATAGAAAATAAACAGAAAGTATCAGTATATACTATAGTAAGAAAAACATTTCAATAGCACGGATGTCCGAGTGGTCTAAGGAGCTACGTTAAGGCCGTAGTATGTTCGCATGCGCGGGTTCGAGTCCCGCTTCGTGCATATCTTTTTTATTTTTTTTTTATCAAAATTTTTATGTAGTTAAAAACATATTGTTTATCTTTTTTATATATTTTTTACATAACCTATACTAAATAAAATCAATTATATAAGTAAAAATGACAAAAAAACTCCAGAAACAAAAAATAAAAGAAAACAAAAAAATGAAGACAATTTTTGATTTTTCATATTATTATATAATATTAAGTCCGACTTACATTTTAATAAATGAATTAAATTTCATATTTGTGAATTATGATCTATCTTTTATTCATAGATAGTTTTATAGAGTCTTTAAGCATCTCACTATCAAATATAGCAAAAAAAAAGTGGTTTCTGTAAATGTTTTTGTGATTTTCTACTATTTTATTAAAATAATGGATGTAGATCGTCATATATTTGTATAGCACAGGTTTTTTAAAACAAAAATATATATTTTTTATGTATTGTATGTTTCATTATTGTCGATATCGTTGAAATAATTCTTTTAATTCAGTATAAAATATTTATTAATATATTAATTTACTCATTCTATAACTGAAATAATTTGTATTAAGTATAATAACAACTTGATTTGTATTTGACAAAAAAGAATTTGTTTTTGAAATGAATAATTTTTGACTTGAATGACCTAAACACTTCGTTTTACAATTCAACTAAATACATAAACCTATGAATATCAACCTATGAATAAAATCAATAAATGACCTAAAAGCTACTTATAAAAGAAAAAACTGTGTTGACACTCCTATACTAGCAATTATTCCTCTTCAATATATATTACTGACTTGATGGAGTAATCTCATTTTATGGAGTTATAGAGCATTATTTGTGTTTTTCTCAAAAACTTTTACAGTGTGTAAAAATGACCTTATATAATAAGATAATGCATGCTGAATGATATATAAAGGTCTAGAAAGTGAGAAAAACCATATTTAGAAAAGGACATGGGAAACAAACCAAACCCACTTTGGTCGATGGTATTTTGTTTTCGAAATGACATCAATCACAACGCAATTGTTTCCATCGCTTTAGGAGTAATTCGGCATTTACGAGAATATCTTTTTTATAGCAGAGATTCTTAATAAAATGATGATTATCTATTAGACATGAAAAATGACATTAGTAGTCATCATTTTCATGGTATCCAATAGTTTTTCAAGACCCTTTATCTAAAGACATCATCGAACAATTTATTGGATTTAGGAAGATAATTCTCGATAGCTCCATCTCTGATAATCTCTATATAAAAAAATCATAAAAATGATTAAGAATACTCTTTTCTCGAGATTCGGATGTGAGGGTTACCCTGCATTTTTATTCTGGCATGAACCCTCATAATTCATTTATTCTTTATATTTGAACTACCAAATTTCTTATAACAGTAATCTGAAACATGTCTTTTGGTATGTTCTTTTATTATATAAAAGAATCTTAGACATTTATTGTTTTTTTTCTTTAAATAGAAATTGTTGATCGTGCTGCTGCTCGTGTAGATTTTAAGCTTCCCGTTCCTTCTGATATTGAGATTTCTCAATCTGTTGAGCCTATCAATATTGATCTTATTGCTAAGGAAGCTGGAATCTTACCTGAAGAATTAGAGCTTTATGGTAATACTAAAGCTAAAGTTCGTCTTGAAGTTATTGATCGTCTTAAGGATCAAAAGAATGGTCATTATGTATGATTCTTTTATATAGTATTGTTTTCATTATTATTTCTTCTTTTATTTATAGGTTCTTGTTACTGGTATTAACCCTACTCCTCTTGGTGAAGGTAAAAGTACTTGTACTGTATGTAATTATTTATTTAATGAAGATAATGATTATATTTTTATTTTTATTTCGTTATAATTCAATTTTTTTAATAATAATAATTTTTAATAATATATAAATATAATAAATAATAAATATAAATAATAAAAAAATAATAAATATAAATAAATAATAAATAATAAATATAAATAATAATAATACCTCTCTCTTTAGGTTGGTCTTTCTCAAGCTCTTGGTGCTGCTCTTCATAAGAAAGTATTTTCTTGTTTAAGACAACCTTCTCAAGGTCCTACTTTTGGTATTAAAGGTGGTGCTGCTGGTGGTGGTTATTCTCAAGTTATTCCTATGGAAGAATTTAATCTTCATTTAACTGGTGATATTCATGCTATTGTTGCTGCTAATAATTTACTTGCTGCTCAAATTGATGCTAGAATGTATCATGAATCTACTCAAACTGATGAAGCTTTATTTAGACGTATTTGTCCTAAGAATAAGAATGGTGAATATGAACCTCTTGCTGCTCCTCTTTTAAAGAGACTTGCTAAATTAGGTATTAATAAAACAAAAGCTGATGAACTTACTGAAGAAGAACGTACTAAATTAGTTCGTTTAGATATTGATCCTGAAACTATTACTTGGAAACGTGTTGTTGATACTTGTGATCGTTTCTTAAGAGAAATTGAAATAGGTTTAGCTCCTACTGAAAGTGGTCATTCTAGAAGAACTGGCTTTGATATTGCTGTTGCTTCTGAAATCATGGCTGTTCTTGCTTTATCTACTTCTCTTGAAAACATGAGAGAACGTTTAGGTGTTATGGTTATTGGTATGTCTAAATCGGGTGAACCTGTAACTGCTGAAGATCTTGGTGTTGCTGGTGCTCTTACTGTTTTAATGAAAGAAGCTATTAAACCTACTCTTATGCAAACTGTTGAAGGTACACCTGTATTTGTTCATGCTGGTCCTTTTGCTAATATTGCTCATGGTAATTCTTCTATTATTGCTGATAAAATTGCTCTTAAATTAGTTGGTGAAGATGGTTATGTAGTTACTGAAGCCGGTTTTGGTGCTGATATTGGTATGGAGAAATTCTTTGATATTAAATGTAGACAAAGTGGTTTAGCTCCTGATTGTGTAGTTCTTGTAACTACTGTAAGAGCTATGAAAATGCATGGAGGTGGTCCTAAAGTTCAACCTGGTCAAAGACTTCAAAAGGAATATGTTGAAGAAAATCTTGATTTACTTGCTAAAGGTTTATGTAATATGCAACAACATATTCAAAATGTTTTAAAATATGGTGTTCCTTGTGTTGTTTGTGTTAATAGATTTACTACCGATACGGATAAGGAAATTGAAATGTTACGTAGTGCTGCTTTAGAAGCTGGTGCTTTAGATGCTTGTATGAGTAATCATTGGACCGAAGGTGCTAAGGGAGCTAAAGTCCTTGCTGAATCTGTTGTTAAAGCTTGTACTGATGAAGCTGTTCGTCAATCTATTCACTTCAAACTTATTTATGAAGATAACTTATCTATTAAAGAAAAGATTCAAACTATTGTTCGTGAGATCTATAGAGGTGATGTTGTTGAATATAGTGAAATAGCTGAAAAGAAAATTGCTTGTTATGAAGCTCAAGGATATAACAAATTCCCTATATGTATGGCTAAAACTCAGTATTCTTTCTCTGCTGATCCTACTCTTCTTGGTTGTCCCCGTGGTTTTAAGATCACTGTTCGTGATATCCATGCTTCTTGTGGTGCTGGATTTGTTTATCCTGTATTAGGATCTATTATGACTATTCCTGGTCTTCCTACTCGTCCTGGTTTCTATGATATCGATATCGATTGCAAGACAGGAACTGTTCATGGATTATTCTAAATATATATACTTATAGTATACTTTATTCACTTTGTATACATGAATATATGTATACCTTTTCTCTTTATCCTTTATTTATATTATTAAACAAATATTTATTAACTTAATGTAGATACGTAATTATTAATTAGTTATTATATAATTCTTTTTCCTTATTTTTTTTATTTGTAGTTGACGTGTATAAGTATTTCAAGATTTTTATTTTGTTCTTTATTCTTTGAATAATCTACATTACTTGTG
Source organism: Blastocystis sp. Blastoise (assembly GCA_039096225.1). Taxonomy (NCBI): domain Eukaryota; class Bigyra; order Opalinata; family Blastocystidae; genus Blastocystis; species Blastocystis sp. Blastoise. The sequence continues at coordinate 1,765,175 of JBBPEB010000013.1, forward strand.
TTATATTATAGATTATATATATGATTCGTTTTGTTATTTATTCATTAATTCTTTTACATAATTACTATTTAAAAACAACAAATGATTTACATGTTTTATAATAACAAATGTTTTAATGGACAGATGAACAGAATTATTCAGTATTTTCTTCCTTAGATACTTTTTCTATCTATATATAATATATATAATGAAAATACATAATTCAATAATAAAGAAAAATAGAGAAACTAGGGAAATACTTGTAGAACACAGTTGGTACAGACAACGGTAAGAGGGTCTGTAACACCATAACAATAGGATAAAATTCGAGAAGCTTCTTTGGCATATGTATATAACTATTTTATATATAGAATAATTAATAATATAAAATGATATATTATATATATAATAGTTGCTTTCCTTGGTTAATATTAGTATCATTCCATAATAATTCATTCTTCTTCTTATATATATCCATATAGAGTCTCATCGCTAATTGCATATATAATAATGCTAAGGTATCATCTTCAATATCCATTATATACTTATAACAATCTATACTCTGACCTATATAGAAAAATTAGTATATATATAGAATTATTGTATTCATTGTTAAGTTATATTGTTATATATATAATAGTTTAGTTATATAGGATTATATTTGATAATTGTTAAGTTATATTGATTATATATATAATTTTTTAGTTATATTGATTATTTATATAATAGTTCATTATTTGATTATATATATAATTGTTTAGTTATATTGATTATATATAGAATAGTTAATTTATATGACTATATATATAATAGTTCATTATATTGATTATTTATAGAATAGTTAATTTATATATAACTATATATATACATATAAAACGAAGAAGGAAATGGTAAACAACAGGATTATGAATATCACTGAGATCGAGGTATAAAACCGTGGGAATCAGAGAATATAAAGTGGTATTATAGGGACCCAAAATAGATATATACTGAGAATTCAATAATTCCTATATATATGTATAGTTTATATATTAGGAATTATCAATATGTTTAGTAATATATAGGTATATACATAGATTATAGATGCTATTTGATTTGTGTTTCCATCAATATTTAAAAGGAGGGATTTCAATGAATTCTGAATTGTGTTCATACACTCAACGTACTGTTTCACAGTGTGTATCGTAGAACACCGTACACATTGTACGGAATCTTTTGAATTACTTTATATGTAAATTGAATAAATAAATAAATAAATATATATATATATACTTGGAAATATTGATAGAAGCTCTACAATAGCAACCTAAATAATAATAATAATAATAATAATAATAATATATATATATATACTGATTGTATGTTCATGAGACTCATTTTTACACACTATATAATAGTAATATAATTATACATATTATTATTATTATAGTCTTTATTATTATTTTCATAGTCTTTATTATAAGTATCAAGTTGATTATTAAGAAATAACTTATATATATATACCCAAGGCATTACACACGAACTCATCCTGTTTACTACTTCGATAATAATTCATATTTGTTCCCGCCAAAGATGTTTTAGCGCCAATAAAACAACGCGGGCATTTACATGTAAACAGAAAAGATTGTTTTAATACAGAAAGTCTAGTTTCTCTGTTTAACATGGTATCTATATAACTATAACATACTTCTTCTCCTTTCTTAATATCCCCTATAATAATAATAATAATAATAATAATAATAATAATAATAATAATAATAATAATAATAATAATAATAATAATAATAATAATAATCTAATAACTAGAAAATGAATATATAATAATAATAATAATAAATATATATATATATATATATATATATATATATATATATATATATATATATATATACGAATGGCTCTAAATACAAGCGTATCCCCGCCATTTATTTCCCGCAAACAAATATTTGGAAGACAAGAGTGATTTATATAGGCACCTGTTGGGTATATACCTATATATATATATATACATATATATGTATAACATAGAATAGCAGTGTATACAATATACTAATAACAATAGAAGTAAATAATACATAATTTCAGTAATAAATAAATAAATATATATCTATATTATGATAGTAGTGTATATCTGTAGTATGGTTACTAATATAAATAGTTAAAAAATAATGAAAATATGAATAATAATAAATATATAACAGCATATAATAATATATATACCTGTTCCTAGAGAGTTCATAGCATCTTTTATCGGTGTCGCATTATAGCGGAGAATAAGTAGAAGACGAAAGAATACTTCGAAGGTAAGGGAAGAGACTTTAAACATAAGCATAATAATAAATATAATAAGTATAATAATAAATATAATAAGTATAATAATAAGTATAATAATAAATATAATAAGTATAATATGATAATAAATATAATAAGTATAATATGATAATAATAGTAATAAATATAATAAAAACTATATATACATGATTTTAATTCATCATAATAATAATGTGCTTCCTTTTCAGCCTGAGTATACGTGGCTGAATAGTGCTGACATAATTCTTGCTGATGACTATATAGTTCCAGAATATCGTGAAACGTACATAACTGACGAAATCCTGTATCTATATATATATATATATTTATATCATAATAACAAACAATATAAATATACTAATAAATATGTAATAAAAAATATAATAAATAAAATAATAATAAACTCAGTACCTATTAATTCTAAGAATAAAATATATTTAAATATAAGTATATACAATTCTTTTGAGGATTCTTTTTCTCATAATTATATCTGCTTATTATATGTATATATAATAATAATATATCTCTATCAAAAACTTGTTGAATTTCATTTGAATTTGATGTGTTTTTATGCTCAATCATAATATTTTTCACTTTACAAATTCCTTCACAATTATTCTATATATAATATTCATTATTATATTATTTTGAACAATGAAAAAAATATAAAATAAATATAAATAAAAATAAAAATAAAAAAAAATATAAATGAAAAAATATAAATAAAAATAAATATAAATAAAAATAAAAATAAAAAAATATATAAATGAAAATAATAATAAATATAAATATAAATAAAAATAAAAATACATAATGTCTAACTTCGCTGTCTAAGAAGCAATCTTCACAACAATAAGCAATTCCACATTTACTGCAAGGCTTATATGGAATAGATATTGCCTTGAGACAATTGTAACATGATTTTCCTAATGAAGAACCTTTCGTCGTCTTTTCATAAGAGTCTGAAGCAAGAACAACTTCTCCTTTGGGTATATCACGACTTGCAACCAAATATCGACCTTTCTCAGGAGAATATTCCAAATTTACAGCTACGATTTTATCATCAAAGAATGACTTTAAAGCGATATTTGTTGATGCACCATCATTTAACAAATAATTGCTACTAAATTCCGACAATTTACTTTCTTTAACGATCGATTCTTTCTTACAAACCAGTTTGTGTTGAGGCCAGTCCTTCTTCTGACACTCACTTGAGCAATATCGAACTTTCCTGCATTTCCCACATGTATACTTTCCGATATTCGATTTACAATATGAACAAACAGTATTCATGACAAATATCAGTCCTATAATTCAAATTTGTCCACTTTTATTCTAAAAAAAGTTTCCCATGATTTTTATAAAAACTGGAAACTATCAAAACTTCGTTTCTTCTTTGTCTTTATTTATCATTTATGTAGATATATATTTATATATATTCTATTATATTTAGTAAATTAAGGAGAAATGAATACATCTATGAAAGAAAAAGACATTATAATTTCAGTGAAAGTACTAAAACGTTTTATGAATTCAATGAAAAAACAAAAAACTGTGTATATTTGTTTCGGTTTACTTGGGAATTTTATTGTGTGATTTCATTTATTATTTTATCACGTTACTTCTTGCTGACTTATTTTCAAGAATTCTTACTAAAGTAGCGAATACAAAAAGAAATCCTGCTTTCATTATTGATCATTATCAACAATCTACCAAACCAATTCAATTGAAATCATTATCATTTATCTTGTTCATTAACCAAATATGCTTCCAAATTATAAGTAAGTATTTCAGATATACGTTTATTCATGCTGAACCCTGCTTATTCTTTCTTTATGTCCATTTATAGTAATCTCCTCTCTTTTTTATATTTATGTTTTTATAATATTACAGTAGTTTCTATGGATCAATCCGACAATAATAACAATCAAGATCCGAATTCAAAGTTCACCAATCCAGGGACAACACCAATTGATTATTCTTTGATTCCACAACCATTAAATCCTATTCCTTTGGATGTTCCGCCTCTCGTTTTCCCTCAAACTCAAACACAATATCCTACACAACCTGTATTAACAACTCTTCCTCAAACAACTGTTCAAACTACCACTGTTACTCCTCAAACAACTATACCTATATCTATGAATACAATCCCCGCGGGAATCAATTCAGGAATACCAATACAACCATCTGTACAACCAATGTCTTCTATGCAATATAATTTAAATATTCCTTCTGTACCTGTAAACACAATGAATTCACTTCCTCAAACATATAATCAGATGGTACCTTCAGGATATACAATCCCTAATGCAGCAGCTTCTTTACCTATGCCTTCTCCTTATATAAATCCATCAGGAAATTATGCTATGAATCCAAACGGAATTCCCGCGGTTACGAATTATGTAGAACCTGATGACGAACTCCCTGATTTTGAGGGACCTAAAGATTTTGATTATAGTGAAGATTTTGAAGAACACCCTCATAAATATCATACTACTATTGATCCTACAAGTGATCCTGTAGATATACGAAGAGTTTTTGTTCCTCCTGCTTATCCTAAACCTAGGTCCTATTGGTATATATATATATATATTATATGAATTATATTTATTATGTTTATTATGTTTTATATTTATTATGTTTATTATGTTTATTATATTTATTATATTTATTATATTTATTATGTTTATTATATTTATTATATTTTTTATATTTATTATATTTATTATGTTTATTATATTTATTATATTTATTATATTTATTATATTTATTATATTTATTATATTTATTATATTTATTATATTTATTATATTTATTATATTTATTATATTTATTATATTTATTATATTTATTATATTTATTATATTTATTATATTTATTATGTTTATTATTATATTTAGACTTTTCGTCTCTTTTATAATAATACTATATATAGGAGAATAATTGATGTATGTATACTTATTCGTGGAATAAATACGTTATATATATTTATATATATCATTATATTCAGTAACTAATTTATATAATTTATTTAAAAAAATTATATATTTTTTTTGTGTATAATTTTCTTTATTGTAGATATATTACGTAATTATCATATTGTTTTTCTCTCTTTACTATTCTCTTTTTGTATAATAATAGGTAGTACTATTGTAATTATAATTATAATTATAATTATAATAATAATAATTATTATTAATGTGTATATATAGTATAAATGTTGTGATTTCACAGTAGAGGAACTTAATTTATACCGAAAATCGGGATCTATTATGAAATATATTACTAATGCCATTTCCTTATGTGTTCTTCAAATCGTATATATATATAAATAATTATAGGTTTAATTTTTAATTTTTTTATTATTATTTTTATTAATATTTTTGCAGATTCTGATTATATTATATTGATTATACATATATATACTTGTTTAAATCGTCGGCTTGTATTGTCGTTGTGTTTTATATTATATATATATACTTTTATTGTGTACTTTTTTATAATGTATACATATATATATTCTCTCTATAGTATATACAATATAGTATTTATGCTATCTCTTTAATATATATATACATATATATATTCTATCTCTATCTCTCTCGTTCTATATATATGTATATGTAGATAGTAAGTATAGCTAGTTTATTCTTTGGGAGTGGAACTATTTCTATACTTACTATTGTAGGTATAATTCTTATAAATGATATTAAAAAGGGAAGGAAAGGTGCTGATGGTGAAGTTATAGCTATATCCTTTCTATTCTATATATATATATATTTGTTTTTGTATATGTTTATGTAGTATATATGTTAAATATATATATATATATATATATATATTAAATAAATATTCTTAATTTAATACTGCATGGTTATATTTGCTTTCGATTGTCTTGCCTCCTTGAGTATTGTGATTACTGAAGCGAATTATGTTCCTCTCTTAGTGATGGGTATTGATATTATACTCGAATATCTTCTTTGGACAATGTATAAAATTATTAAGAAAGTTAACCCATCAGGTATATAATAATAATAATAATAATAATAATAATAATAATAATAATAATAATAATAATAATAATAATAATAATAATAATAATAATAATAATAATAATAATAATAATAATAATAATAATAATAATAATAATAATAATAATAATAATAATAATAATAATAATAATAATAATAATAATAATAATGTATAATAATAATAATAATAATAATAATAATAATAATAATAATAATAATAATAATAATAATAATAATAATAATAATAATAATAATAATAATAATAATAATAATAATAATAATAATAATAATAATAATAATAATAATAATAATAATAATAATAATAATAATAATAATAATAATAATAATAATAATAATAATAATAATAATAATAATAATAATAATAATAATAATAATAATAATAATAATAATAATATTAATATTAATAATAATAATAATATATTCTATTGTTTTAATATTGCATTAAAAAATAAACTATTATATATATATATATATAGAATTCAAGAGAATGATGGATTTAGATAAACGTGCGTGTACTAATTTTAATGCTTATCGTCTAGTGAAATCTCGATAAATATTATTATTCTATATATCTATTAGTATTTATGTTATTATCTCAATTCTTATTATTTTCTATATATCTTTTTATTTTAGATTATTCAAGTTTATATATTACATCATATACATTTATTATTCTTGTATTTATCCTTTTTTGTTGTTTCAATGATTCTTTCTGTTCCTCTATTCACAGCTATATTCATATTCATTTGTGATTCAGTCAAACATTGTTATGTTTATTCTTATATATATAATTCTTCACTGGTATTTCTATTCTTTATCATTATTAATTTAAATCAAATTTATATATTCAGGAATTATTGTAATGTATTTTGTTCAATATATTGTTTTTTATGTATTATAATAAAACACTTTCATATATTTATTTATATGTATTCTCTTTATGACATTTAATAAAAGTTACCGAGTAAATAAGTTTAAAAATGAGAATTAAAAAGTTAAATAAAACTATATTATTATGACATGAATACATAAAAATGAATGGAAATAATTATATTATTCTTGGCTTTAAATCTAATCGTTTAAATTTATTATCATCATAATAACAACTAGAAATCTATATATAAATTATTATTATACATAGATTTTAATTAAATATGACAACAGAAATATTATAAAAAATAATAAAAAAATAATAATGATTCTATATATATATATATATATATATACTTGTCTTCCTCCAAAATATCGCTTATTAAGAGCGGCACAGGCCTTCATCGCTTCTTCCTCCCGCGAGAATTCCACGAATATTCTTACCTTCTCTTCCGGATTCACATTCTCTTTTATTTCATAAATGACGCACTTTTTAACAAGTCCGAATTTTGAGCATTCATCACTTGTTTCCCTTTTTAATGCATCATCTACTTGGCCTTCTCCAACCATATTCTTTATTAAAATAACATGAGTAGCTCTTGGTAAATTATCATCAATAACTTGCTTATAATTAGACGTATTCACGGTAAATCTAGCAACACCAGCAGATCCAGGTAAAATCTCCGCGGTTATCGGTGCTTTGATTCCTTGTTGATGGCTACCTAATCCTTGTCCTTCTTGATAACTATATATATATATATATATATATATATATACCCCATATTTCTCATCATATTATCAACTGGGTTTATAGCTATATAAATAATAATAATAATAATAATAATAATAATAATAATAATAATAATAATAATAATAATAATAATAATAATAATAATAATAATAATAATAATAATAATAATAATAATAATAATAATAATAATAATAATAATAATAATAATAATAATAATAATAATAATAATAATAATAATAATAATAATAATAATAATAATAATAATAATAATAATAATAATAATAATAATAATAATAATAATAATAATATAATAAATACGTTGTTCTATTGGTTTAGGCTTTGGTGCGTCACCTCCAACTTGATTTGCTTTCTATCATATATATATATATATATATATATATATTAAGAAGAAAATATTAAAAAAATATTTACAACCATCCAAGCAGGTAATACAGATGCTGCACCACGACCAATACCATTACTTCGAGTATCAATACGTAATGTACCTTGTCTGGCTTGTTCTTCAATGATCTTCATTTCCCTTTCACGTTGAATTTTTTCTTCCATCATCTTCTTTTCTAAGAGTCGTTGCTGTTTCTCTATAGTTTCAGCACGAATTCTTTGTTCACAGAAATCAGCGTAGGAATTAGGATGTCTTGGATCATATTCATCGACAATACCGGAAAATGTTTGTTTTTTATCCATTTCAAATTTGATTTATATTCAATGTGCTTGATATCTATTTAATTTATGTTATATTAGCTATAAAAAGTTTGATATACTTGAGTAAGTTGAATAAATAATGAGTATGATATAAATTCGTTTTTATGAATTAATTGTTTTTTAAAATAAAATTTCTTCTAAAAATCTGTACACATATTGTGGTGTGTGTAACTAGAATGATGATATTATTTTATAAGTAAAATGCGATAATAATTAAAAAAATATGATTTGTAACTAAAAATATACTTTTCAACATGGAGTGAAATAAAAAAGAAATATATAGAAAGAATACAGTTCCATATGACAGATATATAAGTAATAATATTAAATGATAATAAAAGAGTGACTTTAAATATAATAGAGACCAGAATGACTTGAAATATTTGAAGTATAATGATAATAAAAAAAATAGAATGAAAAAAGAAAGACTATATAGTTGAAGCACTATATATACTAAAATAATGTGTAAGATAGAGATGAATAAATAAATATATTCCTTTTAAAAAGGAGCTAGTTCTGCTTAGGTTCGCCACAGGCGTAGCACTCGGTATAAATAGGCAAATTATCGGTATAATTACATAATATACATTGCCAATGACCCTATATATATATATATATATATATATATATATAGTTTATAGTATATACATAATAAAAACAAAATTATTGATAATCAAATATTAATAATAATAACAATATTATTATTATAATATCTATTAATACATACATCTTTTCCACATAATATACAACTAGTATTATCTTGATTATTTTTGGCGCCACAGGCGGGACAGATCCACGTGACTGTCATATCTTCTTGGGGTGATAATTCCTATGAAAAGAATAATAGTAAATAAATATATAGATTAATAATTACATATATATAATAATCATATATATATTATTTATGTATTATTCTTGACTTTACTTGAAATAATAATAATAACATATATATATTATATTATATACAGAAGAGAAACGTCTACCAATAGAACTCTTTTTCTTTGGAACACTATTCGTGACAAATGGCTGGTCTTTGTTCGATTTGTTTATAGTACCAGTAGTATTAGTATTATTATTATTTAGTATATTATTATTCTCTTTATTTGAATTTGAAGAAAGAGGAGAAGATAGAACTATATATATAATAATACTCATTATATATATATATATATACATTGATTATTATCAGAACTAGTCTTCTTCGATCCTATATAATAATAATAATATAATTATAATAATAATAAGTATAAAAGCATTTTAGAGTTAATAAAAACATATTATTTATACTTTTTTGAAAGATATTTGTTTTTTTCCCCGCGATTTGAGTGTACTTTTTACCTCCAGAAACGCTTGTAGAGTTATTCTTAGGGGAGTTACTGAGAAGATCCGGTGTGTCATCTGAAAAAAACTCCTGATCAACTATATATAAATATATATAAATATAATATATATTGTATACATACAAGAGAATTGATTATTATTATTTATAATATTATTATTGCTATTAATATTATTATTATTATTATTCATAGTATTATTATTATTATTATTATTATTAATATTATTATTATTATTATTATTATTATCATTCCAGTCAAACATATCATTTGTATCCGATTGAGAAGTAGTATATATATATGATTTTTGTGAGTTCACATTGAGGTTATTCATTCCTTCTTTAATATTATTATTATTATTATTATTATTCTTATTGCTATCAGAAATAGAAGAAGTATCATTTGTGTCTTTAGAGCACGTGCACATTACACATTTGGATTCTGAATCAGAGTTGTTGGCACCACAGAAAGAACATACCCATAAAGAAGGCTAAATAGAGAAGAATTATTATTAGTGATATATTCATAATAATAATAATAATAATAATAATAATAATAATAATAATATAATAAACATAAACATAATAATATAATAAACATAAACATAAACATAAACATAATAATAATAATAAATATAATATAATAATAAACAAAAACATAATAATAATATAGATAACATACACGTTTGGCTCCACAGACAGTGCATTTTAATTGGTTCATATCGTTTTCTCCAAACGTACATTGAGGGCATTCCCAGTAAGACACGTGCTTTATAGAACACAATACATAATATTATATATATATCAATAAAAATGATAACATATAATAAGGCTTTATAATATATATTGAATATATATACTTGTGGAGAACTATTTAACGACGAAACTGACATCGCACTTATGATTCTATATAATAAACAAATAATAAATAAATTTTATTCATAATAAATAATTGATTTATAAGAAGAAAAATATACTCAGCAGCAGACAGATTTGATGGAGCTGGAGAATAAGAAGGTTTTTCTTCTGAAGGAATAGATCTTAAACTGGATTGTTTACGTAATGGCTCTTTTTCACTTGAAATGGAATGAAAACTAGAGGACCTCTATATCGTTAAAATCAATAGCTATTTCTTTTTAACATATATATACCTCTTCAACAGAAAAAGCAGAATTCTTCTATAAAATGATACAGTTATAATGATATATAAATCTTGAAAATAACAAAATAGAATCCTCGGACATACAAATGATTTTCCATATTTGTCAAAGATTGCTTTTAAATCAGGATACCATTTTAATGCTTCTTTTGTTGCTGCCTTCCAGGATGTTTGTAACTCAACGATCTACATTGAAATAATAATATTTAAATAGTATAATAATAATTACATAACGTTGAGCAGATTCATGAAAATGTTCTTCCTCAGACAATTGCGTTTTCAATTGTTCTAATTCTTTCTTCATCATATAGACACTACTCGTAGATGTCATTTCAGATATATTTCACTTGGATCGAACTTGTAAATGAAAAGATTATCTAGTTTTTGTATAATGCAAAAGATCTTTTTCTTAGCAAACTGGTTTTGTTTCTCAGAAAAAAGAAACAGAAATGATATTTTTCAAATATAACGTGTAAAAAACGCATTTCACTAATAGTTGATAGTAGTTTTTAGTTAACTATTATATTGCCACGTATTGGAACAATGTAAAACAAAATATGAAATAAAATTGATGATCTGAAGTACTATTTATAAGGTTATATGAGTTAATATTATAGTATATTCTTAATTGAAGCTGGTAAAGTAGTTATAATAATGATTTTATGAAAACAGCATTATGTTTTTGTAAAATTATGAATAGCGAGATAGACTAACAAAAAACAAACATTCCATAACGATTCGCTATGGATGCTATCATGAATAAAATAATTTTAAAGAGAACATGAAAAACAGAATATAAATAAGACGAATTAAAAAATATACATAATTTTCTTCACCACATGAATCTTGCAATCGAACCATCATTCCAAGTGAATGGTTTATATATATATATAGCTAAAAGTAATAGGTCAATACATATATAAAGAAGAAGAGTTCGAAAAGGAGGTTGCTTATAGTTTATAAATAGTAATGAAAAAGTGATTGGAATAGTAAAATAACGAACTCTATATAATAATATATATTAATAATAATAGGTATATAATGAGTATAATAATATGTATGTAATTATTATAATAGGTATGTAATTATTATAATATGTATATAAGATGTATAATAATATATAATAAGTATGATATTAATATATATACATATTATATAAATATGATAATAAATATGATAATAATAATAATATACTCAAGTAATGGTGACATAATAAGAGGAATAATTGAACACAATAAGAAGAACATAATGAGAAGAGAAGATAGAGAAGATAGAAGAGATTTGTTATAGAAATAGAGGCATAGACTGGCTGGTAAGATAAGAATATAACGATAATTCTATATAATAATAAGATAAATAATATATATTGACAATAATAATGAATAGAATAATAATATATATATATTATTATATATGTTATATAATAAATAAAATGAATTATAATAATTTAATAATGAATATAATAATCTATATATATATACTTTCAGAATGTTCTTATAGAAATAGAAGGTGTAATGACGATTATCTGCTAAGAGGAAGGGATGGACTACCATATAATCATGTAGAATACTATATATATAGTTATAGATATAGATATATGAATATTGAGAAATATAGAATAGTTGAGATTTATGTATATTAATAGTAATAAAAATAACTACTAATAAGAATAATAATAATAATATTATAAATACATATTTCTTAATAATCACTAATAAACAACTTAATACTAATAGGAATATATATATACACATAGAAGAGATAAGATGAAATAACTATATAAAGAATCCATCTTAATAGAGTTCTTTTTGAAAATTTGCTTTTCTTTCTGTTTATAATGGAATGTATAATATTCTCAAAAAGAAATAGTGATGAGAAAAGAAGATAATAAATAATCTAAAAAATATTCACGGGAATATAGATATATAATAAAGTGAGAGAATTATAATTATGGTAATTAGAAGAGTATATATATATATATATATATATATATATATATATATATATATATATATATATATATATATATATATACTTGTGCAAGATGGATTGTAAATTGATGATGTGATTTATCTCCTAAAACAATGCCTCCATTTATATATATAAACAGAAGGAATAGAACACATAAAAACAAATAAGGAAATAATATAATTATACAAGAAGTAAACTATATATTATAATATACATAGATATATAATGTATGGATTATACAATGAAAAGAAAAAACAATGTATTTCAATTAATTAATAATATATATATATATATATATATATATATATATATATATATATATATATATATATATATATATATATATATATATATATATATATATATATATATATATACATTATTTTTTATATTACGAGCAAATGATGTTAATTGTTTTACCAGAGGAATTGTTGTAGATTTGTCTTGATTAAACTATATATATATATATTCATATACATTTAAATATCTTTAAATAAAAGAATATATATACCTTATTGAAAATGATATATCCCCCTATGAAGCAAGTCCAAATAATATTTGTTTGTCGAATAAATACGGCATAGAAACCCGTTAAGAAGGAGAGAATTATATATTTATAGGATTGACCTATATATATATATATTCATATTATTATATATGATTATAGAGTTTATAAAGAATATAGAAAATTGAATATATATATATGAAATTATACTAATAATAAGTATAATAAAAATATATTAAATAAAACAAATATAAAAACATATTAAATAAAATAAATATAATAATAATAATAATAAATATAATAAATATAATAAATATAATAAATATAATAAATATAATAAATATAATAAATATAATAAATATAATAAATATAATAAATATAATAATAATAAATAATAATAAATAATAATAAATAATAATAAATAATAATAGAAATAATAAATATAATAATAATAACATACCTGCATGGGATAAAAGAGCCATATAAAAAGATAATAATATAAATAGAAGAGATACATGATCAGTATAGTATAGGAATGTATAAAAGTATATGGTTGGGAATAAACAGCATAATAAGGATTGAATGACACACTGGATCTCATTCTTTACATATAGAATCATAATAAAAATGAATTATATACATATTTTGGTTTCAATTGACGAATTATTCCATAACAGAGAAAATATATACCAACCAATGTAATTAGACTTAAATAACGAAGGGATACAGTATTACACGCGAATGAGTTGCCATTTATGAACTGTGATACAAGATTCATCAATTTACAATATGCATAACCAATATAATATAAGCCAGGTAATGTTGTGATGAGAGGATCCCAATAATCAAATTCACCGTTATAGTATCTGGATGTCATATTAACATGAAACACCTCGTCCATGTATTGTGTTGGCTGAACATTGTTGACTTTTGATAACAATGATGCTGTAATAGCAAAGAAGGCTGCAGCTACTGATAGATTCAGATACATTTTAGCTGTATAAAAGCAATAGCAATAATAAAAAATATGCTTTTCGTTGAAAACAGAATAAAAAGGTCTTTGAAGATAGGGGAACAGAAACATTTTTTTTAAAATGATTGATGTTTTTCTCAATAATTATTCGATATTTTCTGTTTTATATGCTTTTAATTATTTTGATTAATAGATTCACATTTCAATAAGATGTTTATATATAGAATAATGTTATAATAACATGTGATTTTTAAAATGTTGGCTCAACTTGAGAATATGAGGTATTGATAGTTATATGTGTATATTTCTATTCGAATAATATCATAAATGACGAATAAGTTATTAAAAATGCATAAAAGAAAAGAACTGGATAGGAAACAACATTTTCTTTATTTATAGATATCATGAAACATATATGCATATATATATGTAGAATTGATTTCGTGATAACCTATGGTAATGAATAAAGTCGAGAATGAATGATTTATTATACTTTATATATATAGAATATATAAATATTAATGAACGAAACATATTTTTAAGGAGTTGATAACAATTACATGACAGTTGAGGAATGAATAGATATATAGATAAAAGAACAAGTATATATATAGTGATATAATATAATTATGAATAGTTAAAATTGCGCATAGAAAAAGAGATTTAGTTTTAGATCTACATATTGTTATATAGATAATAATATGAAAATAATAAAAAAGAATGATATATATATATATATATATATATATATATATATATAGATTATATTTATTCATCTTCTTTCATAATTTCTTCAACTCCGACGATCTCGCGATGTGATTTATTATCGTCTTCATTCTTACGTCTCTCCTCAGCAATCTATATAATAATAATATAGTATAGTATAATATAGTAGTATAATATAGTATAGTATAGTATAGTATAGTATAGTATAGTATAGTATAGTATAGTATAGTATATAATAATATATAATATAATAATAAATAATATAATAATATATAATAGTATATAATATAATAGTATATAATATAATAATATATATACTTCAGCTCTTTTCTCTTTTCTCCATCTCGCTATATCTGCCCGCTTAAATTTTACCACCATTTTCCCGCTGCCTTCGGCCTGTTCATCCTGATACGCTACATTAAAGAGCTCGTCTGCATCGAATAACATTGTACCTAAACGTCTATATATATATAATAATAAATATATTGTTTAATCTATAAATAATATATATATATATATCTAAAGATACATATATTAATATATAAAATACATACTATAAATAGTATAATATTAATTCAATATATATATATATATACTTGAGACCATTGTAGAAAGATCCTATATCATCCGATCTCAAAAGATGTTCTTCCCCAAGGGAAAGTAGCGCTAATCCGATTCGAATCATCGCTTTATCTCCTTCCATAAATATAACATCCCAGATTCTCATAGCGGTCTCCATAGGAACGGTATTCACATATAAACATATAAACCACTGTAAGGTGAACACACGAAGAGAAAAACCGTATTGCTTAATCTTTGCACCTAATGCAGGCATTTGTTTGGTTACTAAATCCTCTAATATACCCTATATATATGTAATAATAATAATAATAATAATAATAATAATAATAATAATAATAATAATAATAATAATAATAATAATAATAATAATAATAATAATAATAATATATATATATATATATATATATATACTTGATCTACTTGTGCTCCTGTGAGAGCTTCTGAGAAATAATCTTGATCAAACATATGGTCAAATAAGGCATATAATATCCAGAAGGACCGTTCTGCGTCATTGGTTGTCAATAATAAAGCACCTGCTAAATAATTCATACCCTATATATATATATATATATATATATATATATATATAAGAATAAGAATTAGAATTGGAAATAGCAAAAGACAAGTATAATAATAAGTATAGAAGGAGTATAATATGCAATATATTACACATAATAATTAAACATATAAAACATAATAAAGATAATAAAGATAATAAAGATAATAAAGATAATAAAACATAATATACCTGACAATATCCTATATCTGTTCTAACAACAGCTATAGCATATAATACATTATATAACTTCTCACGAATTGGTGATCCCTCACTATTAAAAAATGGGTGATTGGGGAACGTACGATTAATATCCTATATATATATATATATATATATAGATATATAGGATAAAAAGCAAAAAAAAATATATATATAAACTTATATATATATCCATATGAATAATAATAATCTAAATATATATATATATATATATATATATATATATATATATATATATATATATATATATATACTTGTTCAATTTCTTGCATAATCTTTTGATCATTCATATCTTTATATAATTCATCAAATCCCCGCGGGGATTTAGCTTTTAGTTCTGCAGCGCCACTAAGATAAAACCAGACATCCGATCGCAACTGATAAGGACACTATATATATATATATATATATAATATCTTGAAAGAATAATAAAAAAATATATAACCAATATATATATATATATATAATATATAGAAAAGATATATATATATAACCAATATATTTATATATAATATATAGAAAGAACATCTAGAAAAAAAAGAAAAAGACAACTCAATATATATATCTTATATATATACTCCTAATCTTAACAATTTTCTTAATTGTCTTCTATTCTTTGCATACTCTGTGATCGCCAGACTTTCCCACCTTTTCCCACATGCCCGCGTCCAACTGTAATTCAATTGATCAACCCCGCCAATCTTATTGAGCAATATAGTCCATTCTTTGTCACGTTGCTTCCATTGTTCTTCTTTTGATCTATATATATATATATATATATATATATATATATATATATATATATATATATATATATTTATAATAATAAATACTATAAATATAATAATAATAATAAATATAATAATAAATAAATATAATAATAATAAGCATAATAACAGAATATATATAATAAATATGATAATAAATACTATAAATATAATAATAAAGAGTAACTAATGTATTTACTATATATATACTCCTTATATTGTTCTTCTGCCGATAAATAAGCTTCTGATTGCGTAAACATATACATATCCACCCCAACAGCGTTTTCACCCAGTTTTTCTTCTTTCATGTGACTTCGTTGGTATATAGAAATAGCATCACGGTCATAATCAATGAGGAGATGAGGGAGACCTAGTAAGATTGTTCGAGGAGGAAAGGACTATAGAGAATATAGAATATAGTATATAGATTATAGAATAGTGAATAATATATACAATACTTATTATATAACATAATACATAACACAATATAATATAATATATAATACATAATATAATATAATACTTATTATATAAATAGAATAAACAGAATAAAATTTTTTTAACAATATAAAATAATAAAACAATATATATATATATATACTTGTGCTAGAATC
The DNA here is from genome assembly GCA_039096225.1 of Blastocystis sp. Blastoise. Lineage (NCBI taxonomy): Eukaryota > Bigyra > Opalinata > Blastocystidae > Blastocystis > Blastocystis sp. Blastoise. The sequence continues at coordinate 1,783,274 of JBBPEB010000013.1, forward strand.
CCTCTCACACTATCAAGATCTACCCCCACAAGATTCGTATCATTAACACCTAGAAGCACGTGACCTGGATGAACGTTACGAGCTGTCTCAGCCGCACCATTCCTAGTGGAATAATATCATTATTATATATTCATATAGAATTGATATAAATACAAAAAAAAAAAAAGGAAAATTAGAAATAATAAAAAAATATATATATAAAAAAAGAATGAACATATATATACTTGACAATATGATAAATAATAACAAAGTCACCTGTCACATCTTTGCATAAATCCATTCCTGCAGAATGCTTAATTAGCACGGATTGCTCTAAGGCACGTTGCTCTGTCTGTCTATACATATAGTAATATAGTAATATATTCATATAAATAAATAATATAATAAATAAATAAATAAATAAATAAATAAATAAATAAATAAATAAATAAATATATAAATATATAAATAAATAAATAAATAAATAAATAAATAAATAAATAAATAAATAAATAAATAAATAAATAAATAAATAAATAAATAAATAAATAAATAAATAATAAATAAAAATGTCTTCAAACATACTCTAATAATCTTTTGCTTAATAAAATGAGATATACAGTAGATTTCTCACTGATGAAGGTACCAATTGTGTTGATAAGAGCACCTACTTTAGGAGAACTTACAAAAAAATGACTGTTGATGGCTAAAACAATATCTCCAGTTTGAATACGCGAAAAAGATTTCACTTCATCACACGGTATTACGGTTCCTATATGGATACAGCCAGTAGATCTATCATAAAGAAACTGTATATATTTGGCAACAAGCTCATTCTTGGCTTCTATGAAGTACATAGCCTTATTCCATGAGTCTGGTTCTTTCATACTAAATATCTTATATCTAAAAAAGTAAAAGAAGAGATAAAACACAATATTCTCAGTTTTCACGATTATCGAAAGAATCCTTCAAATAGTTTTACTTCATTGTTTTTCACTAATTATATATGTATTTGCTCTAATAATATCCTCTTTCTATATATTGTATGATTGTTATGTCTCTCATGTATTTTGGAATAATCTTCATTTATCTTCAGAAAAAATGTTGACAGTTTCATTAACTAGAACACTATATTTGAATAGTTTTCCACAACATCTATGTGTCTTGAATTATATGCGCACATTGCATTTATGATTAAATGCTTATTTATTCTGTAATAAATCTGATCCTCAAATTATTTTATTTATTAGGATTTAAATTTGTCAATAATAAGAATTAATACTCTTTAAGAGAGTTAAAAAGAGATAACAACAACTAGATAGCTTCAAAAAAGTGATTTATTTTTCTGTAAAGAAAAAATGAGTCAGTTTCCTCTGTTTTTCTAGTATTCCCAATAATATTTATAATAACAAATTTTTGCAAATAATACACTTATTTTGCATTCACTTATTAAGAAATCTATATTTACAAATACCTATATTTAGTTATTTTCAAGATACCTAATAAAATCTACTAAAGCGTTTCATCATGAGGTTTCTTGTGTCTTATTTTGTCGTTCTCCTTACGATTATTTTGAAGATTCTTCATCACTTTAACATTATTTCTTCAAGAGCTTCAGAATCAAATAATGAAAGTATCCTTTATGATCGCGAATATTGGAGAATCTTCAATTGTTTATATAATCAACCTTCTCTCGTTTTTTTCCTTGCTGATCTTATTATGCAAGTGATTATATGTCCTGTTGAATATACTCTAGGAACATTTACTTATGTTTTTGATAGTCTTTTCTATATAGTATGTTTTTTTTTAGTTATATATATATATATATATATTCATTATTATTTATATAGTATATTGGTTGGGCTGTTTCTATTCTCTTTTTAAATAATATACTTATTTCAAATAGGTATATATATATATGTTTTTTAAAAATTTTTCATGTGTTATATATAAATATGTTTTTTTTTATTCATTTTATATATTTTTATATCTATATATATTATTCATTTTATATATATATATATATAGAAATGATGAGTCGTTAGAGAAGAATAACTCCGGTTTTCATTCTTATATATTTCCATGGTTAGCCTTTATGATTGTTAATTTAGAAGTATATATATATATATATATATATATATATATATATATATGTTTACATGGTTGAATATATTACTTCTTATTTTATAAACATAGATATTATTATATATATATGTGGATATTCTATTGTTTTATAAACAGTAGTTCTATTATAATTATATATATATATATATATATATATATATATATATATATATATATATATATATATATATATATATATATATATATATCGATTAGTATTGTTTCTTTTACAAACGACAGTAATGATATTCTATATATATATATATATATAGTATTCTAAATATTCAATTGTTTCCTATACAAACATTCATATATATTTCTACTTTTTTATGATTATATATACAATGTATCCTTCTGACAAGTATATAATTATAGTATTATATACATATTAAACAAATATTTTTAAATATTATATTCATATATATATATTATTTTTTATAGTGTTTTATTTAAGACAATTTCCTTTCTGTTGGCTATATTTGTAGGAATTGGCGGGATAAATGAATATACAATTCCTTATTATTGGCGTCTGGTTATTGTCATTGGTTGTTCTATTTGTGTTTTCTTTTCTATTGGTCAAAATTATGAAGTATTGCCAACGAGTAGTAGAGACAATAATACACAATTATATGAAATTGAATGATTGTTGTGACGTTTTTATAATTGCATTTTTTAATTTTATTTTCTATTTCTTATTTTTAAGCTATATAAATATATTAATTATACTTTTCTGAGACCTTATATACTCTCAAGTCAACTATTTTACTCTGTAAGGTTTCTTTTTTCTACATTTTCTACTTTGATTAACCATTTGTTTTCTCTCTTTTCCTCTTTTCTTATATATATATTTATTATTAGTTATGAATATTGTTAAAATCCATTTAAAAACAAATCTAAACACAAATTGAACTGTCAAAACAGAATAAAAACATAAAAACAAAAATAAAAAACTTTTTTAAAGAAATACGCTCATTTAAGCGAATAAACAATTAATGGATGTGATAATAAAAGAGGGATTTCTATGCACAAAAGAAGACTGGACAAATGATATGATTAAGAAATGGTATTCCATACAGATTACTGATCATCAACCAGTACTCTATGAATATAATATCAAAAGAGTATGTAGTTTGTATTTAGTAACTTAATTTATTGATATTATTAGGATTCATCAAATGAAGAGTGTAGAATTGTGAAATCTATTTATTTATCTGGTAGTATTATATATGAATACGATGAAAAGCAGAAGGGTAATGAGCCAATAGATCACTATGGGTTTCAGTTATATACACCCTTACAGTCCTATGTTTTTTACGTCGAAGATTCTATGTTATGTAAAGATTGGATTGATGCTATAGATGATTGTGTTAATAAATACTCATATAGTCAGAATCCTCAGAATGGTACAGAAATATTTAAAATTAAAGTGATTGGAGCTACAAATGAATTGCTTCGTGTTATTGCTGGTTTGTTAAAAGATTATACAGGAATTATATCGGCTTCGATTATTGATGATAAGAATTATATTGAAACCATATGTGGTAAAGATCTATGTGCAGGTGAATTATTAGCATATATAGAAGATCTTGGACATAATGCTTATTTTTTATGATATATTTTATTCACAATTTTTTTTTAATTATTATTTTTTATATTTCAAATTGTAGTATATTTTTTGTAATATATCTTTATTGCTATCATTTTGTTTAATTGATATGATAGTTTTATCATATGGTTGTAGTAGTTATAACAAATATTATGCTTGAATTTTTATTGATAGAATTAAAATACTATAAACTCAATAGCAACTACATATAAGTAATATTTATGATCGAAACATACGAGATTCATTAATATATATAATATATATATATTAAACAGATAATAAATAAATTTTTAAATATACAAGAGATATTCAAAGATATACAATAAACAATAAATGATTTCAATAAAATAATTTTAACATATAAATATACCTTGATAATAAAAACAGTTGTTTCTATTTAGATGGAGAAAAAAAAAGATTAACATAAAATTTAATTTATAAAAAAAAAATTAAATAGACTAAGAATATAAGAATAATCTTTTATATCAGAAAAAAGAAATCATAGAATTAAAAAAATATATATATATATTATTATATATACAATATATTATCTTAAAAGAATAGGGAAAAATTTATAGATGTATATAGTAATAATTTATCGATATATATATATGTATATATATAACTAAATAAAAAAGAGAGTGACGGATGAACTGAATATATATATATATATATATATATATATATATATATATATATATATATATATATATATATATATATATATATATATATATATATAATATTATAATAAAAAAGATAGAATTAAAAAGAAGTTGGTATATATTGATAATAATTGAAAAAAAAAATGGAAAAATTAAATGTCAGAAAAAATAAAGAAACGATAAAACAATAATAATTATTTAAAATATATTTATAAATGAGAGAATTACACAAGACAGGAGATAATATAAAATAAAAACAATGAAAAAGTTTAAAGTAATATATATAATAAATATGATTACACAAGATAGGAGATAATATCAAATAAACACAATGAAAAAAGTTTAAAGTAATATATATAATAAATATGATAAAAAAAATGGAAAAAGAGATAGAATAAAGAGATTATAGACTATTTTGTAGTTAGAAGTTATACATTTAAGAACATTAAAGCTGAAAATTAAAAATTAATATATGTATATATATAATAAAGATATGACTGTGATAATGAATAAAAAAAAAATGTAGATATAAATATATATATATAATAATTTTAGCAACTTTTTTGATAATCGTGGTTTTCAATAATATTTGTTTTATATTGAATATCAATACTATTTATCCATTCAGATTGTATATCTATATTCTTCAACTTGATAATCTGATTGGGTAATTTGGATAATTGACCAATCAATTGAGGCATTGAGTGAATAGAACCATATTCATTTCTATATATAGATAAATAATAATAATAATAATAATAATAATAATAATAATAATAATAATAATAATAGTATATTTTTATATATATATATACAAGAAATTGATATAGGGTTGTTCTGTATATGTATTTTGAAATGAAGAGGACACGTGTGAATTCAAAACAAAGGTCTTTATATAATAATAATAATAATAATAATAATAATAATAATAATAATAATAATAATAATAATAATAATACATAAAATAACTTTAATAATAAATATATAATAAATATATACATGTTCTTTATACATATCTTTCATAAGTTTATTATATTGTTTAATACAAATAATTTCATTTAATGTTCCATATAAATATTGTGGTTTATAAAATTTAGCTAAAGCGTTATGTAAGTATTTCGTTAAGAATTTATAACCTGGAATACTATCTCCAGGAGCATGTGTAAAGGGTTTTATTCTCTTTGTAAACTGCCATTCTATATATAGATAATAATTATTATAGTAATATAGTATATAGATAATATAATTATATATTATTATATGTATAATACAACAACATATTATGTTATATACATATATATAAATAATAAATAAAGATTTCTATATATATATATATACCATTAACATATTTCTTATGAACTTTATTAACATAAGAACAATTATGAAACATATATTCTAATCCATATTTCATTTTCTGTTCTTCTCGACGTTGAGGTTTGTCCAGTATAATGAATTTCGGCAGAATTAAGACACGATTCAGCATTTGACTGAGATAAGTCATAAATATAAGAATAGAATATTGATGTTCTAAAGAATAGAGAGTTAATAGAGATTAAGAAGAAGAATATAATATTGAATATAATCATAACTATAATAATATACATATATATTTATATATATACCAAAATTGAATTTATTGGGTTCCATGATATACGTTATAAATCTTTTGTTCTCCGTACGATAATAGTCTTCAGCATGATATGCATATATACCTAGTTCTTTCATTCTATAGATCTTTGCATCATTCCCAATTATCCAATTATTATGAGCTATAATACATGTCTTACCTATATATATATGTATATATATTTATTATTATATTTATTATTATATTTATTATTATATTTATTATTATATTTATTATTATATTTATTATTATATTTATTATATTTATTACATTTATTATATTTATTATATTTTTATATTTATACTTATTATAAATAAATATATATACATTTATGAGCATCAAATATATATCTATTTGTAAAAAAGAATGTTCGACCGTCTTGAAATCTCCATAGATCTAACGGCTGCCACGTGATCCGTTTCTTCTGTACGAAGTTCTTTAACGCCATATTCAGTGCTAATTGGTCGTCAACATCATCTTGTTTCATATTATATAATACTTGAAACATAAGTCGAATTGTTGATGAAGTAGAACGTAAATAACTATATATATATATTAATCATAAAAGTAGTATTTATATTTTCAAGTAGTGATATATATATATTCATCTTTAATTATTAAATTTTTTTTAAATGAATTAAAAAAAAAAATGAATTAAAAATGAATAAAAAACTAAATAAAAAAAGAATAAAAATGAAAAAATAATAAAAATAAAATAATAATAATAATAATAGTAATATCTACATATCTATATATATACAAGAATCCTCCATTGACACTTCGAAAGGGAAGATCTTCCTCTATAGACATACTAGCTTCATAAGTACGATTTATATATAGAAAAGGATTATCAAAATATAATATATCTAAATCACTCATTAAAACATTATATCCTTCTTCTAAGAACATAATAATAGTCTTTATTCTATTCTCCATAATATGTATTAGATTCGAACTACCATAGACAGCATTTGTATCATTCCTTAATAAATAAGGACTTACGATACTATGGGTATGATGACTTAATAACTTCTATATATATATATATATAATGAAAAAGATAGGAATTCAAGTATAAAGATAAATATAATAATAAGTATATTTATAATAATAATAATAATAATAATAATAATAATAATAATAATAATAATAATAATAATAATAATAATAATAATAATAATAATAATAATAATAATAATAATACTATATACATACATCATGTAATTGTTGATCTCCGCTGATAACAAGATAATTCTCAATATTAAACGGTTTTAAGCTACTTTCAACAAAAATCATTAATACTTCATAATAACTTCTAGTCGCAAATACTAGCAATAATTCATCATCTTTAACATATTGATCGATATCTTCTATTGTAGAATCACTAAACGTAGAAATACCATATTTCACATTACGACTATTATATTCTATATATACATATATATTTATTAATAACAATATATATATATATAATTATAAAATATATATATTATCTTACAACAATATATATATAGAATCTTATAACAATATATATATAGAATCTTATAACAATATATATATATATATAACTATATATTAAAATACCTTTTTTGTATTGATTTGTGTGCTTTCTAATTCCCTTCTTAATAGATATTTTATTCATTTTATTAGCGCCAGAATTTTGGAGGGAATTATGATGTTGTCTAGCAACTAATGGACGATTAACCGTTTCTCTATAATTATTCTTTGTACTCTTATTATTTCTCACATTTCTATTATCTAATCTAGGCTTTTCACTATTTTTTCTCATTCCATTACTAGATTCTTTATCAACGGTACCTAAGATTTCTTCACGATCATTTCTACTATCAAAGTCAGATCTTTCTGTACTTCCCTTTATTTCACTACTAGGTTCTTTATCAATTGCACCTAAGATTTCTCCATGCCCATCTCCATGTTCATTATTTTTGTCAGTATTCACTGAAACATCTCCTACAATTCTGTCTTCAGTAATGAAATTATCCCGACGTAAAATGGATGTAGCCGTATTCAGATTTCGAAGATTTCTATTGAAAATATAAATAATGTCAATTCAATATTATTATGAATACTACCAAGAATATACTTATATGTAAAACGTGAGAATAAATCAACAACAGGAGAGAAATTCTTGATCAAATACCATTGATTTACCTAAAACAATAAATTATATAAACCAAGACTTACAATAAGTATGAATATAGCTAATGGAATCCAAAGTAAGATAGACTTTCTCATGATGTAAGTTTACGTCAGATAAGAAAAAAGAAGCCCCTTGAACATTTTATAAAAAACAACACCCCTAATTTTCCTTTTTTTCACGATTATGTCGTTTTTTTAACCCCAAAAACAAATTAAGTAAAATGTCTTATTCTTTAGTAATTACTGTTGTATACAAATTAATTTCTTTTATAAAACTTATTTTTAAAAATGACGAGAGTATTTTTAGTTATCTTGAAATACCTTGAGGTCACTGATATCACTTATAGCTGTTTTCAAAAAGCGAAATGAGATATGAATATTTATTTTAAAATCACAAGTAATGTCAAAACATTCATAATCAAAGATAATTGTTTTAACATGAATCTACATTTTTTTATGCTTGCAAAGTAGTTTCTAACTAGCAATACATTCTAAAATGTAAATATATACTTTTTAAGAGCTGTATTCAAGTTAAAATACGATCAAAAGTACACCTACAATAAGTTTGTCGTCATTTTTCGATAATTATTCTGAATTATTTGCTGAATTATCATTCAGAAATATTATGACTCCTACATATTATTCATGATTATATACCAAAGATCTCGTTATTTTCCAGAATAACCACGGTAATATATAGATTGTAGATTTTTTTTAGTTTGGATGGTTGATGTCAGCGAACTATTCAATTTTCAACATATGTGTATTTGACTGCGCATTGATCTTAGTTTCATATATTAATATTAATATTTTTTAAGTACTTTTCATTCTGTGAAATTAAGTGTCATGCGTACAACCGTTAGATTACTTTTTTCAGTCATTTGTGTAATTTTAGTATCGTTGTGCAGTATTTTTTGTATGAAGATTTCACTGAATACTTATTTTCTATAGATTTTACGGTGAGTCAGTCTTCTATCTTCAGTAAAAAGAGCAATTTTAATAAATCGATACATTATGATAATGATGTAAATTCTCGTATGTATATGTTGCATCTATAATGTATATATATTTTTTAAAATTAGAACATTCTTTTACTTCAGACAAAAACACAGTTGTTTTACAACAAATAAAAAAAGAACTCGAACAGAATACTACTAAAACAAATAATTCTAATGATAAAATAGATGCTGCTGCTTTTTTAAATAATACAATTTCTTTACTTCCTAAAGTATCTATTTCAAAAATATCTGAAAATGAAATTCATAATAATATAAAATCATTTAAATCTCTTGATGAATCTTCTCTAACTCAAGCCACAATTGAACAATTATATTCTTTAAGAAAACGTATATAATATAATTAATATATATTTTTTTATTATTTTTTATTATATGATTGTTGATATATATTTTTTATTATATGATTGTTGATATATATATTCATCAATGATAATAATAATAATAATGATAATTCTATATATATAGATCAGTTATGTCGAGATGTTACTATACGTATTCAACCTACAGGAGGGATAGGAAATCAATTAAATATGTTTACTGTTATATGGCTTATTTCTTCTATTAATAAAATACCACTTCAAGGTATATATATATTATTATTATTATTATTATTATTATTATTATTGTTATTATTATTATTATTATTATTATTATATGTATTATTATTATTCTATTTATTATTCTATTTATTATTATTATTATTATTATTATTATTATTATATATTTAATAGACTAAATAAAAATATATTTCTATAGTACCTCGTGATTCTATTTTTTGTCAATTATTCACAGTAAAAGAGGTATTTGAAGGTCAAATTACTTGTTTTAATGATTATGGTGTCAAGATTCGATGGAATAATTATCAAAATATTAATTATAAAGAAAATAAGAATTATTTATTTTTAAATGATTTAGAAAATGCTAAGAATATCGTAATGGAAGCTATTTCTAAGAATTCTTTTTGTCGTGTTTATAAACATACGACACTGAATGTTGCTGGACATGGCTTAATGTGGGATTATTTCTTTGAGAATAAAATCTATGAACCTTATATGAATGCATTTAATATTTCTCGTCCTAATTATGGTAATATTACAAGACATGCTAAATTATATCGTTATATTAATGTATTTATGGATTCTGTTTTTACACCAAAACCAGTATTATTAGAAGCAATGAATAAAGTCTATCCTAATTATAATACTACTTCTTATATATCCGTACATGGTCGTTTTTTAGGATCTATGGCCGATTTCAGTGACGCACCTTCACGTATATTAGAATGTGAAGTTCCTGCTTTTATTGATATTATTAAAAAAGATATGAATAAGAATCATTTAAGTAAAATATATGTAGCTGCTGATTCTAGTCGATTTAAATTGATGATCAATAATACATTACCTTCAAATGTTATTTTAGGACATTTACCTTCATTATTTAATAGTAATTATATGATTAAAAATACACGTAATCAATGGAAAGTTCTAGAAGCTCAATTATATGCTATGGCTGAATTATATATACTTCGAAAAGGACAAAGTTGTATAGGTAGTACAGGAAGTAGTTTTAGTTTTATAGGTTGTGCTGCTACTATGAAAACATATACTATTTTTGGTAATATGTATCATCACACTTGTGATACTATTACTGTATACACAGAATAATCTATATTCTATTTTTTTATTTTATTTTTATTGGTTTAATTATATTTTTATTCATTTATTTATTTAGTATAATCTTATTACTATCTATCAATAAATTATTATATATGTATACGTTTTTTTCTTTCTTATTATTGTATATTACTCGTATATTTTTAAATAATTATCAAAAGTATTTATTTTCCTATATATATATATATATTACTTTTTCTATTTTTTCTTATTTTCTTATTTTTCTTTATTCATTTTATTCACACTCTCTCTATATATATTCTTTTATATTCATAATTAAACATCATATTATATACCAAATTTTAATGTTGTTGTTTTCTGAATTATTCAATTTTACTATATTTTTTTAGTTTATTAATATTTTAATATATTCCATATTATATCGGACTTTCTTAGCTACATATAATTCTTTTTATATTCTATCATACTATGTTTTTCCATAGCAATACTCTGGTTCCATTAAATATATATATATATATATTTATATTTATTGTTTTCATTTTTTTTTTTTTAATTTTATTTGTTTTCTACTTTTTTTCATTCATTTCTTTATCTGTTTCAAATATGAAATACATTTATATTTCTTTCATTGTTTTGTTCTTTTATCTAAATTAATATTGTAACTATTTTAAGGATTTCAAGTATATTACAAACTATAAACTTCCAAAATAGTATTTATAGTATTTATTATATATAAAATTAAAAACAAAACAAAGAATCATAAGACAATAAAATTAAGATTGAAAAACAATTTAGTTTTCATAGATCCATTTATCGTTATCCTTAGTCCAGCTAAGAGTACCTTCAGGGAACCAAAGACCAATTTCTCTTTCAGCGTTTTCAACGGAGTCAGAACCATGGACGATGTTACTATATATTTAATAATATATATATATAACTATTATTATATATAAATCTTAATGATTCTATATTCATTAGAAAATCAATTTCAACATAAATAAATTAATCTATATATATATATATATACCGGCCAACTTGAATACCGAAATCACCACGGATGGTACCAGGAGCAGATTCAGAAGGCTTAGTAGCACCAAGCATCTTTCTACCAGAGGCAACAACATTATCACCTTCCCAAACCATAGCAACAACGGGACCAGAACTCATATATTCAACAAGTCCGTTGAAGAAGGGTTTTCCAGCAAGTTCAGCATAATGCTTTTGGAGGAGTTCCTTGGAAGCAATAATAGCCTTGCAACCAATAAGCTTGAATCCCTTTTGTTCAAAACGGGTCATAATTTGACCAACAAGACCACGTTGGACACCATCGGGTTTAGCAGCAATAAAAGTACGTTCCTAAAATATAACAATAATCAACAATTTGTTATAAATAAACATACACGAGCCATGATTAAAGTAAATTAAAGTAATAACTGAATGAAAATTGAGAAAAATGATAAGATAGATAATTCTATTGAAGAAATTTCTGGAATATATTTCACCATTCATTCAAGCTATTTATTTTTTTCATGATTATTGAAGATTCTCTCAGAGAAATTTAATTTTTTTATAATTCCAAAAAAAAATGAAATTATTCATAAAATAAAATGTGCGGGTTGTGAGGATCGAACTCACGACCTTAGGATTATGAGACCTACGCTCTTCCATCTGAGCTAAACCCGCTATCCATTTTATTGGTTTTATTATGTTATATAACAATAATATATACTAAAACAACAAAATTTTGTCTCTATATTTCAAATTCAAAAGTTTCAACGTATTGATAAGTAACTATTAGTATAACACTTTAATCATTCTTATATATAGTTAAAGGCGATATGTCAAATACAAATACAGATGAAGACGTCTCCATTGTATATTTTGGAACATTAACCAGAGAAATAAGTATAATGATTATTTATAAATAAGTACGATATGCAAATTATAGATCAAAATTTTATAATAATCAAATTTTTGAATCCTATTACCATTTGTGGTTGGCAATTCGTTAAGAAAGATCAAATCTTATATCCATATTTACATCTCCATGCAGGGTACATCTCAATATTATGTCTCAAATATGAATTATTCTATTCTATATAGAGAAACTGACGAAACTGATGTTGAATGTATATCTATTTATGGAGAATCTGAAGAAAAGAGTCAATCAACGTTTATACGTCTTTCTAATGATATCAATCTGAATATGTGTTATCAACCTATTCAATGTGAAACACACACTGTTCGTTCATTACTGATTTCAGGTATCGAAAAAGTGACTATCATAATGTATATAGTATATTTACTATTTATAATATATATATATATATATATAGATATGGTTATCCATGTACTAATAAGGAAGCGACTCGTCAATCTTCAATAGATGTATATATATATATATATTAATAATATCAAGTTTCCACATATATTTTTTATTATGATTATTATCTATCTACTTTTTAAAATTATTTTTCTCTTTACCAGGTTGATATTCCCGTGAATAATTTGAATGATCATTATAAATCTGTTATATCTTCTCTCTCGTCTGAGCAACTACAACTATTATCAACCCTACAAAAAGAAGAAAATCAAAAGAATAATGAAATATTCACGATTAATTCAAATTTAATTGTTTCTGAAGATTATATAAAGAATTTATTTCATTTTCAAAAACATCCAAAATGTATATATATATATTTTTTCTAAATTTTATAAAAAAATATTAATAATCATTATATCATTATATATATATATATAGTAAGTGATGAAGAAGTATTTAATTTATTTTTACAAACGTTAACAAAGTGTGAACAAAGTGTGAATAATGACGCAGCGGACATGTTCACACTTTTAAATAATTTTATTAATATCATTAATACTATTTCATCACAATTTGAAAACCTATTTGTATATATATATTATTGAACATATATATATCAGACTTTTTATTAGTTATTTATATTTATTAACTTATATATATATAGAATTATCCTACATTTCCTGAAGAATTAAATACAAAATTTACTGCGGTTTCCATTTCTCTATTTGAGAAAAAACATAAAAGTATATTAATAGTCCTATTTATTATTATATTATTATATTTATTATTATTATTTTTATTATTTTTATTATTTTATTGTTATTATATTTATTATGATATTATAGTATTCTTTTTGTAATATTTATTATTGTTCTTTTGTAATATTCCTTGTTATATATATATATATAGCCTTAGACTGTATATCGACTAGTCTCTCTCTCCTTCTCTCTATCTCTTCATGTCCCTCATTCTCTTCTATACTCAATGAGCCTCTATATACATATATATATAAATACCTTCTCAATAATCCGTCACCTGCTCTTCTTGATGCCATTATACATGTATACATATATTATTATTATTATTATTATTATTATTATTATTATTATTATTATTATTATTATTATTATTATTATTATTATTATTATTATTATTATTATTATTATTATTATTATTATTATTATTATTATTATTATTATTATTATTATATAAATATATCTATATATATAGATTTTCTATAATGCTTCTATATTCACATCATCTCTTCCTATATATATACAAGCACAAAATAATCTATTAACTGTATATATTACTTTGTATTTACTTTATGTTATATATATAAATACATATATAGTATCTTCAATCTCTTCATTCTGTGCCTCAGTCACTCCCTCTATATCGTTATATCCACGTGCTTATACAACGTATCACACTTTATATCACGTGCACTGAACTAGATAAAACAATAAATAATATTCAGTTACAAAGTGAACAACGTATATATATATAATATTATTTATTATATATATATTTATTCATATATATGTTATTAATTATGTATATATGTATATATATAGAATCTTATTCTATAATAATAGAATTATTTAAACAATTTTATACACAATTAAATGAATATACACAACCCAACCAATTTGAACTTCCGTACAAAGACACAAGAACACAATCATCTTTTCAATATCATAATATAATGGATATATATATATATAGACTTTTAACTCAATTTCCTTTGCTTCAAGTATATATATATTAATTATATATAGTATTAATTAAATATATATATGTATATATAGTATTTCACAACTTGTTTAAGTAACAGCGCTTTATCCGCTTCCCGCGATTATTTAACCATTTTCTCTATAATAAAGAGGATCCTTCTTTTACTTATAAATGTATATATAATATATATATATAAAGAAAATGTAATATAATATATTTATATAGAGTGATCATGGTTTACTACTTCTTGTATCCTCTTCTTATCTTCCTCTATTTCTCTCTTCCTTCTCTCTCTCTTCTTCTCTCTACGAAGCATCTTATCCATCTCTCTCCGTTATTATCCCGCCAAAACCAGAGTTTCCCGCGCTGGCTACCTTAAATTCATCAATTCAAAAACAATTCTCATCGTCGTTTATTTCTCAATCTCTTCCTAATAATGATAATATTACTGTTCATACAAATAATAGTATAGATATCGATATTGAAGAAGAAGAAGAAGAAGAAGAAAATAATAATAATAATAACATAGATACAAATGGAGAAACTAATGGAGAAACTGAGACACAAATAGCATCTTATATAGAAGAATTATATAGAGATATAAATACAATTCCTTTCTCTTCTCTATTGATTATTTTATATAGAGCACTTGTCATTTTCTCTACTTCTTCTCCTTCCACTTCTCTCCTTGTTCCATTCGAAGTTCTTCCGTATGACGCACTCTCCATCGATCTATTTACTATAATATTTACTAAATATACGTTATCAAATCCCTCCCTTTCCTTAACGCCTGAAGATCTTAAACCTATTTATCCAATCATATTTCAAGTATTATCATTATTATATATATATATTTATTATAATAATTATTATACTTATATTATTATACTTATTATTATTATACCTATTATATATAGTCACAAATTCCAAGATGTTTAGATATATTACTTTATGTATATAATAATATTTCTACAGTAAACCCTCAGATTCACAATCAACTGAGTACAACTCCCAATGGAATACTATTCCAACAGTATTTCTCTTCCACTACTTTCAGTTATATCCCCTGGTTAACTGATTTTATCGGCACACTTCAGACCGATCTGAATATCGATATCAGCCGTGATATATCTTCTTCTATTCCTCTTTCTCATTCTCTTTCTATGTATAATTCCGAATTTCAAGTGTTTTTAAATATATTAAGATTTGATATGAATATAAAGAAACCTCTCTTTTTGTGTATATATAGAGAGATGGGATGGGAAGTTTATATTACTATATTATTCTATATTTATTATTATTTACTTCAACTATATGCATCTAAACAAGGTATTTATTATTATTATTATTGTTATTATTATTATGTGAATTATTATGTGAATTATTTTTATTTTGATTCATAATTTATACATTTAGTTGTTATTATTATTATAATTATAATTATTATTATTATTTCAAATATTGATATATATATTTATATCCCTATATGACTATAGAAACTGATATTTCTGCTGAAATCACTTCATTACCTTATGTTGAACTACTCTTAAATATCTATATTCAGACACTTTCAGCCATTATCTCAACACAGGCATATATAGAACAACGAAATAAATTTCTTGTATATATCTACTAATATATATATATTTATATAGTATACTGTTATACTTCGTGTATATCCTCTATTCTATTCGAATTCTATATTTACACCATCCAATAAGATTTACATTGATCAAGTGACGCAATATATCGTCATTCTCGAACGACAATTCATTCAATGTATATTTATTATTTATTATATATTATATATATTATACATCATATATTTTATATTATATAATTATAGATAATAAGAGTCAACAGTCACCTTTCCTTTGTGACTTCTTAAAAAAGAATATAATCACGGGAATCCCATATATATATATATACATCTATTATCTTGCTACACTTCAAAATCCCCCATTGGTTCCCGCCACATTACCTTGTCTCCCGCCATTATCTTTATCCTCATTTCCCGCGCTACACTCTGCAGCCCGCTCTCTTTCCCTCCTTTTTGGATCCCTCTCTCCGTCATACTCAAGATTCGTTATTTCTGAACATTTAAATTTACTTAATAAACTAGTATACAGTACTCTTCATTCTATATTATACTATATATTATATTATATTATATATTATACTCTATATTATACTATATTATATGTTATAGTCTTTATTATTCTTATGACTCTATATGTTACTTAATATATTATTCTATATATATAGATGAATCAATTACCAGTTTCCCTCCAATCTCATCCCGCTAATACTCACTATATTGTCAGTGATGACGCATCCTTCGTCACATTACAGAGTATCTCTAATCTTCTGTGTCACGTGTCTTCCTTGTGCTATGCAACTATACCTTCTTTATCTCTCTTTCAAACACAAATAGACACAATTCTTCTCAGTCTTGTTCAGAAAATTAATTTATATGTATATTTATATTCTATTATTTCTTATATTTAATCTATTTACTTTATTTTATTATTAAATATATTATTAACTATATTATTATTATTATTATCTCTTGTATATATAGACTTATAATGATATAATTGATCATATATATATATCAATAATGGACATTCTTTCTACAATTCTATTTACACTCAAAGAGCTATTTAAAGGTATATATATATTTATATAATCCATTTAATATATATATATATTATTATATATATACTATTTAAAATAATATATTTTCATGTTAATAATATATATAGAAGTTGGTGTCGAGACCTATATGCCATTCTCTTCTTTCTCTTCTCTCCTTTCTTTCCTTCTTCATATTCCCTCTCCTTCTCTTCCTCTTCTTCTCTCTCTCTCTAGATTCCTATATATTTCTTCTACTTATCCTTTACTTCAACAACAACTTATTACTATTCTAAATAGTCTCTCTGAAAATATATTTTATTCTATATTTACCGCGGTTATTTCGGCTATTAAGAAAGACCCTGAAGTTCCACGATATATGTATATAATGGGATTAATCTATATAATGAAATGCTATGATTTGATTAAGAGTAAAAAAGAATATACTATCACCTCTAAGAAGTTTATTGACTATATTATAGAATCGAAAACTAGTATTCTTCGTTATGTTACTTTCTGTGAACAAAACGAATTATATCGCGATACGTTAATAGGAAGCACGTGCGTTATAAAAAACCCTCATTTATATACTGCGTTAGAACAGTATTATAGATTTTTTTCTGATGGCTCTCTCTCTAAAGATATTACTTCTTCTTCTTCTTCTCTTCAAGCTATATTCATTTTACATGAATATATATGGATTCAAGATATTAAATACTTATGTAAAGAGAAAACAGTAACTGACGTCATGGAACATCGATTGAATTCGATGGCACGTGCTATATCTAGTTTACCTCCCAAAATACAATCTAAAGAGCCAATAGAACAAGGCTTCTGGAACAAACAAATAAATGAATATATATCATCTAATTCCCACGGGGAACGACAAGTTTTGTCATCGATGTTTTTGGTTCATAAAGAGTTTATTAGTGATTTAGCATATGATTCGTGGATACGATGGAACTGTGTTCCGGAACACTATTATTTATATGATCAATATAAGTATTATGCGAGTATAAAGAATGAAACAGAAATAGCCCGAAAGAGAAGCATAGATCCAGTATCATCTGATATATATATATATATATATATATATATATATATATATATATATATATATATATATATATATATATATTATATATTACTATATATAGGATATATATGATTCTATTCCTTCAATGATGGTTAACTCATCTAACCAAAATGATAACGGAAAGTATATATCACTATATATTACTATATATTACTATACATTACTATATATTATTATATATCACTATATATAACTATATATTACTATATATCACTATATATTATTATATATCACTATATAGTGTCTCTTCTATTGAAAATGAGTCAAATTTCGCTTTTTAATTATATATTTTTAAAAATTAATCTTTTTATAATTCATTTTTTTTTTTATCAATTTTGATTCTTTTTATATTTATTGGTCACATATAGAATTCATTTTTTAATTTTTATTTTTTACTCTGTATTTCTAAACTTTATATTTTGTTACTATTATTTTAAGCGATTTATTTCCAATAAAAACTAATTTATTGCCATTTTTTGTAATAACAGCTTATTTTATGAAAAATATAGAAAAGCAATTGTCATTAGTAACTTTCAAGATACTATGTTTAAGTATTTTATGCATAAATAGATTTAATATCACCATAACTATTTTCAAATTATCACATTTAAAAGGAAATTACGTAGATACTACATTCTAGAATGCAATTTTGGATTTTTATAAGTTAGTTTATAATTATAGCATATTCACGAGAGCATTTCTATAAAAGCACCAGACACAATTTCAACAATTTTGTATACTACACAAAAGCATGTATACCTCTAGTAAAATAAATCATGTGATACACAAGTTTCTGTTATAGAGTATCTCATTATAGCTTTTTAAAGGTAATAAGAGAGAAAGTACCTAGATAAAAAAGTTTTAATATTAAAAAATGGCGCAATAAAAAACAGATTCCCATGAAACTTAAGATAAAAAAAGAAACAAAAACCAATAAATTTCAATTGAGTATTTCATCACTCTTTCTTTTTATTCACATAAATTTGTGTATTTGGTTTATTATCTACAGTTGTGTTATTGAAGAATATATAGGTTAAGATTTAAAAAATGAGTACCCAATCGGAGAATGCTACAAATAAGAAGAAAAACGATAATTTCTTGTTTAATAATGACAGTTCTGATAGTAGCGAAGATGAGTCCTTGAAGATTAATCCTAAATATGCTAAAGATTTTGAAGATCGTAAACGTCATGAAGATTTGAATAGAGCTAAGAGATTAGGAATAGATGAAGATGAAAGTGTTTCTGAAGAGGAAGATGAAGGTGATGAATTAACTCTTGCTAAAGATGCTCAAATCATGAAAGTTTTACAAATGATTCGAAACAAAGATCCTAAGATTTATGATAAAAACGTCAATTTGTATGAAAATATAAATGATCAAGATCAAGTAAAGAAAACAAAAAAAGAAAAGAAAATGTAGTTTTATAAGAATTATTAATGTTGATATATATATAGGACTGTAAAAGATGCGTTAAGACAGGAAATCTTAAATTAATTATTATTATGTGTTATTATTATTATTATTATTATTATTATTATTATTATTATATTATTATTATTATTATTATTATTATTATTATTATTATTATTATTATTATTATTATTATTATTATTATTATTATTATTATTATTATATATTTATATAGTGGTGGTGTCCAAAGTGATGATGAAGAAGATAAGGTTCCTGTATATATATATATATATATATACATATATATATATATATAGGTGAAGACATATACAGAGGAGATGGATGATTTGAAACAGGAATTAATCAAAGCCACTAATGAATATCCATATATATATATATATATATATATATTATTATTATTATTACTATTATTATTATAGATTTCTTAACTATTTACTATTAAAGATGATGATGATGATGAAGGTATATATAATTATATAATTATATATATATAATTATATATATATATATATATATATATATATAGATTTCTTTGTAAAGAGACCGGGTCAAGAAGAAGATGAAGAAACATTAGAGAGTTATGTAGAGAAGAAGATTCCCGCGGGGGAGAATACTCCTTTAAAACAATATATACAATCCAAACCGAAAGATGAAAAAGAGAAATTTTTATATGATTTTGTAAATCAACGAAAATGGAAAGAAAATGATATTATACCTACATATAAGGATATTGTTGAAGGAGAAAAAGAAAATGATGATGACGCTGATACAAGTTATATATATATATATATATATATATATATATATATATATATATATATATAGAAATACACAGTGATGTTGATCTTGAAGAAGATATGGCTGAATTAGAACAAGCATATATATATATATATATATATATATATATATATATATATATATATATATATATATATATATATAAGCTGATAGATTTGAATCGACTTATAATTTCAGATTTGAAGATCAACAACAACTTCAAACATTCCCACGGTAATTATTATTATTATTATTATTATTATTATTATTATTATTATTATTATTATTATTATTATTATTATTATTATTATATATATAGTGAGATTGAGGGGTCACTTCGTCGAAAGGATAATAAGAGAAAGAAGGAGAGACAAGAAAAGAAAATGCGTCAGGAGAGTGAGATGTACCGCAAACGTGAAGAATTAAAGCGCTTAAAGAAGCTGAGAGAGGCTGAAATTGAAAAGAAATTGAAAGAGATCCAAGAAATTGCAGGTATATATATATATATATATATATATATATATATATATATATATATATATATATATATATATATATATATATATAGGAAAGGAAGTAGATATAGATGTAGAAAGTGATTTCGATCCTGAGAAATATGATAAAGAAATGGACGCTATATACAATGATGAGTATTATCAACAAGGTATATATATATATTATTATTATTATTATTATTATTATTATTATACTGATTATTATATATATATATATAGAGGAGAAAGAGAGACCTAATGTTGATATAGAGAAAGAGTTTGGTGATGATGAGAAGGATATATATATAGATAAAGATATAGAGAAAGAGAAGGAGGAAGAAGAAGAAGAAAGAGATATTCAGCCCATAGAAATGAATGAAGAAGAAAAGAAAAAGAATGAAGAAAATATGAAATTATTGGAACAAAAACAAAAGGAACTTGATAAATTATATGATGATTTATATAAATTAGATTATGAGGATATTGTAGGTGGTGTTCAAGTTCGATTCCCTTATAAACAGGTAGTTCCCCGCGATTATGGTCTTTCTACTGAAGAGATTCTTGTAGCTGATGATAAAGACTTAAAACAATATATTAGTATAAAGAGAATGAATCCCTATTTAGATAATGAATATGATGTGAAGAGACAGAAAACCAAACAATTTAAGAAGGAACTGAAATCCGTATATACATATATATATATATTGTTTTTCTTTTATTACTATATTTATTATTATATTTATTATTAAACTTATTGTATATATAGAAGATTGATCAGGAAGTAGAAGAGAGAGAAAAGGCTATTGAAGAGAGTAAGAAGAATAAGCTTAAGGGAAAGAAGAAGGCGAAACAAGAAAAACAAAAGAAAAATCGACATCGAAAGAGAGAAGATAAGAAAGAAAAAGAATAAATATTTTATATATAATAAGATTTATATATAGTTTTATTACTTTCTTATTGTTTTCTATTTCTTTCTATTTTAATTTGTTTATGATGCCATACTATTTAATATATTTGTTTCTATGTTTGAATTATATATATGTATAAATATTTGTTGTATGAATGTGTTTGTTTATATAAAAATATTAATAACTTGTTTTAAATATCAATTTTATTGATATATTTTATTTCTATTAATAGCAATCATTCTATTTATATATAAACTTGAACAAACTCAATATAAATAATAGACAAGAATCATTATAATATACATTAACAATTACATAAGAAAGCAAAAATAATTTGAATATATATAATTATATCTATAAAAATGAAAAGATTCGATATTATTTTATATATATATTTATTCATAATTTGCTCTATATTTTGTGATTTCGTTAATTATTGTCTGAAGGGGAATAACGTCCTTCGCAGCAGATGTCTATAAATATATAGTTGTATAATATTTATATATATAGTTGTATAATAATAATAATAATAATAATAAAAATATATACTCCTTGAAGAATTTGCGAATATTTTGCGTTATAATTAGTAACTTCATTAATTACTTGTTTAAATATAGCCAATCCTTGCTTATCGAAATCTTCCCAAACATTCTTATATATACTCTCAATCGACTTCTTCCACTCACCGCTATACTTCTTTATATTAGTATTATCCTTCTATATATATATATTATAATAATAATAATAATAATAATAATAATTTGGTTAATAATAGTAATTTGGTTAATAATAATAATAATAATAATAATAATAATAATAATAATAATAATAATAACTTTAATATATATATATATATATATATATATATATATATATACACTAGATAATTTAAGATTGCCCCCAACATTCTCTTTATTAGCAGATACAAAAGTAACCAAGAATTTAAAGTATTTTTCAAGTTTCTCCTGAATATATAAATGACTGTGATCGTCAAATATACGCTGAACTTCACTCTATATATATATATAGAATAGTAATAATAATTAAAGAATAATATATATATATATATAGAACAGTAATAATAAAAGAATATATATATATAAAATAGTAATAATAAAAGAATAATATATATATATATACATCTTGTGGAATATGATAGTTATTAAAAATGTCCATAATATAGACACAATTAGCTATTACAAAACATTGTTTCTTCTATATATATATATATTCATTATATATATATATATTCATTATATATATATATATATATATATATATATATATATATATATATATAATGAATATATATATACATTAGAATCAAGTTTATTAGAGATCTTTGTTAACAGTTCGAGACATTCTGCCGTTAATAAATTCAGTTTATTAATAAACGCGTCATGATCTAAGAACTGGCTATAACTAGCGTTCATTACCTATATATATATATATATTATTATTATTATTATTATTATCAAACACTTAATAATATAAATATATATATACTTGTATAGAAGTAGCTAGATTAGCATATCTCTTAATAAAATAATGTATATTGTCCTCAATAACAATATTCTTTACACGACTCTGAGCTTCATGAGCAGATTTAATATTCTTATCCATTAATTCAGTATATTTATCTTGGAATTTAGTCTTTAAAAGATTAAGTAAATCGGATAAAATAAAAACATTTTCTTCTTCTAATTTCATTTTATATATATTAGTAAGTAAATAACAGAGAATGACACCAACGATATCATAACAATTCTTTAAGTAATCACTACACATATCTATTACAATCTTATTAATATTTGTATATATATCATTATATATAGAATTATTATTAATATCAAAGAATTGAAGTGAGAATTGATATTCTGACACTGACATATCAATTAATTGTTTCTAAATAATCGCGGTTATATAAGGATAATGAGTAGATATATATATATACTAATAGAGAACGATAGATATCAGGGAAGGTCAGAGAAGGCTTTTCACTCTATATATATACATATATTGTTAACTTTAATATGTTATATATATATATATATTACAATTAACATATTATATATATATATATTTAAACTTTAATATATATATTATATATATATACTTCAAGAAGATGAAGAAGAAGAGGTTGTGTATATATATTCGCAATAAGCACGTGACGATTGTTTAATTCATATGTTGTCCACGTGTATGTCTTCTTATTCTGTTGGGACTATATATATAAATAGATATATAATATATATATATATATACAGTTTTCTTGAGGAAGGACATGACCGCATTATCAGTATGCTATATATATATATATATATATATATTATATATACAATAAGAATATCATCGGCGTTACCAATTTCCTGATAATATTTGAATAATCTATATATATATAATAATAATAATAATAATAATAATAATAATATATATACCCTTCTTTATATTCCTTAAAAATAGATATACATATATCTTTCATAATAGAAACATATTTCGTTTTTATATCTTCAGCGGTTTTAGGAACATATTTCACGAGATATTGATACAGAACGTTATTTTGTAATAATACTTCTTTTTGATATATCTATATATATAATAAGTATAATATATAATAAGTATAATAATAATAATATAATAATCATATATACATAATACTAATAATAATAATAATAATAATAATAATAATAATAATATATATATATATTTGAATATTTGTGTCTTTCTTAATATCTTTCAATAAATCGAACACGTGATTCTTGATACGAACCCCCGTTTGTGTTTTGAGGATATCAATATCTTCACGACTTTCTTGAATTGAACGGATTTCCGCGGGAGAAAGACCAACAGCAGGCTAAAGAAGAATATATATAATATATATATATAATATACATATAAAACATATATAAAACATATATAAAACATATATATATAACATATACATAATAATATATATAAAACATATATATGCAATACATATATACACAACAATATATATATAACATATATAAACAATAATATATATATACATCAACATTAGGGCTATATATATAATCCAATTGTTTAACAAATTCAGTTAAATTATCGATATATTGTTTGTTAATAGCTCCCTATATATAAATAACCGTGAATATAACTTGAAAAAACAAAAACTATTATTGTATTCTATTTCAAAAACATAAATATTCAAAATAATAATTAATATATATATACATCAGAAAGTATTTTTACCATAGAAGGTGTTAACGCAATCTTATTAATGAAATCTCTTAATAAAACATCAGCTTCCTTACGATTCTTCAACTTTACTGATATAGTCAAACTCTCATTCTATATATATATATATATATATATATATATATAATACAAATTATCAACGAATAAAAAAAAGGATATATAATTCTAAAAAACTATAATCTATAAAAAACAAATTATACCTGTAAAACACGAATTTCAGAAGAAACTTCGGATAAATCTTTTTGGAATTTATGTAATAATTCTTGCATTTGAGCTAAAATATTATCACTTACTTTAATCTCACTATATATAATTATTTTTAATTATTGTATAACATATCAAAAAAAAAGTACAAGATAAAAAATGAAAAATACCTGTGTAAATGAGCTAAGTGAACACTTTCTTGAAGATAATCTTCAACAGATTGATAGGAGACATCATTGAGTTCTTCATCAATACGTAAACCATAAGCTTTTAAATCAACTTCCTTTTCAAGAGCATCACGAACAATGTCTTCTTTTTGGAATCTTTGTAAATCTTGTCTTAAATCTTCAAAGTTGATATCTTCTTCCTCATTTTCATTCCCATCTTCAAACATATCTTCTCCTTCATTTATATCCAGAGGCATATTATCTAACTCAATAGTACTCATGATTCCTTTCTTGAGTGATATCTAGATAGTTCGTAACCAAATATCTTTTTAGAATAAGAGACATTTTCAAGATCATTTTTTGTATTTTTTAGAAACTAAAGTTATTTCATTGGCTAATTCTTATAAAAACCAGCGATTTCTCCAAAATTTATATATATATCAACCAAATAAAAACGCTCTACATAGGGTCTAAATACATTTAAACACTATTCACCTATTAATAGAGTTTTATTTTTTTAGAAGATTAGAACATGAATTGTTGTTATAACGATTATAATCTATATAATATAACTGTAATCACTTTGTATTATTCTCATTAACGTATATTGTTTATTATAATGAGTTGTTCCACTTGTTAACAATAAAATAACACAAATCAGCAAATAATCTAAAGTAAAACTAATAAAATATTTATAATAATTTATAAATTATAAAGTACAAATGATAAGGAATCTAAATATAATTTTTTTCAAAATAGAAAATATTAGTTAGCTATTATACTTACCCTACATAGTTTTTAACAAAAATAAAAAAGAAAAACAAAAAAATTATTTTTTCTTAGATTATCATTTCTATCATAGAAAAAATGCAAAAACCTACTAATACGAATCAACCAAATACTGATCAAATAAAAAATGAGCAGGATAATAAAACTCATGGTCTGTCTCAAGTCGATGAGTTGGCTTCATTAGAGAAATTGGAACGGGAAGTTATGTCCATTTTGTATTTTACAAAAGATATTGCCGATGAGTTCTCAAAACCAGGTGAAATTACTCCTGAAAGATTAGAGAGAAGTAAACAATTAACTAAAGACTATTATACAACTGTCAACGTAAGTTCATTGTCTTATTCTCCTTTAAAACTCATCATTATTTATATATAACTTATAAAATATGTTTTACAGGATGTATGCGATAAGTTATTGGAAAAGGTTCCTTTGATTGTTCCTTATCATCAAATAGATTATACTAATTATGGAAAAATTGAGGATAAAAGCATTTATGAATCCATTCAAAAGTTGGAAGATCCATGTTCTGCTCTCAAGTTAGATAGACAGTAGTGATCTAGTAATATATTTCTAAATCGATTTATAATTTCCTTTTTTTCCTTTTTTTTCCTTTTTCCTATATAGTAGCTTATAAATCATTATTCTACTATATTAATATTTTTTACTATATTTAAATTGTTCAGTTAATATCGATTGCTAGTAGTTTTCTTTTATTATAATTGAACGTATTCTATCAATTAAAATACGTTTTCTAATTTATAAAATTCAATTCAGTGAATAATATATATTATTATAAAATAATTGAATAAGTATAAAAATGTATTTGACTGATTTATTCTAATCTTTGTTTTTTCCTCACCAATTCATAAACCAAAATAAATAATATGTTATAAATAAAATAAACAGTTTAAGTAACTTAGAATATGTTTATTTCCTTAATATAATGATTCACAACGAGATTGATTTTATTTTTCATCAAAGGAATCTATTATGAATGCCCTTATTACTCATAAACTCTTCACAGATAATAAAAATAAAAAAATAATATTTAGAAATAAGTGGAAATACGTTAAAGAAACAAACTTTTGAAAAATCTGAAAATAATACAATTCATTTAAAAAAAACATGGGACTTGAGCAACAAGAGAAAAGCTTCACTTCCATGCTTCCTTTTCCTTGAATCCATTAAAAAAATGAAGAAGAAATTCTCTATTTATTGTAAAGAACTCGTTGATACTTAGAATCCAAAGATAATGATGAAGAAATGATCTTTTTTATGTTTATTTTATTTGAAAATAAGAATGTAGAAACACTTCGAGACCTTCACTTAAAAGGATTACTAATGGTACGACGATAATAGAGTCATTGGATGTCTATTTTTAAAAATAGAATAGGATAACAGTAAAACCAAACAATGTATAGCACTTCAAGAGCGAATATTATCAAAAAAGATATCACTTTTTCTGGAGATTTTTCTGACAGTGCTAGTGTCTTCCAAGGACTCAATTTCGAGTTTACGAATGAAAAACGATAAAAATGGTGCGTCTTCAACAATCATTATACGTAAAGAACTAATTGGATTAAAAGAATGGCGACTATCCTGTGTCATAAACTAAGAATCATTAGGAAATATTGACTCTCATGACGTATGCCGCGTCATCAGATTGTCAGAGTTCCCCAATTAATGAGAAGAGCTGCGTCATCATCCATGGCTTTATCTTTTGTTTTTCAATACACTTGTTGAAGATTTCAATATTTATATTATTTTATTCTATATTTGTGAGACTTTTTATATATTCTAACAAAATGGTTGATACTAAGAGTTTCCCTGGTTGGTCTAATTACGTAAATGGTGGTTTAGCTGCTTGTTGTGCTACTACCATTGTTCAACCTATGGATTTATGTAAGACTCGTATGCAACTCAGTGGTGAAGACGGTAAGAAACTTTACAAAGGTTCTTTCGATTGTATTAAGAAGGTTGTTAAGGGTGAAGGTGTTATGGCTCTTTACAAAGGTTATACTGCTGCTATCTTACGTCAACTTACCTATGGTACTGTCCGTCTTGGTGTTAATAATCAATTAATGTCTATGATTAAGAAGAGAAATGGTGGTAAGAATACTTCTTTCCTTCAAAAGATGGGTTGTGGTATTATTGCTGGTGCTTGTGGTGCTTATGTCGGTAATCCTGCTGAAGTTGTTCTTATTCGTATGACTGCTGATGGTCGTTTACCTCCTGAACAAAGACGTGGTTATAGAAATGCTATTCAAGCTCTTGTTAGAATTTATAAAGAAGAAGGTATTAAGACTCTTTGGGTTGGTTCTATTACTACTGTTACTCGTGCTTGTGTTATTACTCCTGTTCAATTAGGTTGTTATGCTCAAGCTAAAGAACTTATTAGAGATCGTTATGGTCTTATTAAGAACGATGGTTTACCTTTACATACTGTTTGTTCTCTTATTTCTGGTTTATTATGTTCTCTTGCTTCTCTTCCTCTTGATATTGTTAAAACTCGTCTTCAAACTGCTAAACCTGGTCAATATAAAGGTGCTTTCGATTGTATGCTTGGTACTGTTAAGAGAGAAGGTTTCTTTAGTCTTTGGAAAGGTTTCCTTCCCTACTTCCTTCGTGTTGGTCCTCACACCATCTTCACTCTTGTATTCTTAGAACAAATTAACAAATACTTTGGTCGTTGGTACATGCATATGGATTGTTAAACGTAATTAGTCACTTTTTAAAAATAATTATTATATATAAAAGAATGAACTTTATTATTTATAAATATATTCTTTCATTTATATTATCATGTTAATATATTTTCTCGTATAATAAATAGCTGCATATTAAATTCAATTCAATTAATTGATAATTGTTGGTTTTGTTTTTCATTAAGAATCCTATCTCTTATTCACATTATTTTTATTAAACGAATAAATTAACAATATTGCTATTCTATACTGTAGTTTATTAAAATAAAACCCTATTTAAGAAATAACAATGAAATAACAACCCTATTTTCATTTGATACCTAATGAGAATCTCCCTTGTTTATTTGAAATTATAGAACACAACTTTTATTTTCTGTTTTATTTGCTTCAAGTCTTATAAAATGGATTCGATTCCGGATGAAAAACTGATATCAATCAAGCCCTATATAGAAAACTTTCAAAATTCGATACGAGATATTTCTGTATCATTGATCTCTACTTGGAATCTTGGTATGAATCATGCAAGTACTTCCTATCAGCTCTTAAATCAGAGTATTAACAATTTACTATCATCGAATACTCAAAATCCATGCTTACCTTTGGCGAAGATTGAAGAATTGAAAGTTGAAGAAAAACCTTTGGCTGATTATGTTTTCCTATTTGAGAAAAGTAATAAAAAATATACAATTGAAAGATCGTTGATATCTAAGTTTCCTGGAAGTCTTTTTGAACAATTAGTACAAGAAGAAAAGAATACTAATAACTCAAATGAATACTCTATTGATCATAATGATCTTTATATTCCAGTAATTATAAAGTATATGGATACGGATACAATAGATTTGACTTTATTTTCCGATTTGGAAATAAAGGAGTTAATTGAAGAATTTGAATACTTTGGATTACCTTTAACTCCTGAATTGAGTATTTTTAGATTAGAAGGAAAGAAAGAGGTTTCATGGATAGAACGTCGAGTGTTGAAGTTGAATGGTACGAAAAATGATATTTTGAATCGTTATATCGATAAAATTCATATTAAAAATGAAATATTTGGTAAGGATATACATGAGGGAATTGAATATGATGATTCAACTGATGAATATTATGTAGATAAGCAAGCTGACTATGGTGATTTCATACAATCATTTATAGAAAAGAATGATTGCAATTTATCTGTAAAGCAGAAGAAAGTTTTTAACATCGATAAATTACATGATGAATGTAATTTATTACATTTACGTATGAATTGGTCTGTTTTTGAACCCAAAACTTTATTTCGTATTTCTTCCTTATTAAGTTATCAACAATCGATTCAATTATCTCAATGGCTTGGATTAAATAAAAAATGGAAATTACTTTATAAGTATGAATAGAAATATTAGATTATTATGATAATATGCTTTTTTGTTATTATGTTATGTTTTAATATTATTATTAGTATGTTCTGTTATTTTATTTTTTTTAATGTTATGTTTTTTTTTTATATATTAGATTATTTTATTTATTATTATTGTATATTATTATTTCTTATATATTTTGTATTCTATAAGTAATATATATATATATATATATAGAGCATCAAGGGATGGTTTCACATCATCTGATTTCCACCGTTGTTGTGATAATAAGGGGGGATCCCTCACGATTATCCAATCAATTAATGACGATGGACATATGTACTTATTTGGGGGATTTACAACCGTCACGTGGAATGCGGATAGTGTTATTGGAGGATGGGGAGAAGATGATGACGCATTCATTTATACGTTAACAAACCCTCATAAAGTCCCTGCTACTCGTTACCCTATTCGTAATCATTTGTTTGCTATATATAGCGATATTGAATATGGTCCCACTTTTGGTACGAATATAAAATTAGGAGACGAAATGAATAAACCAGTTAATTATATTAACAATGGGGATTCGTACGAAATGGACCCTCAATATAATTGTGCTCTTTATGTTGGTACGGATAACAAAGACGTTGAGAATTATTTCTCAGTGAACGAGCTGGAAGTACTGGGATTTGAAGAAATATAAATATATATATAATAATGTAATTTATAGAATATTTATAAATATGTTTTATAATATTATTCTATTATGATCGATATTATTATTATATATATATCATACTTTTATTAGAATATTCTTATTTATTATTTGTGAATATCAATCTAAATTATAATTATATATAATAAATTTATAATTATTTATAACTATATATTTATTTTATTTTATGTATTATATATATGTATTATCTATTATTCTATTTTATTCTATATACATTCTATTTATCGAATTTGAAATATTATTTATTATATTATATATTATTTATTATATTATATATTATATTATATATTGAATATAATATAAATATAATATAAATATAATATAAATATACTTTATAATTTCTATATATATTTTCTTCTTTAATATGCTATATATATTATTATATATATTAATTTCCTTTGTTTTTTATTGTGTTTTCTTGACGTTCTCTTTTTCTTCTTTTTTCTCCTGTTATATTGCTATATACATTTGCTATTGTATCATCTATATACATAACAATATATAACTATAACTATCTTATTATATATGTATACATTTATATATATATATTTCTCATTTTTTTTTATTATTTGAGATGTCTACGTGTTCTTATTTCATATATATATATATAATCACTCTCTATTCTCTTTGTTCTATTATTCCTTTTTTTTTATTTGTATTATTAAATTATAGCGCTTATAAAGAGCTATTTCTTTTTTTTTCGATTTATAATTTTTTATTTGTGTTTTGTTATTCTTTTTTTAAGAATTATATATTATCATTAATATGTCCATTTTGGACTTTTTGACATTTATGAATGACTATTTATATTTTTGAATCTAATTTATTTTTAGTTTATAAAATTATAATTGTATATAGTTTTTATCAACCATTTTGATGGTGGAATACAAATTTATTTTATATAAAAAGCAAATAAAACAGACTATTATGTTAAAAGAAATTAAATAGGATATAATGAATAATAGATAGTAGGAGAATGAACGATATATAGAAAGACGTAATGATGTTCGTATTTTCTTTGCTATATCCTATTCCATTTATAGTATATACTTTATGAATGTCATTCACAGTAAATAAGTCAATAAAAAACCATAGAATATTAAAACATATAGAATAAACATATAAAACAATTATGGGAAACATATATATACATATATTAACAAAAAATAAAATGAATAAAAAGAGTTTGTTTAAAAAAAGTGAAAAATAATAAATTTATTCCTTCTTTTCTTTATTTTGTTTCAGTAATTCATTTTTCTTTTCGTTTTTCATCATTTCTTCCATAATTCGTTTCTTTCTTAATTTATCATTAACTTGTTGTTTAAACGCAGCCATTAGTTCTTTTTCTTTCTTTTCACTTTCTTCATAATTATGTAATGCCAAAGCACGCTTCTCTTCTGCAGAATATACCTGATTCTCTTTTCGAAGACGAACGGCATTCATAAAACGATGTCTATAGAAATATTTATTGATATAGTTATATATATATATATTTTATTAAAATATATAAAAGTAATAAGAAAAAATATTATTAATTTCTTTTTAAGAAGATGAAATATATATATATAAGAATAGTTAAATATATTTTTAATAATAATAATAATAATAATAATAATAATAATAATAATAATAATAATAATAATAATAATAATAATAATAATAATAATAATAATAATAATAATAATAATAATAATAATAATAATAATAATAATAATAATAATAATAATAATAATAATAATAATAATAATAATAATAATAATAATAATAATAATAATAATAATAATAATAATAATAATATATATACCTGCTACCTGACATAACGAATCCTTGTTCTTCCAGTTTCTCGATTTGATCCCCTGTATATCCTACTTCTCCTCTTCGCGGGATACGCATTTGCTTTTGAACATATGCCGCCATTGCGTCTCCCTCCGCACGATTAATATCACCGTCATATCTATATAGAAGAAGATTAATTATTTTTATTATATGTATAGTAATAAGTATAATAATAATTTTAATATATATATAAATACAAAATAAGTATAATAATAATTTTAATATATATATAACTACAAAATAAGCATAATAATAATTTTAATATATATATATACTTAATCTTTTTGTTTTGTAATATTTCCTTCATAACTTCGGGTTGAGGTCCTTCTTCTTCAGAATCTATATATATAGATATATATATAGACTTAAAAACGAATAGAATATTCAATAATATAAATTATATATATTAATTACCATTATTATTCTTTGTATCTATTTGTTTAATCGCTGATAACTCCAAATCATCATCCGATAACCCCTTGTACGGGTCACGTGACACACTCTTTGAATGTGATGAACTGGAAGATTCATGATGACGATGATGACGACGATGATGACGATGATGACGTGACTATATAAATATAATAATAATAATTATAAATATATAAAGATAATTATAGAAAAACTATTTATTTAAATATATCTATATATACATGTGACCTTGGTGATCTTTCTGTTGTAGCTATATATATATATGATAATATAAATAATAATAGGTATATAAATAAAAAGAATAATAATAATAAAAAGAATAATAATAAATAAATAAATAATAATAAAAAGAATAATAATAATATAATATATACAATGGTGCGATTGATGATGAGAATAACTTGGAGACGGGGAATTACTCTTGGATCTCGATTTCTCTATACTATCCTTGCTATCCTTTGAAACTAAGGGAAACTTCGAATGTGTTTTAGAATGATTCTCATCAAGTGACGGATTCTCTGTTATAGGGGATAATTCTATTTTAGGCACTGACTTCTCTGCTGATATATCTGGAACAGTAACTGCTATATATATATATATATCATATCTTAAGAAATAATAAATATATAAAATAAAAAAATAAATAAAAATAAAAAAATAAATAAAAAAAATAAAAAAACAAATAAAAAAAAAACAATACTTGGTATTCTTTTTGGAGATGGAGGAGGACTAGAGCCCCATATAGAAGGAATACAATCTTTTGTTTGTCTTTGGAGAATACGATCAGCTCTTTCCTTATCGGAAACAGTTCTGAATCTATCGTATGAGGAATTGTTATATCTGGAATAAGTATTGTTATAATCATGATAGGGACTGATGTTTCTGTGACTTTCAGTTTGATAATGAGTTCTTGAATAAGAATGAGAGTGAGAATGATCACGTTGTGAAGAATGATTATATCGATCTCTTGAACTCGATCTTGAATTTGATCTTGATCTTGATCTATATACATTATAAATACAGTTTCCTTTAAATATGTACCTTGACATTTCTTTTTGAAGCCAAGAATAAAAACTAGAATCACGTCTTTTTTAAAAACTACAGTCATTTCAAAGAAATTCCCAATGTTTTCTTTTTCATTTGATTAATAAAAAATTCTTTTTATATATTATTGATTAAAAGTTTGTTTATCAATCTATTTCATGTCTGGTATATCTCTAATTTATAAATACATTACATTCTGTATTCTATTAAGAAAAAACTGCTGAACCTCAAGGTGTTGATATTACATCCTTAAATCCTCAACAACTTGTAACACTTCAAAATCAAGTTGAAAGCGAAATGACTACTTTTGCGTCAAACTTTAAACAGTTGAAACTAGCTGAAGGTTTTTTCAAAAGATCTCAATTCGCTTTGAATTGTATGAAACCAGAGAATCAAGATCATGAAATAATGATACCTTTAACAACTTCAGTATATGTTCCTGGAAAAATAGAAGACATAGATCATTGTCTTGTTGGAGTAGGTACTGGTTATTTTGTAGAAAAAACAATTCCTGAAGCTTCAGACTTTTTTACAAGAAAAGTATTTATTTTATTAGTATAAAATTATGTTTTTATCTGAAATTTATTTTTATTGAATAAAATTATGTTATTGAATAAAATTATTTTAAATAAACATATGTATAGATTGAAATGGTACAGAAAAATGAAAGTACTGTTGAAAAACTAATTGATGAAAAGAGACGTGCTCTTGAAGTTATTATTGGTGTATTTATATTATTTTTATTCTTTTATACATAAAATATTCTATTATTATTATTTTATATCCTATATATATTTATATCGTATAGTATCGTAATGCATTAACCAAGGAATTAGCTAAGGCTCAAACTCAAAAACAATAAACTTATAAATTATTTTGTGCTTTTTTTTTGTTTGTTCATATGTATCTAGTAGTTTTTTTTTAAATATTGACAAGTGATAAAACATTATTTTTATTTCTTAAATCCTACGTTTACAATGAAATGTACTAATTAACTGATTGATCAGAGATCTAGGATAATAGGGAGATAAAACGAATCTAGATGAAACCTATGCGAATATAGCATACTATAAGCACTGATTAAGATATTAAGAAAAAGAATTAATTACAACAATACTAGAATGAGCAAAATATATTATTATTTATGATTTTTAAAATAGATGAATAAATAGAACAAATGAATTATAAAATAAAATATTCAAAGATTAGTCGAGTTTCTTAGGAATTTGGGGAATGTAAGCTTTGTTGCTGTATTGATTGGTAGGTAAGCCTAATCTACGACGAATAGGAACAACGACAACAGGCATAACGAAAGCAGTAATACCTAAAGCGATACCAGCCCAAGCAGCTGGTTCTCTATCTAAGAGTACTCTCATGGAATTCATAAAGAAGCTCATTGTGAAATGATGTTCGATACAATTAAACGAATGAAGATAAGAATCGTCTACTGAAAATCTCTTGTTTCTCAAATAACAGAAATTATTTGTTTCCATCATATCCCCGTGGGATTTTCAAGTCAATTAGTCAGTTTTTTGAATTCGTAAATTTATTTTTTATTTTGATATAATCTGATGAATAAAGATGTTTGAATAGAATTGAGTATATTGAATGTAATGTAAATTTTATTGGATAGACTAGGAATGCATTTGGTTTCAGTTTATCGAATATATATAGAGAGAATTAAGTCAAAAAATGTTCTAAAGTGTATTTATCTTGCTATATTAAAATAAGAAAATATTGTCTTATCATAATTAATAAAATATTGTCTTATCATAATTAATAAAATAGGAATTAAAAACAAAAAACATGGAAACTCACAGATACAAATACTTATGAAAACCCATTTCAATTCAATATATAGAATTCCATTAATATGAAAATGATATAGAAGAAAATAAAAAAATTTAAATAAAAAAAAAGTTTCGAATAGTCTTTATTACTTTGGATGATGAACTAATCTGCATCTTCTGCCATATTTACAATATCCATTTATGAAATCTTGACATAAATTTCTATTTCGTTTGCTTTTATCTCCTTTAGAATATTCAATTTGATCATTTTCATGATTCATTCCTTTTTTGTTTTTATAACTATTATTTTTTGTATCATTTGTAAATACACGTTTTTGCGATTTTGAAACATCATGAGATGATGAAGAAGAATTTGTATTCTAAAAATATATATTTATATAATAATAATAATAATGAATATTATTATTATATATATACTTCTTTAATTGGTTTATTAAGATCGACTTTACCGCCACGTGATGGAACTGGACCCATTTTATAATTTGTAACGGAAAGTGGAGTTTGTACGGTGTGACATGCTTCATCTATGCTGCTTAGTAACTATAATAAGTTTTTTAAAAATATGAAATATATATGAACATGTAATCAAAAAATAAAATTAAATTCAATAAATATATATATACATTAATTCTTGCTTGAAAAATAGAATCTAATGATAATATATTTAATTGAGGTATAAATTGTTGTTTATACATATTAATAATTGTCTGTATTTCATTTATATATTGTTTTTTAGACCATGTTAATGACAATAATGTTACTTCTAATCTCTATATATAAATAAATAGATTTAATTAATATAAATAAATAGATATAATTAATATAAATATATATATAATTATTATATATATATAAATATAATTAATATAAATAAATAGATATAATTAATATAAATATATATATAATTATTATATATATATATAAATATAATTAATATAAATAATATAATAATAAAATACTAATAATATATATAAATAATATAATAATATAATAATATTATATATAAATCATATAAATAATATAATAAATAATATAATAATATATACTTGATAAAGGAGTTGTTTTCTAATAAAAGTATCTTCAGCTAGTTGATTATTTAGTATATTTATATAGGATATCATAGAATTTGTGTATTGATTTTTATTTAATAATAACGGTGTAGATGACTTTAATTATATATTATTTATAAATATAATAAATATAATATTAATATAATATAATATAATATTAATAAAATATAATATAATAAATATAATATAAACACAAAAAACAGATAATAAAAAACATAATATAATTAAAATAATAATACATACATATAAGTAATTTAATAATGAAGAAAGAATGTCGTTTGAACTTATATATATATTATTTTGTGAAGAATTAGAGAAATATTTCGTTAATGAAGATATTTGATTGTCGATTGTATTAAACATACACTTTTGAGTCGTTGACGATTGATGTTTCTTTTGAGCTATAATAGAAAACTACGCAATAATATATTACATTAACACAAAAAAGAATATATATATACTTGTAATTCACTCACTAAGAAATCTATAGTCTGTAAGTATTTCATTGTCGACATAAGATCGACATCATATAATCTATATTCATCAAAATTAGTAAATTTTTAATTTAGATATACCCTCTATCTGTAGAAAATTTGAATGGATCTAAATAAGAACCTTGAAGTGTATCATCATGAACATCTTCGTAATATAAGATCTATAATTCATATGAATTCATATCTAAGAGAAATACCTTTTGAATTAATGATGTTGTAATCAAATGAAAGCAATCTAGTGAGTGATCATCGAGATTCACAAAGTTATCTTTGACTAATAATGGCATATCTATATTCATCACACCTAAGCGATACCGAATCTCATTTATCAGTTTCTCTATTATAGTATGCATTGAAGAAAAAATTTAAAAAATATGTTGTATTCGTTATTTCTTTCATTTTGTATAATTATTTTTATTTAACAATAAATCATAATCAGTAATATCGAAATGTTGAAAAATATATTTTATATATATCTTAAACTACAAAATTATGATTGACTCTTTAAACTGACAGTAATAAAATGATAATTTTTATTATGTTTATATCATAGTAATTATACAGACAAATCTACATATAAAATGAAGACGAAATAAAAAGAGAATTGAAGACGATCTCAACATTCGTGAATCCAAAAGAATCTCTAAAGAATAAAGAGAAACACTTGAAGAGAAGATTAATAATTTTCATAATTGTTTATTTGTTTCCCTAATAATATACTAAGAATTGTAGAATTTGATCTTGGTATTTGACAAATCGTGTCTGATTTAATTCTTTTTAAGTTAAAAATTAGACTGTTCAAATAATTTTGATACGTCGAAAGATTCTCTTCATATAGTGTTTTTAGTGTATTCTACAAAAATAAAGTATTACTAAAAGAAAGAAAGTATAAATGAAATTGATTCTATATGATTGGTTAATAAAGTGAATTCTTCAATTTGATTGATAGATATTTATAGCCATCGAGTCAAACTACAAATATATAAAAACAGAAGGAAAACCATTTGACATCCAAGAAAATGTTCGATTTTCTAAATTTCTTTTTTAATTGAGTTTATCTATAGTTTTTTAATAAATTAAGAATATAAATGAAGCGGTATTGCTCAGATTATCCTAAGATAGAGTCTATTGATTCAGTGAACGCCTGTAATCTTGATCGGTTTTTGAAAGATAGTATTGATGGTGACGAAAAGTTGAATTTAGTTGTCGTTGACGATAATGAGGATACTATAGATATCTTCCGTAATTATATTGACAGTCATGAATATGATGGTACTTATTATTTTGTTGGTTGTAGCGAGATTCTTAGTCAGTATAAACAATGGTTTAAGATTTTCAAAGACATCCAACCATTCTATGGTATCTAGATATGAATTACTTGTTTTTCTATATGTTTTTCTACAGCTGTCAAGTGTAATCCTGAACAAGCCATTGTACGTTTGATGTCCACTTTCCCAAATATGTGCTATGACTGTGCTAGTCCTGCAGAATTACAAAGCGTTTTCAATACAGGTCTTGGTCCAGAACGAACAATTTATGCAAATCCAATTAAAGTATTTATTTATTTTTTGTTAATTAATTAATTAATTTATTTATTTATTTATTATATATTTTATTTATATATTTTATTTATTTATTATATATTTTATTTGTTATTTATATATATATATTATTTATTTATTATGTATTTCATTTATTATTTATTTCTTTATCAATTAATTAATTTATGTTTTGAAATTATAAAATATAGATTATTTAAAAACTTTTTTTATTATTAAAATTGATAATAATAGAATGAGTACTCTATATGATATATATCTAGTCAGCCGAAGGTATTCGTTATATGCAGAAGCATAATGTAATGGTATCTACTATTGATTGTGTCGAGGAATTAGAAAAGATGTTTGCACTTCTTGGAAGTTCTTTTTGTGAATTTAAACTTGTTATTCGTTTATGGGTTGATGATAGGTATATATATATGTAATTTTGTTTATATTATTTTATTTTATATAGTTATATTTATTATATTCTATTATATGGTTTTATACTTTTTTTATAATATATTTTATTATGTATAATTATATTTATTTTATTGTTATATATATATATATTTTATTTTATTATTTTATACATGAATTTTTTGTCTTTTTAAAGTTATTATTATAATTATTTGATTTATGAATATATACTAAATGACAATAATGAATTATATATATATAGTCATTCCTCTGTTCCTTTAGGTTCAAAATTCGGTGCTCACATTTCTGAGATTCCCGCGATTATGGCTAAGATCCAGGAGTATAATGGTCAATATATCGGTGTGTCATTCCACGTGGGAAGTGGTTGTAGTGACGGATATGCTTATGATAATGCTATTCATACGGCCTCAGATGTATATCTATAGGTTATTATTATGTTTATTATTATGTTTATTATGTTTATTATTTTTATTATTATTTTTTTTTTATTATGTTTATTATTATTTTTATTAATTTTTATATTAATTCTATTATTATAATTAATAAAAATTGTTATAATAAATATATATACTATATTCTATTATTTAACATAATGAATAACATTAAATCTATATCTATTCATTATAATAGGTAGCTGCAATAGCACGTGATTATGGTTATGACACAACGTTTCTCGACTTAGGAGGTGGTTGGAGTGGATGGTTAGAATCAGAACATAATAGTGAGTTACAAGAACGTTCAGAGATTGTAAGAAATGCTATTAAGAAATATCATTTAGAAGGAGTTGAAGTAATAGCAGAACCAGGACGTTTCTTTGTAGATCGAAGTATACATATGTGTGTAACTATAGATCGAAAAATACTGAATAAAGAATCTTTTAATAATACAGATCAAATAGAAGAAGGTCAAATTATACCTACATTTAAGAATGGATCTCCTATTGCTCCTAAATATAAAGTATATGAGAATCATAGTGATTTCTTTATAAAGAAAGATATTATATATCAGTTGGGAGAGGGATACGAAGGAGGTTTTAAAGACCGTTGCTTATGTGACAAATTATTCTCTTGTCAACCTTTATTTGTCAATATTAATAAACATATAGCAAAGAGAACAGTTGACTCTCAACGTAATAAACCTATTTATAATTGTCTTCTTGTAGGACCCTCAGAAAATAGACAAGAAATTAGTATATACATATATTTGTTATTATATATAATTATGTTTTTTTATTTATTTGTTCATTCTTTTTTAGTAGTTCATAAATATGTGTTTTATTGATATTAATATTTTTTATCATTCTGTATGTTTCTATTATTTTTAATTTTTTAACATTCTATATCAAGTATTATGTTGTTATATATTTTGTTATATATATGTTGTTATATATATATTCACTATATATTCACTATATATTCACTATATACTCTATATACACATTATATTCACTATATATACAATAAATATCCTATATATCCTTTATAAATAGTTAATGACAATTCCCCTTTACCTCTTCTTCCTAATGGTGATTGGCTGGTATTCCCAAATCAAGGGTCTTATACGATGTCTATATGCACAAAACAAGTCAGACAGGGACAAAGAATTGTATTCTTTATACGTAGAAATACTATTTCGGATGAAATGTATCAGTATTATTTAAATCATTATAAAGACTAATTTATTAGATAATTACTTTTTGATAAAAATAATTTATAAATATATCGTTTTTCTATCTTTTGGTATCTATTTGTTTCTATGTTATTTATGCTCTTATTTATAGTTACTCTTTATTCTATTAGATAGCAATTCTACTCTTTTCTCTTTTCTTATTTTTTTTATTCATTTATTTATAATAAATATATTTTCATTTTTTTAAAAGTATTTTTTCCTATTTAGTATATTTTTTTATGTATCTAAAAAAAATTTATTTATTATCTATTTTTAAAAACTTTAACACATGTATATCATTATGTAATTAGAGAATCATATCATTTTAAAGCATTTTTATTTTCTATATTTTATTTTTAATTCTCTTCATTATATTCTACTGGTAATATTTGTTGAACTACTTATCATGTTGTTGATATTCTTATTCAATTTGTAAAATCGAATATATATTAAAGTTACTTGTGACAAGAGTGTATGATTTAAGCTAAAATGATCGGTTAACTTGCCATTTTGTAAAGATATCACAAAATGTTGTAGATATTTTAATACTTTATATAATGAGTATTCATGAACACAACCATATCATGAATGTTCTCACATTCTTTATCATATTTATTTCTATATTGCTATTAAATGAGTAATAAATTAAAAATCATTAAAAAAATGAATATTAGCAGAGAATCAGACAAAATAGTCGCAATTATTCTTTTTAATACATTATTTATATTTTATTAATTTACAATAGGAAAACTAGACGATATGGCTGAATATGAAGTTGATGTTCCTGTATATCTGAATAGTTTATTCACAAATACTATAAATTTAGTTAAGAGAACAAGATAAGAATGAAATCAT
The DNA here is from genome assembly GCA_039096225.1 of Blastocystis sp. Blastoise. NCBI lineage: Eukaryota > Bigyra > Opalinata > Blastocystidae > Blastocystis > Blastocystis sp. Blastoise. The sequence continues at coordinate 1,825,852 of JBBPEB010000013.1, forward strand.
TAAATTTTCAAAGAATTTAAGAGAACTTGCTGATGTAAAATTAAGTATAGAAACCGTAGAAGTATATAGATAATATTTATAATTATGTTTAATAAAGTTCACTCCAATGGTTTATTAATATGTATTTTTTTAAATAAAAAAGTCTTCAGTTATTAAAGGATGCTTCTGAAGAAATTATTTTAGTTGATGAAGAAGAAGGCAGCTTGAAGTATTTTTTTTCTTTTTGATTTATTTTTATGTTAATTGTTTATTAATATTGGAATTAGGTTTTATTTTATTATTATTTATATTATTTTTCTAATAATAATAATAAATAATAATAATTGATGATATTCAAGATTTTATTTTATTATTTACGCTTTTTTTCTAATAATAATAAATAAATACTAATTGATGATATTCTAGGTTATGTTATGGAGATGTATTTGTAGATTCTACTTCGGATGAAGTTGAGAACTATTTAGAAGATAAAATATCTCTTGAAGAAACCAAATTGAAAGAATTTAAAGAAGAAAAAGGTCAACTTGAAGATTCTATTAAAGTATATTGATATTTTTTTTTTATTTTTATAAAATCAATAATCATGTTTATTCTATTTATTTGTATGATCTATTTGAGAGTAATTAAATAATACTGATATATTTAGAAAACAAAACAAAGACTTTATGCTCGTTTCGGTAATTCTATTAATTTAGATTAAGTATAATTATGTTTTCTATTAACATACTCTTAAATAATTTGAACAAATTTGTTAAGCTTGTATATTTTTAATAATATATATATATATATATTATTAATCATTTATTTTTTTATAACAAATGTGTAAAACACAACACCATTAAAGGATAGAATTGATACATATATATAATTAAAAAAGTAAATACCAATATAACATAGAAAATAATATATTTATTCCATAAACAATGACGGATATAAAAGGAATAAATTATGAATAAAAATAAAATAATAATAAATATTATTCTAAAAGAGAAGTTTGGCTTTAACAATAAAAAGAGAAATCATATTGAATAGTATATAGAAACAAAAAAATGGAAAACAAAGGATTCTCTTTTTATTATTGATTTATAATAAACAATAAAGTTTATAAGTTGTGTTTAGCACAATATTCAGGAGAAAGAGAAGATTTACGTATATAGAAGATATAGTCTTGAGTTTCTCTAGCATATTTAGAAGATTCACTCATAGTATATGCACCCATATTCTTCCAAATAGTAAGATCTCCAGGAGTAAGTAAAGGTAATTGAACGTTAGTTTTCAGAACATCTTTTATATGACCAGAAGGACCAATAATATCAGAATTATAAAGTGTTGAATCGTGTTTAGTTTGTGTTAATACTTCTACAGAATACTCAATATCACTAAGGAAATGTTCTTTAAATCCACCAAAGATACCTTCTCCTAAAGTATATAATACCTTATTATTAGGATAATGTTTCACATTAACAATAGGAGCAACAAGAGTAATAGAATGATCATTGAAATAACGGCCAGGTTCTGAAATTAACATCAATTCATCTTTATTAAATTGACATTCTTTTAAAGTCTTCATAACAACTTCAGCTCTACCAGGTAATTCTTGAGGATCTTCTGAAGGCAATATACCACTCCAACCACCCCCTAAATCTATCATTCGAGGAGAATAACCTACTTTAGCACACATATCAAAGATCAACAGGAAATATAGATGTTATATATAGGATTCTTATATAGAATTTATAATTAAAAAAATGTTCATATATAGAGAAAAATAACATTATTAAATATATAATAATAATAATAATAATAATAATAATAATAATAATAATAATAATAATAATAATAATAATAATAATAATAATAATAAATATAATAATAATAATAATAATAATCAGCATAATAACCGTGATTATATACCATTCGAACGCTTTCAAGAGCTCCTTTATAAGCAATAGAATCATGACACCCACTTCCTACATGGAAAGATACACCCACAATACTACCGCCATATTCCTTGATCTTATTAATAACACCGGGCATCTCATCCAATTGAGCACCAAATTTACTACCTAAAGGATTCGAGGAATGACTATATATATATATTGAAATACTTATTATATATATATAAAATCGTTTAAAATAAATAAATAAATAAATAAATAAATAAATAAAAAATAAATAAAAAATAAATAAATAAATAAATAAATAAATAAAAAATAATATACCTATCATCGACCCAAGTACGAACAACTAATTTACATTTCTTGAAATCATCACCTAAAATATTATACATCTTTTCGACTTCTTCTTCACAATCCACAGTACTACACCATACGTTATGATCACGGAAATAACGAATATTATCAGGAGATTTAATGGTATTAGCATAAATAATATGATTCTCAGGAACTCCTCTCTTTAAAACAGTAGCGATTTCACCAGGACTAGCACAATCAAAACACATATTAGGGAAAGTAGACATTAAATCAGCAATAGTATCTTGAGGATTACATTTAATAGCTATATATATAATATATACATATAGACAATAGTATACTTGATAAAAAGAAATAATAATAGACATAAAAACTGAAGATAAAAGAAAAAGAATAAAAAAAACACGTCAAATAAAAACATACCATAATAAGGTTGAATGATCTTGAATGTTTGATACCAATATTTATATTGAATCAAATAATCAGAAGCACTAATGAAAAAAGCAGTATGATGAGTCTTATGTTCCGTAACATATTTCTTACAAATATCATCAATAGATATATCATCATCTACAACTAATGCTTCAGGATGCATTTCAGCGAATTTATCTAAATAAAAGTTCTGTACGGTTTCATTATCGATTACACCAGTAAGAGAGGTGAATTCTTCAAGTTCTTGCTTGTGCTGCATTTCTATATCAATGGATTAAGTAAACTCAAATACTGTCAACAAACTAAATACTTTAAGTTTATAGTTTTTCTTATAGTTTAAGGTACATCAATTCAAAAAGAAAAACATCAACAACATTTGTTTCCATTCAAAAGAGATGACTGAATCTAATGAAATTTCCTTGATTAATTTCCTTGATTTCTCTATAATTCACTTTTTTTCCCAAAATATAATAAATTCACATTCGATTCGACTCAATCATTTAAAAACTTCAAATAACCTCAATTATATCTCAAAATTGAGTCATTTTGTTGAATCCATCGTCATTCATGGGAATGCAGTAGAGAACCTAATCGATATTTCATTGGATTTTTAAAGGTATTCATATTTATGGAAATTCTCCAATCAATAAAGAACCACAAAAAAATAACCGAAGTTCTTTGTAATTCTCTCCTTTTTAGTCATGATTTCTTCTTTTTTTAGTAAAATAGATCATCCCTTTTTCTGTCATCATAGATAAATATCTTTCAGAACTGAAACTTTGCTATCTTCTAAAGCACTATCTTCTTGGATCTCTTTGAACACAATTACTGTAAGAGGACAACTTTTTCATATTGTCTACACTGATTAGCTTCATATCTATTAATAAAACTACCCCTATACTTTGACATATAGTTATGAAACAACTATAGGGTATATGAAGTGTTCTTTTGATTCTTATTTCGTTATGTTTTTAGAAAATTAGACTAGCTTAATAATAGCCATATATCTTTGCTATTTTATGAAATAAACAGCCGTCTCATATATATGATTGCTGCTATTTATTTGATTTGAGCATTGAAGATAGTTATTCCTTTTGAAATGCTTTGTTTGGAATAAAATCAAACTGTATATCTGTTATACAATAATAGTAGCTTGGATTTAACTGGAATTTCTATAAATAATTGAAATGAATATGAACACATTGGACATGTTTTTTGTTTTCATCTTTTATAGTTTATCGGAAATAGTTTATTTATTAATCAGCATTCAACTAGATATTATAAGTTCACTAACAAGACAAAACAATGCATATATTATAAACTGTAAATGTTTGTCCAATATAGAATTATTACTTGAATAATAAAGCTTTTCATGCTATGTTAAGTATCATAGACTCATAAATTATCAGAAAAAATAAGTAACACAAGTTTCTAATATATTTTTTATCAAATCTCTTTTAACTTTTTTCTTTATTTTTGATATGTCTGAACAAAAATCAATTCACGTTGATGTATTCTCCGATTTTGCATGTCCTTATTGTTTTGTTGGTAAAAGAAGATTTGAAGAAGCTGTAGCTAAATCTGGAATTCCTGTCGATATTACATTTCATTCATATCAAATTGATCCATCCGTCAAAGTAAATGGTGAGGATAATGAAGCATATAATTATCGTCGATGGGGCGGTAGTGGATGGATTATAGGTTTAAAAGAAGAAGCGAAAATTGATGGACTTACATTTAAGAATTGGGAGTATTTAAAATATGATTCTTCAACTGTTTTTTTTTTTTAATTTTTATTTAACTTGATAATTGTTTGAATATTTTTAGTATATGGGCAAATACATTTAAGGCGCATCGTCTCGTCAAATATTGTCAAAAGAATTATCCTCAACTTGTGAATCCGTTAATTGAATCCCTTTTCTATGAATATTTTGAAAATGGAAAGAATATTAGTCTAATAGAAGTATTGAATGATATTTCTATGAATATAGGATTACCTGATGTTACTGAAATGTTAATTGGAAATGAAATGAAAAGAGTATATATATATGTTGTTGTTTTGAAATAGTATATAAAATATATGTTCCGTATTTTCCTGGTATATAGATTTATTTTATATGATTTCATGTTTCTATTTAGGAAGTCTTAACAGAAGATCGATATGCTAAAGATGAACTAGATATACAGTAAATATATTCTATTATTATTATTATTATTATTATTATTATTATTATTATTATTATTATTATTATTATTATTATTATTATTATTATTATTATTATTATTATTATTATTATTATTATTATTATTATTAGTATTATTATTATTATTATTATTATTATTATTATTATTATTATTATTATTATTATTATTATTATTATTATTATTGTTATTATTATCTGAAATATTATTATTATTATTAACCAAATTATTATTATTATTATTATTATTATTATTATTATTATTATTATTATTATTATTATTATTATTATTATTATTATTATTATTATTATTAATATTATTATTATTATTATTATATAGTGGTGTTCCATATTATATTATTGATAATAAATATTCTTTAGAAGGAGCAGCTTCACCAAATTCATTTATTAATATATTTAAAAAAGTACAGAAGAAATAAATATTATTAAAATATATATATATATATATATTTTTACAAATAGTTGTTTAATTACGGTTACAACAATTTCTTTTATAATGATTTCAGTTACAAATATATTTTAATATTTTTTAAATTGGTTTATAAATATTATCTCTTTACTTTGTTTAACCTTTTTTTTATTTATTACATACTTAGTTTTGATATTAATAAATTCAATAATAACGATTATTCAAGTGGTTATATATTCATAAGATCAAATAACATATATATCTATAAAACTTAATAAAAAAATTTTGAACAAAAAATTAATACCTTATAATCGACTCTCTATACGGTTTTTAAAAGATGTCTCAGTCGAAATTCTCCAATAAAAACGTTGATTTTTAAACGAATCTTTTTCTTTGAACCGAATTCATTTTTAAAAAATTCTAAATTTCATTTGTTCTCGAATTAAAACGATAACAGAAATATCTATTTCTTGGATTTAATATATTTATTTTGTTTTTATTAAAAATGGAAAAACCTATTCAAGTTGATGTTTATTTTGACTATCCTTGTCCTTTCTGCTACGTAGGAAAAAGAAGATTTGAACAAGGAATAAAAGATATAAAAGCACCTATAAAAGTTGTTTATCACTCTTATCAAATAGATCCATCCGTCTCTGTTGATGGAGAAGATAGAATTGAATATAACGATCGTGAATGGGGTGGCAATGATTGGGCTGAAGATATTATAAATACTGGTAGAAAAGAAGGAATTCCTTTTAAGAATTGGAGGTATCTTTTTTTATACTTTTCTTTTTAAATAATATTTTTCAATGTAAAGTATATAATATACATTGATATATAGTACTGCTGTCAATTCATTAAATGCCCAACGTCTTACACAATATTGTCACCAAAATTTTCCTCAATTAGAAGATCAAATGATGGAAAATGTATTTTATGAATTATATGAAAATGGAAGTAATATATCATCAACTGATGTCCTTGAAAGAATAGCTAAAAGAATAGGACTTCCTGATGTTACTGCGTTCATAAATGGAAAAGAAATGGAAAAGGTATATTATTATGTTAGTTTTAATTATCTTATTATTATTGTGTTAATTTTTATTATTTTATTATTATTATGTTAATTCTAATTATCTTATTATTATTATGTTAATTTTAATCATCTTATTATTACACATAACTTAATACTAATTATATAAACATTCTATAATTATATTTACGTAATAAATAATTGAATTGCTATTCTATTCAATATAGGAGGTTCTAGATGAAGATAAATATGCCAAGAATACACTTAATATACAGTATATTATATCTATATAAATTTATTATTTAATGGTATTTATATATAGTACTATACCTTCATATGTTGTGAATAATAATAAAAACTTCTCAGGAATGAGTTCCATTCCAAAACTCCTTCTGTTTCTTAAAGAAAAATACAATTAATTAAGTATATTTACTTACTTTTATTGATGTTTATTTCTTATTGATTTCTCTAATTATACTGTGTTGTAATCTACATTTGAAGTTGTATAAATATCTGTTTTTATTTATATTTTGTTTTTAGTTTCAAATAATAATTATTTTCTTATAAGTAATCCATTGTCTAATTCCTAGTTATTTGTGTTCTATATATACTAAAGGAGAAACGTATTCATAAAGAATACATATGATTTAAATTTCGTTTATATTTCCAATTAGATTTAAATATGAATTAATCAAAAAAGCATACATTCTTTATCAATAATATACGACTATCTTTTGTTTTTCTTCATTTTTTATCCACATAATCTAAGTATTTGAAGAAAAAAAAATAAAGAAATCAACATATATAGAAGACGATATTTCAAAATAATAAATTATTCGTTTCTTTAATTCTTAACTAAACAAATCATAAATATAAATTAAAAACAAAATTACAAAGAACTTCCTTTGTTTTCCTTTTCCAAATATATAATTTCAATATTCTATTTTCTGTATGTAGTTTCTAATGAAAATAAAATATAATTTATATTCTATCTATAGAAGATGGCACCTCTATTTGATTTAAATACCGGAAAACCAGTACCTGAATACATTCCTCAAAATTCTTTTGGGTATATACTCATTGATTACTTCAAAGCGTTGTCTTCGAATAATTTCAATTTGATTCCTTCTGGTAAATTCTCATTACGAGTGTATCCAAAGAAAAGTCATGAAATTGTTGATTTTTTATTCACTTCTAACTCTCAAGTGAATAGCCATAAGTTCAATTATAAATTAGTATCACAGGAAACTCAAGGTGATATTCTAAGTCTTCAGTGTCGACAAACATTAGATTCTTTTTTAGTAAAAGGATATGCTCAAGCAGATATTGATTCTTTCTGTCGAGTCAAAGCATTTCAAAACAAAAATAAACATGATTATGAAGTTATTATGCAAACTTCTTCTTTTGCTCGTAGTCATTATTGTATAAATGAAGGCTTATTACTTCTTCCAAATCGATATTACGTTTCTATTGGAGGATCTTACTTCAATCCTTCTCAGAAGGTGTCCTTAAATCTCTTTTTCCCAATTCAACAACGTTTAACAATCAAACAAATAGGTGGACAAATTGAATATCAATATTTTGATCCTCTTCAAAACTTTAAAGTAGGCTATAAACGATTAATTGAAGGAAATTATTTATATTCTATTTATCGTCAAATTCATGGTTATACAAATATTATTTTAAAAGGTGTCTATTCTGATAATTATGATCGTATTAAACTTTTGATTTCTAAACCTTTTGATGGAAATAAGAATACTGTCACCATCGGTTGTAGTGTTGAAGCTCCTCATAATAATTATTCATCTACGTTAAGCTATTCTCTATTACTTCATTGTATGATGTCAGGTAAGAAGAATGAAAGATATAATATGTCTGCCAAAATAAACAACGAGAAAGGAATTGCTCTTCGTCTGGGTGTTAACTATGGCAAAGCATTCTCCTATGTTCAAAAGAAGGAATCAGAATGGTTTGGTCAAGTTTCCTATTTTGATCATATTATTTTTTCATTTGGATATCATTATTCATTCAAACATTTTGATAAAGATATTAATAATTTTTAATTTGCTTTTTTCAGTTCTATAAACGTATGTATTACTCACTTCTTTTCTTTTCTTTTTTTCTATTTTGTCGGTGTTCATATTATCCTTGCTTTCCATTATTTTGTTCACATACTATTATATATGAAAATCAACGAATTATACACTGATAACAGCAATTAATGTTTTTTTTTGAACTTTTATATTTATTTCCAATTTCAACTTTCTTAAAAGAGTTCTTCATGTTCATAACTATATTCCAATATCGCTTACAATTATATTTGAATGAGCAATATAGAAATAAAGAATAAAAAACGAAAGAAAAATTGAGTAGCAATATAAAAATTCCGCCAAAAAATAATTTTTCCCAAGAAAACCTTCGAAGGTTTCGTGTAAAGAGAAGACCATAATTTTTTCTTAAAAAGGTCTTTATTTATAGAATCTTTACTTACTGAAGTTGTTTCTTTTGAATAAGGATTTATAGACACGAAAATGGAATTAAAAGAAAGTACTTCAAAATTATCAACTGTTTGGGCTATTGTGAAAAAACAACGAAATGCTTATTCTGGTGGTTCAATTCAACGTTTACCAAATGAAAATAAATTGATATGTCTATTGAATGCAAATATCGCATTTTTGAATATTAGCACTGGTGAAGTGGATGGAACATTATTCCCTGAAGATGATGAAAATCGTGATGATATTATGTCTTTTATTGTTGATAAAACTGGTGAACAACTTTTTTATGCTACAAGAAATTCTCTATTATATCAATATGATTTAAAGAACAAATGCGAAATCAAACATTGGAAAGCTCATGATCTTCCTATTCAATCTATGGATATCGATTCCACAAATAAATTCCTTATTACTGGTAGTGCCGATCATACAGCAAAGGTATCATTATTATCTTATTATGTTTATTATGTTTTATATATATATATATATATTATTTTTTATTTATTATATCATTTTATTTTTTATTTTATTTATTCATATTTTTATATCATTTTATTTATTATATTTTTATTATTATTACTTTTTTATGTCATTTAAAATAATAATAATAATAATCTATATAGGTCTGGGATATTGACGGTGGTTTCTGTACTCATAATTTCCGTCATACATTTGGTGTTGTATCACTAGTTCGTTTTTCACCTACTCCTTCTCCTTTCCTCGCTTACACTTGTTGTGATGATAATATTATACGTATTTGGGATTTAAATGCCAATAAATCAAATCAATTGGTGAATGAATGTAAATCACACATGAATACTGTCACTTGCTTAGATGTTAATGAAGATATCCTTGTTAGTTGTAGTAGAGATAAAGTATATATATATTCTATTTATATATATTTTATATATTATTTTTATTCTATTTATTATTCTTTAAACACATTTCATAATAATATCATATTGTTATTTAATATATATATGTTAAATAAAATATTATGTAAACTAATTAAGATTATTATTAATACTATTCAGGTCTATATATTTATCATTTCTTTATTTAATAATATATATATATATATCTCCCTCTTCTCCTCTATAGACAATATCTCTTTGGAATCCTAAGACGGGACAATTAATAAAGACTTATATAACGTATGAATGTCTTGAAGCGATTCAATTACTTACTCCATTACAACGTATTTCTATGAATATATCAACATCATCTCCTTATAATATGGGTATTATTACCGCGGGAGAAAGAGGGTATCTTCGTATATTCCAATGTTTATATATAAAAACAGGTAAAGAAGAAACTTATAAAATTCAAGAATTAAGACATAGTTTAGGAGATATAGAAATGTATTATAGTGAAGAAGAAAAAGAAGAAGAAAAGAAAACAAATTCTACTTCTCAACCTCAATTATATAGTTTAAAAGCATTATTTGGTTCATCCAATGAAAGTGAAGAACATAATGTATTCTATGGTGTGAATAATGCAAACACTATTAAGAAATATGTATTGGAGAATGGTCACGTGACTTATGAGAATAGTTTTATTGGTTATAATGATGATGTTATTGATTTATGCTATATAGGGAAAGATATTAATACTATTGCTGTTGCCAGTAACGTTAATTATGTATATATATATATGATTATTATTATGATTATTATTATTATTATTATTATTATTATTATTATTATTATTATTATCTTTATTATTATACAATAATAATAATATAATTATTACTTTTGTTTAAAGTAATTCTTTATTCTTTATCTTCTTTACTATATATGTATATATATAGATTCGACTTTTATCTCTTCCTACATTCACTTCTGTATTCTTATTTGGTCACAAAGCACCAGTCCTTTCTCTTAAATGTACGGAGAACGGAAAGTATTTATTCTCTGCATCACGTGATAAAACCATTAAGATATGGCATATCCCTACAGGCACATGCATAGCCACGTGCACAGGCCATAATGAAGCTGTTACTAATATATGTTTACAACAGAATGAAGCTGCTATCTCTAAACAACAACTTCGTTCACTCTTTCTTTCTGCATTAAAGAAGAAATATACTATTACTAAGCAAGATGATAAATTGAAAAATGTTGAGTCAGAAGTAGAAGAAATAGTGAATATACCTGATAATCAGTTATTCCCGCGGTTCTTTGTTACTTGTAGTGAAGATAAATCTATAAAATATTGGGATACTAATAATATAGTGGATGGATATATCGATGGAGCCGTTAAGACCGTTAAGGGTCACGAGAAATCCGTTAATTGTGTTATGGTAGCACCTAACGATAAATTATGTGCGTCAGCAGGTCAAGATAAACTTATTAAGGTATATATATTATTATAGAATTAGTATATTTTAGATATTTTATTTATTATTATTATTATTTTATTTATTATTATTATTTTATTTATTATTGTTTTTTTATTTATTATTATTATTTTATTTATTATTATTATTTTATTTATTATTATTATTATTTTATACTTCTTATTATACTTATTATTATACTTATTATACTATATGTATATATAGCTCTGGTCCCTTCCTGATTTGATTGAAATTGGTTCATTCACGGGACATAAGCGAGGTGTCTGGGATTTACACTTTTCCCCCGTGAATAATGTATTATTGAGTTGTAGTGTCGACGGTTCCTATCGGTTATGGAACGTGAGGGATCAGATATGCTTAAATAACGTCGAATGCTCTGAAGCTAGTGTATATATATATTATACTTATTATTTCACTTATTCTGTTTATACTTATTATTATATATATAGATTCTTCGTTGTGGATTTATTAACGAGGGTCAGCAGATCGTCACCTGTGACGCACTTGGTGTCATCCGATTATATAATACTTATACAAATGAAGTATATATATATATATATATTTTAGATTACATACTATCTATTCTTATTCATATCTAGTATATATTATTATAATTCTATATATATATAGTTAATTAATACATTTGAAGGTCATAAAGACAAGATCTGGACTATTGCTTTCCCTCCTGATCCCCACGGGAATGGCTTCTTCGTCACCGGAGGCGGTGATGGTGAGATAAACGTATGGGAAGATCGTAGTGAGGAGGAGAAGAGAAAGGAAGTGGAAGAGAAAGAGAAACAGTATCAAATGGAACAACAACTAAGAAGTTGTATGTATCAAAAGAAATGGAAACCTGTATATATTTATATATTGTTATATATTGATTTATTTTATTTATATAAACATAGAGTATTCTTTAGTATATATACTATATTATTATATACTATATACTATATAATAGACTATTATACATACACTATTATTATATATATATATATATATCCAATAGGCTATTAAATTATGTTTTGAATTGAATGCTCCATTTGCTCTTCGTCAAATCTTAGAATCCGTGGCGAATAACCGCGGGGAAGACATCGATTCTCTCTTTATTCCTATTCTTCATCATCTTCCTGTAGAACAAAAACAATTAGTATTTAGTTATATACGTGACTGGGAAACTCAAAGTAGAACAAATATCGCTGCAAATCTATTATTAGAAGTAGCATTGAAAGCATATGATGAAGAAGATATTAAAGATGTCCCTGAAATTAAAGATATTACCACGGGAATTGAAGCTTATATGAAGAGACATTATACAGTATATATATATTAATAGTTATATATATTCTAATTGTATTAATTATATTATATATATATGTATATAGAGATTAAATAGATTATTACAAAATACATATGTTTTAGACTATTGTATTGCAACTATGAATGGAATTAAGTATATATAATATTTAATATACTATTTATTCTATATAATAAATAATATACTATTTATTCTATATAATAAATAATATACTATTTATTCTATTATATATAATCTATTATTTATATAGAACTGAAGATACTACTATATCACAAAAACGTGTATTAGAAGATGATTCCCGTGGGAATGAGAAGAAAATGAAAGCATAAATAAATATTTGAATATATATTTATCTATGTATATAAATTTGTTTTTTTTTTAAACATTTTCTTTTGTTTCCATGATCATTCTTTTTTACTTTTTTTTATTTGTTTTTATATGTTATTTGTGATGTTATGAAATAAATTGTTGTGTTTCCAGTTTTTTACATTATTTTTACTATTCATTTATATATTTGTGCTACTCTTATTGTTTTTATATAAATAAGAGTTAATAATATTACATATCTTATTTCATTTCAAAGTTAATTATTTAATTGACTTTGAATATTATAATTGTCAGTATTTCAAAAGTTACTAAACTTATTAATGATATCCTTAAAAGAGTCAAAAAATTATAATTATATTTTTAGATATAGAAGAAACTAAATAAAATAATTACATGCTGATTTATAATAATTTCATTATTATTGTTTATATGAAGTTGAATAATAAAACAAAACATAAGAGAATAAATGAAAATCTAGAAATAAGAAAGAAATAAGAAAGTGAAGAAAAGATAGCTACGAGTATGAATGAATAAGAAAGAGTTCATTATATATATATATAAATAATAAATATACAAAGAATGATATAAGAAAGAGAATAACAATTATGAAAAAAGAAAGAATTAATAAACATAATAATATGTACATATAAACATAAATACATATATAATAACAGATATAATTATAGGGATAATAAGATTGCTGAATATAATTATATGAATTCATATTTACTCAGATAAAAACATTAATTTTAAATATATACTTTAAATTAATATAAATATAACTTTGTTAACGTGTTTGCTCATTAGAAATAGTGTTATTATTATTTGTATTTTTATCATTATTATTAATATTCTTAATAGAATCATTATCATTAATTTTCACAGTATTATTGTTGTTATCATTATTTAAGTCATTTTCAGACGGAATCAGATGAGGAATAATAATATTCGGAATAATATCTGTAGGAACACAAATAGAAATACTATTTTGATTGTCATTTATATCTGAAGAAGAAGAAGGAGAAATAGAAGGAGATAACGACGTAGGAATACTCTATATATATAGTTATTATTATTATTCTATTTATTAATATATATTTAATATAATTATTTTATCTCGCTCAATATATAAATAATTATTTTTATTCTCTCTATTAATATATATATATATATAATAATTATTTTTATTCTCTCTTTATTAATATATATATATATCATTTACCTTATCAATAGTAGTGTCAATAAACACTCTTAATCTCTCGATATATCTTTCTCCTTGAAATACTGGAATAGTATTATGCGAACAACCTCCTACCCACCTATATATATATATATATATATAATCATTGAATATAATGATGAGTAAAGAATAAAATGATAATATATTGACTAATCCTATCTTATAATAATAATAATAATAATAATAATAATAATAATAATAATAATAATAATAATAATAATAATAATAATAATAATAATAATAATAATAATAATAATAATAATAATAATAATAATAATAATAATAATAATAATAATAATAATAATAATAATAATAATAATAATAATAATAATAATAATAATAATATACCAAGGTTCGAATTTATTATGAATTCGTTCATTGAGTTCAATGGCCTGTCTTATCGGTACAACTTCATCATCGATAGCATGCATTTGAAAGATAGGCAACTAAACCGTGAAGGTAGGGAATTATAAATGTATTGATTATTATATATACACATAAATATATAAATATTATTTTTAATATATATTAATATACTAATAATATATAAAGCAGTAAAACAAATTAAATATTTTTTTTAATAATATTTTATAATACAATAATAATAAATCTGAGTATTACTTTAAAAGTAAATTTATATATATATATTTATATATATATACATTGATAGAAATGATTCTGTTATAATTATTAAACGGATCACATGGCCTGAGAAACGGTGAAGAAGAGAAAAGGCGGGCACCTATGATGTTTATGGCGGGGAATTAAAAATATTAATAACATAGCAAATATTAATAAATATAATAATATTAATAATAAAATGAATAAAATAAATAAAATAAAAACAAAAATAAAATAAATAAAATAAATATGTAGCTAAGAAAATAAAAAATAAACTAAACATATAAATAAAGCATTATATATAAGAATGTCCATAATAGTTAATTCTATAGAATACTATACCTGATAAAATAGCACTATGCAGTATTACTCCTTGTAGCCCTTCAGTTGTAGTGCTAGCTAAGAAGCACGTAGGAGAAGATCCAACTAAAACAAGGGAATATATATATATATATATAAATATATATATAAAATAATATATATTATTATAGAAAATAACTAAAAAAAAATATAATCATACTACTTTCACCATATAAATAAATATTTGATTTCCAGATTGAATGAACATATTGATAAACTACTTGAATATCTCTATAAATATGTTGCTCTGAACATTCACCTATATAAACAAATGATTGAGTAATGATGAATAATTTGATAATTATCATAATGGACATAAATATCAATAGTTAAATCAAATTTAAAATATACCAGAACTCCATCCGTAACCTTCATAATCGTATAAATAAATATCTAAATTGAGTGTTCTTCCTAACTCAGCACATCGAAGAGCTGTTGATCCACAATCGCATGCATTTGCATGACTGTAAATAATAGCACCACTATAAAATAATAAAGTTGTGTAATAGAACATATAAAAACATGACTAATTCAAACATAAACAATAATTAAAAAAATACAATGGATTTGGTTGTTTGAAATGAAACACTACAATATCTATATTCTTAGCAACGTTTAATTTCATAGGAAACACATCTGCTTTTTCACCAAGTTCAAAACAGTAGTCTTCACAATCAACTATACCCGTCAATTTACCATTCCTTTCTTCTAATGTATCTAAGATTGATTAGAATACGAAAAATAATGAATAATATATACAATAAGGTGGTAATGGTGGATAAAAAGAGACATTAGAGATGAATTTAGATAGAGAGCAACCACTATTAGCCACACCACATGCAACTGACAATACTGCACCC
This sequence comes from Blastocystis sp. Blastoise, assembly GCA_039096225.1. NCBI lineage: Eukaryota > Bigyra > Opalinata > Blastocystidae > Blastocystis > Blastocystis sp. Blastoise. The sequence continues at coordinate 1,841,744 of JBBPEB010000013.1, forward strand.
ATATTTAATATACAAAACCGCAAAAGAATAAGAATAACTCAAAAAAAAATTGAGATTACGTTTTCAAAGGATTCGAAAAGAATTCATTTATGTACATAACCTTGTTTCTCTTGTAATTGTATTAATAGTAGTTTTTCATTTCTTTTTCATTTTACAAGTTATTTATAAATAAGTTGATATCACAGCAACCAAAGTATATAGTATAGAAAAAAAGTGAAAATAAAATTAAAATAAAACAAGAATTTGTTTTGTTCATTATTTTAAAATAGAGATGAGCAAGTATACAGCAGAGAATTGTTTACAATAAGATAAATAAAAATATATAACATATATAATGAGACTTTTGAATAAATGAAAAAGTAACAAAGTTGTTATAATAGTATAAAATATTTATTTATATAATTTAATTTACTCCCAGATACCTTCAATGACTTCACCACAAGTACAAGTACCTTTAAATCCTTTCTTGACACGTACAGAATAGCCATGTCGTTCAATGAGTAATTCATTGCATTTTGGACAATAAGTATTCGCAGCACCACTAACATTCCCCATGTATATATACTTTAAGCCAACTCGTTTCCCAATATCGTAGGCTCTTTGTAATGTTTCTTTTGGAGTTCTAGTTTTATCTGTCATTTTATAATCAGGATGAAATGCTGAAATATGCCAAGGAATAGAAGGTGAAACAGAATATAAAAAGGATGCTATTTGTTCTAGTTCAGTATCACTATCATTTGAATCAGGTATAATTAAAGTAGTTACTTCTACCCAAAAACCCATTTCATGTGCTAATTGAATTGATTTCTTCACTCCTTCTAATCCTCCAAAACAAGTATTTCTATAGAACTTCGGAGAAAATGATTTCAAATCAATATTCAATGCTGAAACATAAGGTTTAATATATTTTAGATGTTCAGGAGTCATAAATCCATTAGTTACATATACACCTCTTAATCCTTTTTCTATTCCAAGTAGACCTATATCATGACTATATTCAGCCCAAATAGAAGGTTCATTATAAGTATAGGCTAATGATTTACACCCTTTTCGAATTGCATTCGTTACAACTTGCTCAGGGGTCTATATAGTAGATAATAATAATATATAATATAGAAATATAATATATAATATATAATATATAATATATAATATAAAATATATATATAAAATATATAATATAAAATATATAATATATAATATAAAATATATAATATAAAAAATATAATATAGAAATATAATATATAATATATAATATAAAATATAAAATATAAAATATAATGCTAAAAAAGCAATTAATGTTCTATTCACAACAAAATTTACATATATATATACAGCTTCATAGCCAGTTCCTTGAATATTGACGACTAAATCTTCAATATCTCCAGATTGTTCTTTATTTTGTTCATCAAACATAAGTGCAGCTTGTGAAATATCCCAATTTTGACAGAATGTACATTTGAAATTACAGCCAATTGTACCCACAGAGAAAATGTCAGTATTAGGAAGAAAATGATGTAATGGTTTCTTCTCCACAGGATCTACATGAAGAGCACAGGGATATCCATAAACTGACAAATATAACTTTCCATCCTTATTATAACGAACACCACATTTTCCATGATCACCTTCAGGAATAGTACATCTCCAATTACAACAAGTGCAAGTGACGTCAGTAGACCCATCCTCAGATTTAGTATATAAATCACATTCTCTTTTTTCCATTTTTGTACATAAACGCTTTGTATAACCTTCTGTTCTCTTAATTGATTTTATTATAGATCTAAACAATTTGAGATTCAAATCATATAAATAAAAAACATATCTTAAAAAAATAGCCTTTTTCCTCTTGCCATACTTTACCGGGAATACAATCTTTTGTCTCCATTATAATAGAAATATTCAAGATTAATTGAATTTCTTTATTCTTCGTTTTTTCTTATGAATGATTCCTGATTTATCATATGTTATGAAAGTAATATGTATATCAATGCTTGTTTAAAGTTGAGATTGATGAAAACTTCTTGTTTTTAAATACTTTAAATTTATATTCTATCACATACCTTGCCAACTTGAATGATAAGTATATACTTATTGTAAGGGATGCTGTAGAATCTAGAATGATAAAAAGTGACTTAGAAGAGAAGATCGTTCAAAATGTGAAAAGTTATAATACTTAAAATATCGTTTATTATCTTTTTTCTGAAGAATAGAAAAACCCTTTATGATTTTCCAAACTTTCTCTTGTCAAAATATGACTAAAAAAATTTGGTGACAATAAAAATCGAATTTTGTTTATGCCAATGAAAACTTGTTTTTTATATTCTCCACAGTATTTTATCAATAAAAACATTATAAAAGTCATCAATTCAAACAAATGAAAAATAATAAAGAAAAAAAAAATGAGTAGTTATTTATATCCATAAAACATAAAACAAATGACTTCATGAGTAGTCATGCGATTTGGAGAATCGTATTGGCGTTTATTTTTTGAATGACGCACCTTTTAATCTGGAAACCTATTTGTGTTCCTGTAGAGAAATAGTAAATAGATATCCAATTCTTTAGTTTTTCTGATTATTTATCGATATATAGGGATAATAGACAAGAGAATCAGGATTTTTCAGAATTCTCAAAAGGAGAACATTTTGTTTTTTTTGTGTATATTTTTATTGGGGGTAAAAAAACATGAGGCAAATGGTGGACATTTCCATGTTTATACAATTTTTGGCAAAATCCAAAATTTATTGTTCTTTCAATATTTTCTTTGTTTTCTCTTATTCTTTTAAGAATACATTTGTTGAATAATAATAAAATATCTTTAAGATGATACGAAGGGGAAACTCTGATATACAGCGCCGAAGACTCAACTCTTCTTTGTCAGTGAGCAGTGGAGATTCCACTCACTCAGCACTTGATCCTTCTGTATATCAAATCATATCATTAAGAATATATATAACTTATTTATAGAGAGGAAGTGCTTATCCTACAGACTTTTCACATCCACCTAATCCAACTGTTTCTCCTGTGAATAGTATGCTTATTGAATCTAATCTTCCTTATGATGTCTTTGATATATCAGCATGTATTTTATAGATCAGTATTACCAAGCAAACATTTATACGAATTCATTTCCCTCAGGACAACAACACCAAGTCCCTAATTATGCGGATGGTGTATTTAATTATTTATTTAATTGTTTATTTATATTTAAATAATATTTTTGTTATATATGTTTATTGTTGCTTCTTTTCTTAATATCTGTTGCCTTCTTCTAAGAATTATTCTTTTAGAATCTATTTTCATTATAATACGATATTATTTTATTTCTATAGCTTCAAGGAACTTCATCTTCATTTCATAATTCCTATCCTTCTTATCCTTCTATGTCTACTATAAATACTCCTACTAATTATCCATATACTATGCCATTACCCATATATCCACCTACATATGAATATATTCGATCTTCACAAGGGCATACTATTCCATATGATTCTCTATATCCCTCTGTGTATACTTCTACTCCTACTCCTTCTCCTTCTAATGTATATCAACCATCAACACCTTCAAATATATCTATACCTTTTCAAACACAACAAATATATGCGAATAATAATAAACAAGAAAAACAAATTTCTAATTTTTCAAATAAACCAATAAAAATGAATAAGAAATTATCTAAAGAAGAAATACCATCATTTAGTGAACCTTATGAGCTGAATGAAATTAAGTACAATTCAGAATCTTCAATTTCTTCTAATTTCGTTGAAGGTAAAGAAACGATATTATTATTAGATTCAAATCGTTATTGGATGAAAGAAAATCAAATATTTAGAGATAAAATGTACTGTGTACAACTTCCTGAGTCATCTCAAGATATCTATTGGTCAGAAATCCAATCCGTACATTTTTATCAATCACTTCTTCAAGTAGATGAAAGTATATATATATATATTGTATAAATCATTGTTTTATTATATAATATTAATTTTATTATCTATATAATAATGATATATTATTATGTGTATACTTTAAATATTCACTATTATTCTATATAAATAGATACACCGAATCGATGGCAAGTAATCGCCGATTTCGTCGAAGGAAAAGCTACTATGGACTGCTTTGCAAGGTATATATTATTTATTTGTTATTATTTATTATTTATTTTATTTATAGATTTATTTATTTATTTATTTATTATTTATTTTATTTATTTATTTATTTATATGCTTATATATTTTTATTTTATATATATATATTTTTATTTATTTATTTATTTATTATTATTTTTATAATATTTTCTTTTTTTATTTATAACTATAATACTATATTATTATTCATTTAATATATATATAGGTTTTTACAAATCTGTTTATATATATATATATCTCAAAATATGACAGTTGCTTTTCCCGATTATATGTCTGTAGATCGTATATATACACGGTTTATACTTCCTTGCAAGAAATCAAATACATCTATTTCTACGTTATTAAAGAATCTTAGCCAAAATTCTAATTATATACAAAATAATACATCATTTTATTCATCAATTTCTTCTCTTTCTCTTTCTCCTCCTCCACCTCCCCAAGCAACTACTTCTTCTTATTCTATGAATAACACATGCTATACAAATAATGCTAATGCTCCTATTACAACTATAAACTCATCTCCTTCTTCTATTCCTACTTCTCCTCTTCCTATTTCTACTATTACTCCTCTTTCTAATAATACTCTTGCTAATAATAATAATTCTATTAATAATAATAATACTATTAATAATAATAATACTATTAATAATAATAATAATAATAATAATAATAATAATATTAATAATAATAGTACTATTATTAATAATAATATTCCAAATCAATATTATTATTCTTATACGAATAATAATTCATTTCCTTCTCAATTCACACAACCTTATACAACTCCTTCTTTTGTATCTATATCGACTAATTCTTATGATTATTCTAATAGTATAATCAATAATAATAATAATAATAATAATAATATTAATAATAATAATAATAATAATAATAATAATAATAATAATAATAATAATAATAATAATAATAATAATAATAATAATAATAATAATAATAATCTATATAATTCTACCAGTACTATGGCAATAGATCCTTCGAATGTATATTTTACACCTATTAATGCAAATAATGATAAAATGTCTATTCAAAGTGATAGTATATCATCATCTTCACCTCCGTCTTCACCTCTTTCTGAATAATCATTTATATATAGTACAGATTATATACTTATATTAAATACATCTAATTCTTATATATTAAATGTATTTTTTTTCATATATTATATTTATCTATTTTTCATATATTATATATATTATATATAATATATATATTCATCACTTTTTTATTGATTTTCCTTATTTTCTCATTTTTTTTAATTCACTAATCTGTTAAAATATATATATAATAATTATGTTTGTATATATTATGTTTTTTGTCTTTATTAATTTTAGTTGTCAGGTATAATATTAATATATATAACCTTTGTCTCTAGAATTATTTTATTTTTATTTTTAATAAGATTTTTATAACTCTTCATTCATTTATAGGTTTATAATTATTTTCATCTTTTTCTAAAAAGTTGTCAACAAATAAAATCCACTTATTTTTATAAATATTATATATATATATATATATATATATATATATATATATATATATTGTTATACATAAATCCAATATATATTTTATTATATATTATTCTTTAAAATTACTTTATTCATGTTTATTCATGTATTTATTTCTTTTGTATATATATATTTATATATATATATAACTTATGATCAAATTTTTTAAATGAATATTTTTTTTTTACTATTTTTCTTTATAGTCAATATACTTTCATTATATCGATTTCATATATATATATATTAACTTATATTATAAATAAAACATATAAAAATATTATTGCCATTCTAAGCAAATATTTTTTATTTGAGAGTTATTCTCCATCATTCTTATACTTTCGTAACCCATCTTTTTATGTGAATAATTTATATATTTCTGATCTTTAAAATCTAATGATACATCAATTAAGTCTCTATATATGCAGCTGTATTTTTATCAGTCAAAATGTTATGAATTTACGCGTCTTATATTTTGTTGTTGTTTTATATGCAAACATTATAATTTGCCAATATCAATATATTCATATATACCAAACAATTTGTTAATAGAAAATGATTGAAAGGGAAAAGAGAAAAGTAAAAAGTAAAAAAAAAATAAATAATTATAATAAATCACAAATCATATAAAAAAAATAGTTTAATAAAAAGGACAAAAAGGAGAAAAATAGAATACTATTTACATAATTAGTTTTTACCAAATTTTCCATTGGCACGAGGTCTATTTAATGCTTTTATTCGTCTATCTTGATACTTAATAGAATAGCCATACTGAATAGCACCAATTTCTCGTTTATATTGTAATACTTTCATTCTATAAGCACGTCTTTCTTTTGCTTGTTGCTTTAAATCTTCTTTCATTAAATTAATATAATAACTCGAAGTTAACGATGTTTTCACATCATTATTTGATTCGTAATTATTTATACTATTATTATTTATAGTAGAATTACTATTAAATAGAGTATATTCATTAGAAACAGTTGGAATTAGATCAAAAGCAGAATTATCCGAATAACTACAAGAAAGTGTTTCATTAGTTGAATTAGACGGAGTAGAGAAAGAACAAGTAGATATATCAAAAGAAGAAGAAGGACTTATTGATGAACCAATAGTTGAATTTATAAAACAAGAAGATGTATTTGAATTAATAGAAGAATTCTGATTATCTAAAGAACAACTATTCAATGAAGTTGAATCAGAAGATTCTAAGAATTGTATAGGGCTTAAATCAGGAGTCTGAATAGTATCATTCAATTCATCAGGGTTAACAACATTGAATTCACTTTCAATTGGAAAACCACTCAAGTTATATTCAGTATCATTTTGCGTATTATTGCAGAAACCATAGTTTTCATCAAATAAGGAGAAATCATCGTAATTATAAGAAGAAACAAAAGATAACTCTTCAGAAAAAGGATTCACCACACACGAGGTGGTTTCTCCAAATATGCATTCTTGCGACTGCATATTGATTGACATGTATAGTAACAGGAGTGCTACTAACAGTCTTAAATGAGCCAAACATTATCATCGGATCCCTCACGGTATTAAATTTAAAAAGCAAGCATCGCGCTAAAAAACACTAAACAATATCTTATTTGAGGATTAAACCTATTTAATAACAACTTTGAAACGAAAAAAGGAAAAGACTTCTCTATTAAGAAAAAATCTATGGATAATTGTTTTTTCATTTTATGTTTGGAATTCTGACTTATCAGAATGACCAATAGAGAAGAGCCAATGAAATAAGGTCTGGCTTAGATATGAACCAATAGAATCATCTATTTCAGAAAGCAACAGGATTTTTCTAGAAATTTTCTTTAAAAAATGAATGAAACGAATATTTTTGTTGAGTAACAATATTATGTTATTGAAATGATGTTGGTTTATATTGTTATATTTTCTCAATTACATTTATATATATGTTATACAAATACTAAATGAATATGAAGAAATTCTTGATTATATAAAAACAACTTGGATTATCTGTATAAATTTGAAACTGGTTGGTATCCGTGAGGAAGACTCTAAATAGTCTAATAATCTATGGCAAGATATATAGACTTATAAGTAAATCAGAGTCAATGAATAGGATCAATTGTGTAATAGAAATAACGAATTATTAACATTAACTAATATAATGGTTTAATGTTTTATGTGCTATTTATAAACATATTGTATAATTATTCATAACAATTCTAGCACATCTACTTCGTTATACCGCATGAAATAGTGAAACAACAAGAATAATCTCTAGAATAATCACATATAATATGCTTTATTTGTATATACATAAACATTTATATACTCTATGAATCAACTTTCATAAAGAATACGAGTTATTAAAACATAATTACATAACTTTCAAAAGAATAAATAGTTATATAGATAGAAGCATACATATAACTCTCCAAAACCTAAATACGTATTGATTTGCAATTACTTAAAAAGAATTATAAAAATAATTGGAAAAAACATTTCCAGTTGACCGTTATCATTTCTTCAAAAAAGAAAAACATCATCACTTTTTCTTTAGTTTGATTTATTTAAGGGTATTATTTGTAATAATCCTTTATTGAGTTGTGTTTTTAATTTGTGATCCTGATTTTAAATAATGAGTTCCATCAATTTAGATCAATTGTAAGAACAACACTGTCTTCATTGATTGATACTCTATAGAGTTCAAAATATGACTGAAGAAGAAAAGGCTGGTTATGAGTTCATATGTAAATGCCATCAGAAAGATGTTCTCAATTCTCTTCAATCGGAAGAAGGTATGGTTGATCACCTATTTCAAGTAGATATTCGATCTTTATTTGTTGTTGATCATAATTCATATACTGTACTGGATATTCTGTGATATAAATTATATATAGCTGTTCGCACTTTTATAAAAGAATGTCAAAATTTAAGTAGTACATATCCTGGTGGATTAGATGCTTATATCAGCAAGTATTATACACTTATTGATGATACTCTTAAAGGAATTAATCCATTAAAAGGCTATCGTCCTGAGGTATTTTTTGTCTATTTCTTTTTTGCTATACATGAATATTATATGATTTTTTTTCTTGAACAGGTTCCCCAAGGAAAAGTTTTAGAATATGGTACTTCTGAGTTTTATGAAACTGAACAAATAGGCTTAGAAGAATTACCCTACACGTGCTTTGTAATAGTAGCTGGGGGATTGGGTGAACGACTTGGGTATAATGATATTAAAGTAGATATATATATGTAGTTGAGGTTATATATTATTATTATTATTATTTGTGATATTATTATTATATATATATAGGTATCATTACCTTCAGAAACAGTAACAAATACCAATTTTATTCATTTACTTATAAAGAATATTAATTTTCTTACTGTATGTATATGATGAATGCATTTATTATTATATTCTCATTATAGCATAGATTTTTTATATTTATTATGTTTATTATGTTTATTATGTTTATTATTATTATACTTATTATTATACTTATTATATTTATGATTATGATTATTATTATATTTATGATTATTATACTTATTATTATACTTATTATATTTATGATTATTGTTATTATTATACTTATTATATTTATTATGATTAGTATACATATACTTAATATTATATTTATGGCCTCTATAGGAGCAATATGGTACGAAAATCCCTCTCGCTATCATGACTTCGGAACAGACTTATCAACCGTATATATATATACATATATACATATATACATATATATATAATAGTATATAATTACAATAATTCATATATGATAACACCATATAACTATATAACTATAATTTTAATAAAATAATAATAAAATGATCAATATCTATATATATAGTACAATTGATCTCTTAAATAACCACGGTTATTACGGTATGAATAAAGACAATGTCTATATTATGAGACAAGACAATGTTCCCGCCATAATGGATAAAGAGGGACATTTGGCGGTAACCCCCGAGGGTCATATTATCAGTAAACCTCATGGACACGGAGACGTTCATTTATTATTAAATAAAGTATATATATTATGCATTATTATGAGTATAAGTATAATTATGTGTATACTATATATAAATAATCATAATATTTTTATTAATTATCATAATAGTATCAATATCCCGCCAAATGGATGGAACAAGGAATGAAATGGATTGTGTTCTGTCAAGACACAAATGGTCTCGGTTTCCACTGTTTCCCCAGTTTATTAGGAGTATCAAAATCTATGAATTTAGATTTCAATTCTATGACAATTCTCAGAAAACCAGGTGAAAAAGTATTTTATTGCTTTTATTTATATTTTTTATTCTCATAATATATTTATCATTTTTTATTCACATAATATATATATATTTTTTTTATTCTTATAATATATTTATCATTTTTTATTCACATAATATATTTATCATTTTTTATTCACATAATATATATTTTTTATTCTTATACTATATATATTATTTTCCCGCCCTATAGGTTGGCGCTATTTCTCATCTTGTTAATGACGCAACAGGGGATAGTTTCACGTGCAACATTGAATATAACCAATTAAATAACGTTTTGAAGGACTCCGGAATGGGGGGAGATATTGCTGGACCCAATGGTTATTCTAAGTATGTATTCCCGTGGGAATTCATTTTTTTAAAAATTTAGTTTTATATATAAAGAAATCATTTTTTTTCTCACTATATATATATTATATACTTATTTTCACAAATAGTTATCCTGGAAACACAAATCTCCTTTGTATTCGTCTCTCTACTTACCGCCAAATACTTGAGGATTCCCGCGGAATTGTACCTGAGTTTATTAACCCTAAATTTGATGTATATACTTATATAATGTTTTATTCTTATCATTTTTAGTATATAAATATATATTATAAGTATAATAAATACTATTTATCATTAATATATATATATAGAAAGTCAATCCCAGTTTATTTACTTCTCCTACTCGTCTTGAATGCATGATGCAAGTATATATATATATATATATATATATATATATATTATTATTATTATTATTATTATTATTATTATTATTATTATTATTATTTCATCTACTTCTTCTCTTCTCAAGGATTTCCCGCGGTTATTAGCTGGTACAAATCATAATAATGTAGGATTTGTGTCACTCTCGCGATGGTATTGTTACAGCACTGTTAAGAACGATCTGAAAAAGGCTGAATCACAATTCTTAACTACTGGATTTGCTAGTTGTCCATATTCTGGCGAGCAAGATATGTACAGAATGAACAGATACGTTCTTCGTTCTGCAGGTGTACATATAGATATGGAGGAATCACGTGATCATGAGCCAATTGGATTTGATGGTATTCCTCAAATGCCTATTATTATCATGCATCCCTCTCTGGGTGTCACTGCTAAATCACTTCAAAGTCATTTTGGTTCTAATGTTAGTATTTCTAGTAGCACGTGCTTAGTATTGGATGCACCTGATTTATTTATTGAAAACTTCCAGTTTGACGGTTATATTGTGATTCGAGGAGTGAAGGGGGCTAAGATAACGCTTCGTAACGGCAGTATTCATAATAAGAGTGCGTCATTCCGAAGAATTCGTGAAGAAGAAAAAGATCAACTTCCTCTTGGTATAACTGTCAGAAAGTATATATAATATAATAGTATAGTATAGTATATAATAATTATAATAGTATATAATAGTATAGTATAGTATACTATATAATAATTATAATAGTATATAATAAATATTATATTATTCTCTATATATAGTTATGTATTAGATGTATTTGAATGTCGAGAGATTAATATCACTGAACCAGGTGACTATATTATTGAAAACTAATATATATATATATATATATATATATAAACAATTATTTTATTTGTTTTCTTTGGGGTAGAGTTGTTTTATTTTGCTTTCTATTTATATATATATATTTCGTTCTTATTTTGATTATTTGTTATTCATTTTTTATGAATTCTTATTAAGAATATTCGAGTCGTGTTTCTTATAAATAATTAGAATTATTTTATGCATTAAAAACAATACTCAATTGATTTTCTATTATGTATATGTATATAATAAGAATAGTAATAAATATTGTTAAAGTATTTAGTTTGTTCATAATAATATATGTTGTGAAAAAGTATTTAAACAGTTTTTAAGGAAACATATATAGAGATTTATATAAATAATGATATAAACAAGAGAATGAAGATAATAAACAAAACAACCTTTTATTAGTAAATATATAAAATAAAAATTTGAATTAAAAAAAATAAATATAATAAGAATGTTTTTAATAATTTATATATCTTCTATATATATATCTATTTATCTTTATCTATGGGTGAATGATTTATTGTATTACTTAAATAACGAAAGTATCTGTTCTAATAAACAAAGAAGATCGTTACTATATATATATAATTATTATTATTTTTATAAATAATAAATAATAAAAAACGAATATTTAATAAATAATACATATAAATATACAAATATGGTTTATCTTGTGTAGGTGCATTATATATATAGTTATCGACAATACTTTTCGAACCTCTAAATAGATTATAAAATGTTTGAGCATATTTTTTGTCTTCCTATATATATTATTAGCAATAATGTATTTATTAATATAATATAATATAAATATATATCAAATAATTATAAATAAATAAATAAATAAAATAAATAATTATATATATATATATATACCTGTTTAGAGAGGAGAGAATAATAGTTATAGAGGACAAGAGGGAGATTAATAATCGAATTTGTATATGTAGACACACGATTCAGAGATATAGTAACGTTAATTAAGGTTATATATAGTATAATGATAAACTATATAATAATAATAATAATAATAATAATAATAATAATAATAATAATAATAATAATAATAATAATAATAATAATAATAATAATAATAATAATAATAATAATAATAATAATAATAATAATAATAATAATAATAATAATAATAATAATAATAATATATATATGGATATATTTCAAAGAAGACTCTTGTTAACCATTCTAGAACTGAATTCATTATACATAATTTAGATTCAATATCTTTATCTTTAGGAGAATCACGTGATACGTTAAGTATTTCACGTACTATGTACTCAATGAAAGAATATTGATTATCAAATGAAAAAGACTATATAAAGAATGGAATACATATTATTTAATAACATAATAATTATATATTCATTAGACAAGAAAAATATAAATATACAAATATATATATACAATTTTATTCAGAAAATGTGCTGTAATATTATATAATTTAACTCTAATTTCACACGATATATCTTCTGAGAAAAGTAGTTTTAATGTATTTATTAACGATGATAAATTTCCACAGTCCATAGTATATAATTCATAAGAGAATATATACGATAATATGGAAGCATTGAGTTTCTCTTTCGAGTTATATATAGTAATATGTAATGTATTATATAGATTATGAACTGTTTTCGAAGGAAGACTTTTGATGGCATTTATTAAAGAAGGATATAATTGATATTTATTCATATAATTATATACACTTTCATAATTACAGTACACTTCTCTATGAGGAGAAAAAGTAGTGAGTTTCGGATCATAATATTGTTCTTTAGTCAATGACGTATATATATTGTCAAGAAGTTTGGCGCCATTTAAGCGCGGGATAGTCTCAAGGAGGAAGTATTCAATTGAATTAATATAAGGAGTCTATATATATTATTATTATTATTATTATTATTATTATTATTATTATTATTATTATTATTATTATTATTATTATTATTATTATTATTATTATTATTATTATTATTATTATTATTATTATTATTATTATTATTATTATTATTATTATTATTATTATTATTATTATTATTATTATTATTATTATTATTATTATTATTATTATTATTATTATTATTATTATTATTATTAGTATTAGTATTATTATTATTATTATTATTATTATTATTATTATTATTATTATTATTATTATTATTATTATTATTATTATTATTATTATTATTATTATTATTATTATTATTATTATTATTATTATTATTATTATTATTATTATTATTATTATTATTATTATTATTATTATATACGTTAGGATCTCTTATCATAAAATCAGTACAAATAAAAAGGAGAAAAGAATAGTATTCCCAGTGATTCTCTATATATACATATTCATATATATATATATAATAATATTCTTATATATATATATGTATATATACTTGTAAAATCAGTAAATATGTTATGAATAAAGTTATTCACAATATAATCAGGAATATAATGATAGATAATAGGAAGATGAAGAAGAAGTGACAACTGACCTTGAAGAGAGAGAGAAGCAAAGGAAGTAATATCACATCTATATATATATATATAGATTTAATTGTCAATAAAGTCAATGAGTTATTATATATATATACAATTTTGAAATAATAGGAATATAAACTGGCTTCTTTCTTATATTAATCGCCATAAAGTGAATTATATTATCTTGACACAGAGGTGAACCATATTTCTATATATATATATATATATAGAAATAATTTTTACTGTATTTTACATAAATTATATATATATAAATAATATACAATAAGATCATGAATAATATATGTATAATCTCCTTCTGGTATATATATATTATTTAAACAAATAGATAAACATAAGTATATATTCTGATTCACATTACTCCCGCCATTCTTTGTGGCGCGTAAATATTCAGATAATAATAAAGAATACGCAGATAATTTAAATCTCTTGGCTAAAGAAATAAAATCGATTCTTTTCGTATCTCTCGTTTGGTCTTTAATCGCGGTTATTTCATCTTCTTTAAAGGGATTATTATCGACTTCATCTTCCTGATGACAAGTCATATATATAGAAGAGGAAAGGAACATTGATATATAATGAATATATATAGAACTTATAGGACTATATATTATGATTATGATTATGATTATTATATTTATTATAATACTTATATTATTATCATTATAATACTCATATTATTATGATTATTATTACTATTATTATATATGCATAATAATAAGAATAGTAATATAAATTATTGTTATAACAATATATATATATATACTAATCAAAGGATTGATGTTTGTTAACATAAATAGCAATAGAAGATCGAATAGATGTTATTAATGATTGTGTTCCATTTGAATTCATGATTTGAGCGTTACTAAATATGGAATACATATCTATATCTGTACATTCCGTTATATAAAGAATCGTTAGAAGTGCGGGGGATTGTGAGGGATTCTTTAACAGATAAGACTTTAAATTGTCATATATATGATCAATCTAAAGAATAATATAACAAGTAGAAGCATATTATTATATATATATAAATATAATAATCGTTATCATAATAATCGATAGAAATATAATATGAATATGAATCTATATATATACTTCTTTAAGATTATCCTCATTTGCAGGTATTTTACTGCGTTTAATATTAATAAATGCGCGGTAAAATGAGAGGAATACAATTCCAGCATCACCGTTAAGATCGACGTTAAGAGTCCCTCCTTGTTCACATGCTTCAATGAGAACTGTTAACTTCTTTTTATATATAGAAATATATTTATTAATACCCATTATAGAAACTGATTTATTTTCATAAAAATAGGTCATTACCGCGGGAATCATCAATTGACATGTAGTATACATATCTGAATATTTCTAAATTAAGAATTAAACATTAGAATCATTTTTATGGTACATACATATATATATAGATATAGGTAATAAAAATATATATATATAGATATAGGTAATAAATATATATATATATATACTCCTAAAGAACGTTTTGGTTCTTGAATTAATTTCAGAAGGAATACAAATATCATTTCCACGTGCTTTACCTTTAGTAATGGTAAAATATAGGATGAAAGGCACATGTAGAGAAGAAGAGAGGAATCATGACAGAGTGAGGGACTCATGATAAAATGATTGGATAGTAAATCATTGTATTCCGTGCCTGAAATAGACTGAATAATCGCGGTTAATTCAGCAACTAATTTTTTATTATTAATTTCAACGAATATTTCTTTTATATCATGAAGTAAATTGATGTATATATGTATAAATAGTTCTGCTATATTATTATCTAATCTATATATATATATATTTATAATAATAACCTATATACGTATATGATTTCAGTTGTGGGTCGTTTTTCAATATAATAGCAATTTGAGAAAGTGCTATATATACATATAAAATAATTATAAATATAACAATACTAATAATAATAATAATATAAAAAAATAACTATATATATACCGATATAAACTGATTCGTGATTGACTTTATCTTTAAGTATAGTGATAATAGTGCTTATATGGAACTGAGGAGAGGACAGAAGGGAGGTTGGGAGATACATATAAGTATGAATTAATGAACAATAAATGCATGCACTATATATATAGATATATTATTATATAATAATAATAATTATTATTATTATATATACTTATAAATCGTATCATTTGCTTCTTTACATTCTAATAATAATCCCATAATTCTTTTACAAACTATATATATATATATATAATATTTATATTATACTATTATCAGATAAGTATGAATATCTCGACAGAATAGGTATTAACTGACCTAAAAATAGTATAGCTACTGAATTCTTATCTACACCCTATATATATATATAATTAAATGAATAATAGATAGTATTTCATATTATTAATATAAATAGAAATAGTATATATAGTAATGAAAATTATCTAATATATAAATATTTTTAATTCTTTGTATATACGTTTATATATGTATAAATAGTATCTATAAGTGTTTCAGCAATATGTTCCAATAACCGCGGTTTTTTTATTCCTTTTTCACGGGCTTCTTTTGGATGTGAATAATAATAATATTCATCAATAGCAGAAGAAGAAGAGGAGAAGAGAGAATTCTTAATAAATAGAGATAAGACATATCTATCCAAAAAACTATATATATATATTTATATATAATAGTATTTATAATAGAACAGGGTCAATGTACTATATTTGAATAATATATATATACCGATAAAGAAGTGGATAATACTGAATAATACTGATTCCCATGGGAAATGTTAACTGCTCTATTATTTGTTTAAATTGTCTAAAAATTATTATTATTTTATAATTGTTATAAGCTCAACAGATATGGTAATAATAAGTATAATAAGTATAATATATATATACCTATTATAATCCGATTGAAGTAGTGATATACTGACTTCTGAAGTAATTCGATGGCTTATAAAAGTGGCGGGAACGCGAGGGAGGGAAATTGATATATCGATCTCTGAAAGAGGTTCCGGAACAGCGGGAGCAATAGGACTTGTACTATATATATATTATATATATAATATACAATATACAATATATAATATCTAATATATAATATATAATATACAATATATAATATACAATATATGATTAATAAGATTATCAATATTTAAATTATTCTAAAAACAATGTAAATATATATATATATATATATACAGAGAAGCAAATCGTTCCATGATTGTAACAATTGAGGGTCCTTTCACAGAAACTGTAGTGGCTTCCGTACAATTCTCCGTACTCTGTACAACATTATTATTAGAGTGTTCAACTGTCTGTTCATTGAGAGCACGTGTCAAAAGATCGTGTTTCTCTTTCGTCCAACCATATACATGAGAAACAACAATAGATATAGCTTCAATAACACTAATATCCTTCTCATTCACAATCAATGAATATAAATAATTATTCAATAATTGATCTATACTATTATTATTATTATTATTATTATCTATATCACTTCTATTCATTCTCTTCTGTTCTGTATCTTCATTTTCAGATAATATATTTCCAATTTCTTGTTCTTCTGAAATGATTTCAGTTGAATTCAGTTGTTTTGTAAGTATACAATTATTGATAATGGCTTCTTTTAGAACATCTTCAGGAATAGAATATAAGGTTATATATACCTGTCGACGTACCTAAGTTATATATATATAAAATAATGAGATTATTTATATATATAATAATATAATAAACATATATAAAGTACACACACTCAAAAAGAACGAATAAATAGCATGTTATAATATATATATATACTTCAGAAGATGGATGGTTTTGAAATTGTAGCACCGATGGAATTAAAGGCAATATAGGCTATATAATCACGGGAATCAATGATAATATATATATTTTTATATAAATAATTTTATCAGATGAAAGCATGAATAAATAATAATATAAACATAATTTATATGTTTATATTTTAAATACTATTAAATAATATATATGTATACTTTAGAAAATTCGAGATGTGATTGAATAGTTTCTTCAAAAATATTTAAATAGGTAATAATATAATCTTTATTATTAATAATAATTGGCTGAATAAGATTAATAATATCATCAGTATCTATATATCTTTCTCTTATTAATAATATCAATGATTTATATAATAAGCATCTATTTTGAATTCCACAAATAGATATAGTTTGTTGTTGTATATAGAAATAGAAGAAGTGTTGGAGAATAGAAAGAATATAGGTTGATGTATAATTAGTATCTTTATTTATATAACGATATATGGCAAGAAGAATAGAATACTGAATGAACTCAGGAGAATGTTCTAGATATATAGAAGAAGAATATATATATATGGAAGAAGAATATATATATATAGAAGAATATATATATATACCATCATATAAAGTGAGTGCATCAAAAAAGCATTTTTCAATAATAATATCAAATTCTTTAAACTCATTAAATATGGAGATTCCCGTGGGAAATAAGGATGGAGTCTAATTTATATATATATATATAGTTAATCATTTTTATATTAATATAATATATATAACGAATATAGAATAAGTAAGCATGAATAATATATACATATATATATATACAATAAGTAATTGGTGAATTGCTTGAACGAATAGGGTTGAATGATATGGAGAAACTGTTACTAACGGAAGAGAAACCAGTAGTGTTTTGGACATAGTGGAAACGAGGGATTGTGTTTCAGGAGAAGAGGGATAATAAGAAAGAGACTTTATTTTATATCTATATATATATAGAAAAAAAAAATAATTAAACTTATTTATATATTAAGAATACTATATATATTTATATATAATTCTATATATAAACGAAGAATGTATTTTCAAAATAAGAAATATTAATAAAATAATAATATTCCCGTGAATAAATACATTAAGATAGGTAGCACATCAATAACTGTTTTATTCTGTTTAATATATTGTATAATCATAGACGTCGCACGTGCCTGAGTAGTAACAGAAGGAGAGAAGAGGAGAGACAGTAATAGAAATACAGGATTCTCTTCTTTAAACTATATTTATATATATATAATTAATTTATAGTAATATGTAGATAATAACATATAAAATATAAGTATTATTATAAATAATGAATGCAGATATGTTTATCATATATATATATACAGGATTCGCGGCACCAGTTGAATTATAACAATTTTCATATATATATATAGGAAGATTATTATTATCATTACTATTATCGTTTATTAATTTCGTAGATAAAACTACATATATATATAATTATAATAGTAAATCACGTAACATAACATATATAATAATAATTATACATATTATGTTATAAATAAATATTTTTATACATATATAAATAATAATACACATTATGCATAAAATAGAATTATATATATATATACATTGAGTAGATTGATTATGGTTTATATAATAATCAAGTTTATCAAGTGGCGGGAAATCAAAGAACGCGGGCATTTTAGTTGGATTGATAGGTATTTCTATATATATAGGTCAATAAAAATATATGAATATACAATATAAATAAAACATATATATATTAATAAATATATATAAAAGACTATATATAAATCAATTGCATAAGAGTATATATACCTTGATATATATTCATATATTCTGACAACTTTTTCAGTAATGAGACTGAATATGGCTTATTAGCAACAAAGGTTAATTGAGGTATAAATAATCCTACTACATCTATATTATAATAATAATAATAATAATAATAATAATAATATAAATTATTGAATGAATACATAATAACAATTAAACATATATATATACTTGGTAGGTATTCTATAAATAGTTTATATAATAAAATAGGAGATAAGTAATTAATGTATTCTTCAATATATTCTTCTGAGAATAGATATATATAAATATAAAGAAGAGAAGAAAGAAGAGGGAATATAATAGAAACGAATGAATTTAAATCATTTTGAGATTGAGGAAGAAAGCTTTTAGAACATAATATATCGTTTAAATAATGAGTAATAACCGCGGGATCAGCCATATTTGATAGAGAAACATATATAAAGCATCTGAATAGATAATATAGATATTGAATATGATTCTCCTGTGAACTAAAAACAGTATTTTTATAACAAATAACTAAATTATATAAAATATCTTCATCAATAAAATTATCGTTTCTCCATAATAATAATATATTAGGAATTAAATTCACAAATTCTTCTTTAGAAGGAAATATTTCAGAAATAATAGTATTAAATATGAATTTTCGTTGATTTTTAAATGAATTTTCTGTTAATAATAATGTATATATATTGAAAAAAGAAGAGCAATCTTTTTCAGGGATATAATGAAAGCAATAAACAAGAAAGTTAGAGATTAATTCTGGATATTTTGATAATATAGGTATTAATATCGTCTTTTCATCTATTTGTATATTATTTTTATTACATGCAACTATTAACGAGCATATCTATAAAAATAGGTTTAAGAGAATAAGAATTCTTGAATAAACGAATAATTTACGGGACGAATTAGCTTCTTATAGCTATTCAGAGTTTTTTCAGTAGTAATAAAAATAGAAAAACAAGACAATATCACTTGTAAGTTAGGACTATCATTCAACTCCTGATGAATGAATACTATACAATTTATAAAACAAATGAAATAGTATACTATTAATGGACTCATCAACAACAAAACGATCATCATGAACCATCAATCTGCATAAAGTACGCACATTATCCGCATAATCAGGCGCCTCTATGTTTGTGATATATTACAAACTATAAGTAAACTAAAATACTATGACTCTTTTGCAGATGAGCAGCGAAATCTCTTAGCAATCCTCTTTTTGATAGAATACTTGGACCTTTCAATGTCTTTTCATCTATTTGGAACAGGTTTTTCCTTGACATTATTCACAAATTAATATAAACAAATAGAAATGGAAATTGTATCAAAGAATTGATTTCCAGTCAAAGCTGAAAAGACCTGAAAACTCAACAATCATTAATTTCTTTCTACATTATTATATCAATATCATCCATAGTGATGATTGGGTTAAGAAGAAGGTTACCTTCACTGACTTATTTAAAAGCAATAAGATCATTTTCGATAACTAGTCAGGAATTACGATCTAGCTACTTATCATTTTTTGATAAGAATAATCACAAAGTTGTCTCTGGGTCCCCTTTAGTTCCACAAAATGATGATTCTCTATTATTTGTGAATGCAGGTATGGTTCAATTCAAACAAGTATTTCTTGGAACGGAAACAAGGTATATGTGATTGATTTATTTGAATTTACTATTTTTAGAGATTATAAGAGAGCGACAACATCACAATTATGTGTTCGTGCTGGTGGAAAACATAACGATTTGGAAAATGTATGAATTGTTTTATAATATTTCTATTCTATGATGCTATATAGGTAGGATTCACAGCTAGACATCAAACATTATTTGAGATGTTAGGTAACTTTTCACTTGGAGATTATTTCAAAGAAGAAGCAATCACTTATGCATGGACATTCCTTACTAAAGAATTAGGTATATATATATATATATTTTTTATTGGTTATATTATATTTATTATCATGAATAAAATAATTATTTCTCATTGTTTTCTTTATGTAATTACTATTAAAAGCATATATATATATTTAGGTATACCAAAATCACGTCTTCGTGTTTCTGTATATGAAGAAGATGTAGAAGCGAAAGAATTATGGAAAAAAGTATATAAATAATTTAATTTATAATTGTAGTTAATATAAATTGGTTATTATATATATGTTGTTTAGATAATTTTATTATTATTATTATTATTATTATTATTATATATATATTATCTGTTTTATCTATAAATTATAGATAGCCGGATTTGATGATAAATCTATATTTCCCCGCGGGAAAAAAGATAATTTTTGGTCGATGGGTGATGGTGTCGGTCCATGTGGGCCGTGTACTGAAATATTTTATGCACATGTATATAGATATAGATATATATATGATAATATGAATCATAATTATTGATGATATTTTTATTCTATTTATATATATAGGACCCTGATTGTTATATATATGATGATCTTCTCGAAATATGGAATATTGTATTCATGGAGTATAGAGCAGAAGGAGTATATATATATATATAATTATATTTAATGATATTTGTATATTATACTACATATATACAATATAATGAATAATTCTATATTTAATTTTATAATTCTATATATTATTTCCCTCCTTTTTTCTTAGTCTTCCCTCGTTCCTCTGACGCACCACTACGTCGACACAGGAATGGGTGCAGAACGTATGGCTAGTGTTGTATATATATATATATATATAATTCATTACAGATATACTATATATAAATTATGTATATATATATATATATATATATATATATAGCTTCAAGGCGTATGTTCAAATTTTGATACTGATGTTTTCTATTCAATGAAAGATAATTTACTTGTATATATATATATATATATTCATAAATGTATAATATATATTATACTATAAACTATATATAGTCAATTTTGCAACCACATATAAAAAGTGATAACAAAGCACGTGCTCAATTTGAAAAGTTCCCGCCAATCACTTCCCGCGTGAACCCATCACCATATACTACGTTACTTAATATTCTTTCAGACCATTTAAGAACAGTTTCAGCACTTATATATCAAGGTATATATCCGTCGGCTACCGGTCGAGGATATATATTAAGAAAATTAATTAGGTATATATATATATATATAATTGTTACTCATAAATACAATAAGTATAATTTATATATAATCCTATATATATTATAGACGTTGTTTAAAATATGGATATATATACGATATTCAATTCCCTTTCTTGTCTTCTTGTATTCCCGCGGTTATTCAATCTTTAGGTTTATATTTATTAATTTTATAAAATATATATATATATAATAGAACCGTTTTATCCCGATATTTCAAGTCACGTGCAGGACATAACGTCAATTGTGGAGAATGAGGAAATGTATTTTTGGCGGGCATTTGAGTGCGGTAAAGATAAACTTGAAGATTTAGTAAAATCATCAAAAGTATATACTTGTGTTTTATTTATTTTTAATTTTATTATTGTTATATATTATTTGTATTGTAAAGAATTATATTATGTTATTATTAGGTTTATTTGTATTGTAAAGATTATATTATGTTATTATTATATATTATTGATCAATATATATATATATATTTAGAAGCGATCTATTCCTCCATCTCTCGTGGATTTGAACCAGTTATATGGAAGTACAGGAATTCCATTGGATCTTTCTCTTGTATTATTGGAAGAACGTGGGATTGTGTTACAGAACACAAATATTCCTGAGGATGAAATAGACCAATCAAAAGCCAAAGATAATAAATCTAAAAGAACAGTATTTATCATATATTTATTAGTTTTATATTTATATATTCTTTATAGAATATAGGTTTAGATAGTTATGTTATTCCCGCCCTTTCTGCTCTTCCCGCGCTTCACAATACATTTAATGGTTATACAATTCATTATAATAATAATAATAATAATATCTCAGATAATAATAATAATAATAATAATAATAATAATAATAATAATAATAATAATAATAATAATAATAATACTCTTCCTCCTCTTCTGTCAACACAATCAACGTCTAGTATACAAGCAATATTGAATCCTCCCCGCGGGGATAAAGCTAAATATTCATATGTTTGCATTGATCCATGTCCATTCTTCCCCACGGGCGGGGGTCAAGTGGGGGATCAAGGAACACTATTAACTGATGATGGAAACATTATTCCCATTATAGATACCATTCGTGTGAATGACCATTGTATATTATTAAAAACCCCCACTTCTGTTCCCGCGTCCCTCCTTCATGCACGTGTCAATCCCTCTGTTAACTCGGATAATCGAACGTATGTATATTAATATTTTTATTTTTATTTTTATTTTTATGTTTATTTCTCTCTCTATATATATATATATATATATATATATATATATATATATAGTCAGACCTCTATTCATCACACTTCTACTCATCTCCTTCATGAACTACTTCGAAGATATATTAATGATCCATGTCTTATTAATCCTTTGAGTCCGAAATGTCCACGAACCCCTCCTCTTCAGGCGGGAAGTCATGTGGATCCCTCTATAATGCGATTTGATTATTCGTTTAAAGGGGATCAAAATAGCTTGTCACAAGTATTAAAGAACGTTGAGAAAAGCATGAATATTATTACCAAACAATGTATATAGGAGTTATAATAGTATAGTATAGTATAGTATAGTATATAATAATTATAATATAATAATATAGTATATACCATAATATATATACTATTTATAATATAATATAATATAATAGTATTTAATATTGTATAATAGTATATAATAGTGTATTATATATAGCTACTCCTGTTCATTATGATTATATGTCCTATACAGACTCGATTTCCCGTGGTTATACTGGTATATTTGCGGATAATTACAAAGAGATCGTTCGAGGAGTTGAAGTGGAAGGAATTAGTAAAGAATTATGTGGAGGTATATATATATATATATATTATTATTATTATAACTATTATTATTATCACTATTATTATTAAAGGAACTCATTGTGAAAACATTAAAGATATTTATCCATTTATAATTCTCAAGAATTCTTCTATTTCCGCGGGAATAAAAAGAGTAGAAGCAGTAGCAGGTATGTAAATGTTTTGAACATAATTCAATAAAATATTATTAATGAATTTTTTATTATATTTATATTTATTACATATATTATACTTATTATACTTATTATTATATATATAGGTCCAAAAGCAGTTGATTATTTATATAATGAGCATATATCTTTAAAAACATTGTGTGAAAAACATAATATCCAATCATCTGCATTGGATAATGTTTTATCCAATCAAAAGCAAATGATACAAGAATTATCCAATCAGAATAAATTCATGATGAAATATATTATGAAATCCATTCAACCTACTACTTCCTATATATGTATATAACAATTATTATTTTTTTTTTATTATTTATATATCTTTTATTTTCTATATACTATGTTATTTATATATATAGGTAATAATAAAGAAATTAACGTATATATCCTACCTTCCGAGTTCTCTTCCGAATTCTTTAATTCTCTTCCGAATTCTATCGAAAAAGAAGTAAATTCAAAATCTATTAATATATATATAAAAGATAATCAAATCATATGCCAAAATACTTATAAAGATAATACTAACTGTAAAGTATTATTAAAGCAAATCTTTGATGTATATATTATTATTATTATTATTATTATTATTATTATTATTATTATTATTATTATTATTATTATT
Organism: Blastocystis sp. Blastoise; assembly: GCA_039096225.1. NCBI lineage: Eukaryota > Bigyra > Opalinata > Blastocystidae > Blastocystis > Blastocystis sp. Blastoise. The sequence continues at coordinate 1,867,155 of JBBPEB010000013.1, forward strand.
ATTATTATTATTATTATTATTATTATTATTATTATTATTATTATTATTATTATTATTATTATTATTATTATTATTATTATTATTATTATTATTATTATTATTATTATTAGTATTAAATATATATTATATATTACATAACTATATGTTTTCTATAGTTATGTGGTGGCGGTACTGGTGGTGGGAAGCCATTATTATCTCAAGGGAAGTCAAAGGAAACACTAAACACTAAAATATGTGATATCCTTAAAGACATCCATCTTTAAAATATTATATATATTATCAGTCTATATATATCTGTATTCAATTATAGATTACGTAAAAATCATTTTAAAAAGAAATATTCCATTTCTGTGTTTATTTTAAATAAATTTAAATGAGTTAAAAAAACAATAAAGTAGAAACTCAACATATTAGTGTAATTTTAGATCAATAAAAAGAAGAGAAGGAAAAGCATTTCATACAAATAGGAAATGACAAGAAAAAGTAAACAATATCAATTTAATATTTAGATATTATAAAAAATAACGTTTAAGGATTTGTTTTGTGAACGGGATCTGTATTTAAAAATTGTTCCATAAATTCAGGAAGAACACCAACCTTCTTAACAACATCCTTTACAACGAATGTTTTTGTAGCACTTAATCTTCTTCCAGCTGCTTCTATTAATACTTTATCTCCTAATGAGCAAACTTCATTTTCATCATGAACAGTCATTCGTTTCCTTTGTTTTATTAATTTGCCTACTTTAGCGTGCCATTTCCATGTATCAGTGACAACAACAGCTGATTTTTTCATATTTGTGGAGACAACAGTAGCCATATATTGAGGTAAACGCATAGGCGGCATGATAAATAGTCTCTAGCCAACAATAATTAGTTATTCAAAAAAATGTCAAAATTCTCCCTTTTTTTATAAACTGAATTAACCGTGATTTATGTGAGTCTTCCAGTCTTTTTTTCATTTTGTCTCATATTTATATAAAATCGATTAAAACTATGCTGATATGGAAAATACTCTTATTATTCTCTTAAAATACTTATTTTAACATATTACATATTATGAATATCATGTAGAAAGCATTGGAATATACAAGACGAATATTTAAAATTGTTTTTAACCTTTCCTTTCTTTATATAAGAGTCATCATTATTATTATGATGCATCGTCTTGAATTTATATAGATTGTTTATAATAATATTTCTCATGTATTTATGAATGATTACAATAAACAAGTGTTTACAACTGATTAAATAATATAATGTGAGCAAGAATTATTATTATGCTTTCTACGTATAAATACAAGTGATATTTACTAACAAAACAAGAATTATTTATAAAAATATCACACGATTATTATAACAGCAAACTGAAAAAACTAGTATTGAAGATCAATAATGATATCTGTAAATACTATATTTGTTAATTTGTTTTAAGAAAAGAAGCTCATAATACTTTTTGTTTTTTTCTTATCTTTATCAGAAATTGTAGGCTTACGTTTGGTTCCTTTCTGAGGAGATTTTTCAGTTTGTTTTTCAGTAGCACTATTTTGATTATATTCCATATGTTGACTATATATAATGAATGAAAATAGGAATAAGAAAATTATAGATAAATGTTTAATAGAATAATAATATGAATAATAATATATAATATATACATTTCTTTATAATATAGTTCCTCATCAGTAATTCTATATATATAATTAATAATTATTATAAATACTTTAATATGAATAATTCTATATATATATATACTTGAGAGAATCTTTCAAATGATTGAATACGTCTTCCGATATATATATAGACATTATTTTATATGCCTCAATGAAGCACTTATGTTTTATTGATTCATCTATATATATTTATATTATAGTAATTATTATATTCAATATAATATATATATTTATATTATACTTATTATAATATTTATTATTTTATAAAAGTTATATATATATAAGAAGGTCACTAAATGAATAATCATTATAATATGTATATACCATTACGGTTCTCTTCTTTATATATACCATCACGTATATTACTGTCTAATAAAGCTATATATATATATCAAATAGAATAAAAAATATAAAAAAATATAATAATAAATAAAAACTTAAATAAACATAAATATATAATAAATAAAACATAAATAAAACAATAATAATACTAATTAAAACAATAAATATATTCATATATATATATATACCCTGACTGACTTTATTAACTTTTTTTTCTAACCATATATATAATTTTGATTCATTGATTCTATAAAATTTCATATCATCTCCTAAATCTTTAACATCACAAATAGCGGGTAAAGTTTTTATCAATTGGCAATTCTTAGAGAGAAGTTTTATTTCATTTCCATCTTTATCAATCAATAATTGATCTAATTGAACAAATTTTAGGTTTTTCATGAGGTATGGGATAGCAAGAAAAAGTGGATGAATAATAGAAGCTAAATAAATTGATCCATCTTTAACAATCGTTTCATTTAAAAACCAACTATTTGGATGCACAGAAGTAGCTTTATTAACTAAAAAGAAGGTGTCATTTGTATAGAGATACTGATTTGAAGATTTATCAGTATTAAATGTTACAAATTGAAGTGTTTTGAGATCATATCCTTTATCAGGCGACTCTATTGATGAGAATAAATCAGAAAGACATATACATACCTTTTTCAATAATGAAAACGCTATTTTTAGCACTTTGCATTGATCGAGACGATAGAAAAAAGTCAATAAATGAATGAAAAAAAAAACAAAGAAATTTCTTTTTGCTTTTTCAAACAAAAAGAAATGTTTCTAAAACAAAAAACAGAAACACAATCCTCTGTTTGCGGGAAAATGATTTCTTCATCCTGTAATTTTGATAAGAATCATTATTATTCGTTTTTATTCATTTATTCTCCACACAAGACTCAATTGATTTAATATTTTTAAATAATACTCTGTATTCATTCAAAAATGCTTTCTAGAGTGTTTTCAACAACTTTAATACGAAACATAAGGCCATTCTGCAGACCTATTTGTTCTTCGTTTCATCCTATAGCATTCAAATCATTACCTGCAATGAGACTGCAATCACTGAATACAAATCAGTTTGTATCTTCTTTCGCTACAAATAAATTAAAGTGTATTACAGAAAGAACTCCTGTGAAAACTCCTATTTTAGTTATTGGTGCAAAAGGCGAACAATTGGGATTAATGAATAAAGAGGATGCTCTAAAAGTAGCCAATGATCAAGAATTAGATTTAGTCATTGTTCATTATCAAGAAGATAAAGTAGTTTGTAAACTTCAACAAGTAGAATCCCTTGAATACAAAAGAAAGAAGAAGGAGCAAAAGATGGAATTCTTAAATCGTAAGCAAGGTATTGAAAAAGAAATTCGTATTCGTGGTAAAATTAGTCCTCATGATTTGATGATAAAAGTATATTTTATTTTTAATATATATTTGCATTTATATTATTTACTATGATATTATATTATAAATATGATTTGTCTTTTCTTTTATTCTACACTCTATTATATATAAAATAATTGTTCCTTTTTTAATATATAAACTGTTATGTATCAAATTTTTTTTCATGATTATTTTATTATTATTATTCATATGGTTATTCTATTATTATTTATAGTTATCAAAAGTAGATGAGTTTTTATCGAAAAATATAAAGGTTCGTATAAGTTTTAAAGATTATATAAAACAGAAACGTACGTTGAAAACAGATGAGGAACCTCCGAAATTAACAAATGAACAATATATACAACTTCATCCTCATATAAAACCATTATTAGACTCAGTATATTACATTCTTATTCATTAATTTATTCTATATATATTAGAATTGAATTATTATTATTATTATTATTATTATTATTATTATTATCTGAGATATTATTATTACTTTTATTATTATCTGAGATATTAATATTGTTAATATTGTTATTATCTGAAATATTAATATTATTATTATTATTATTATTATTATTATTATTATTATTATTATTATTATTATTATTATTATTATTATTATTATTATTATTATTATTATTATTATTATTATTATTATTATTATTATTATTATTATTATTATTATTATTATTATTATTATTATTATTATTATTATTATTATTATTATTATTATTATTATTATTACTATTATTAATATATAGATAGAAACAGAGTTTGGTTCTAAGGCTTCTCAGATATTACAAGAAGTGAATAGTCCATCACAATATACAGTTCGAATTATTCCTTAAAATATATAGATATATAATGTCAATGATATTTTAGATAAACTTGCATTATTTCTTAGTATATAAAATTCTTATAATATATATGGAATTATTGTTTTTTATTAAAAAAGTGATGTTTTTCTCCAATATATTTTTTTTTGCTTTGATTCTATTATAAATTAATGATTTATTATAGTTTTTAGTTTGTGATAATGACATATATATAATGATTTAATAATTATTAGAATTCATTCGTCGTTAATAAATAGTTATAGGCGTTAAAACTTATAAATTATTGAATATATATATATAAATGATAATAAGACTGCAAAACAACGTGAATACTAACAACAACAAGTTAACAATAACATATACTATAAAGAATAACATATATATAAATAACGACATGATTTTATATAGAAACAGAAAAACCCATGAAATATGACTTTATTCATCATCATCACTATTATTATCATCATCACTGTCTTCCATAGCATCTTCTTCTTCTTCTTCACTTTCATCATTCATATTATCACTATCATCATTATTATCATTAATATCATTATCATTATCATTACTATCATCATCATCATCACTATCATTATTATCACTAATATTATTATCATTATCATCACTAATAGAACTATCATTATCATCTTGTTCTATTTCTATATCATCATTCTCATCACCTTCTTCGCCATGTGATTCGTTAACAAAAGTGGGGATCGCGTCACAGACAGTAATACGACCATTGATCTGACGTTTATATACAGGAGTTTCTGTATTATTAATATCCCATACCTATATATATATATTATTATTATTATTATTATTATTATTATTATTATTATTATTATTATTATTATTATAATTATATATATATATACAATAATAGTACCATCAGAGCACCCAGCAATAAGAACAGGGTCTTCTAATAAACAGTAAACAAGGGTACGCACACGGTATTTCGTGTCACAAGTATAACTGGACAACTCTCTAGGGGAGGAAAGGAAGAAGTTATATATATGTATATATATATATATATATATATATATATATATATAATTAATTATAATATTAATATATATATACTTTTTATCTGTAATACTATAAAGATGAATTATCTTATCGTTACCGGTAAATGCTATTTGTTCATTTTCAACATAACAGAAATCTTCTAATCCAGCTTTGTTTTCTACTTCTAAAACTAACTATATAATAATAAGTATAAGTATAATAAGTATAATAATAAGTATAATATTATAATAAGAATAAGAAAAATAATAATATATATATACTTCTCCATCATCAACTTTATAAACTTGAATCATTTTATTAAATAATAATGCATAACTATATATATATATAAATAATTTCTATATCAAATATATAATTGAATAATCCATATAAAAAAATAAAATAATCACTATAAGGCTATATAACTACATATAGAATTCTATATATACAAGTCACCATCCGGACTAAATCGAACTTTAGTACATTCAGAAGGAAGTTTCTTAATAAAGGAAGGACGGCCTTTAATTAAATCCCAAAGACGGAGAGTCTTATCGGCGGACGAAGAAAGAGCCAAACGATTGGAGGGATGTACGGATATTGATAATACAGTATCCCTAGAATAATAACGAATAAGATAGTATGAATATATATTATTAGTATATTATGAATATATAATTATGAATACTTAAACAAAAAATAACATAGTAAATTCTTTATGAATCAAACAAATTATTAATAGCATATATATCAATAAATAATTAAATGAAATATATTTAGTATCTCAAATAATTATTATCATATAAAACAATAATTATGAAAAATAAAAACATTTATATATATATATATACTTATGACCACCAAGTAAATGAAGTTTTAACCATTCCTTTGTTTTCCACATACAAATACTGTGATCTGCAGAACCACTGAGTACATGACCTTCACCAGCAAAAGCAAGAGCTGTAACATCACCTATAAATAGGATATAAGAGTTTATTGAATTATCAGAAAAATGTCATACCTTTATGATAAAGCATGGTTCCATCTTCTTGACCTTTCTTAAGGTTATAAATACTATTTAAAAAAAGAAATTAGATCAATTATGAAAGAAAATACTATAAATAGAGAATAGAACAATATATACCGAATAGCTTCATCAGCACCTCCAGTTAAACAGTAAGGAATATTGTGAGCAATACCACAAGTCATACAACGAACAGAACCAACATGAGAATTTGTAGCAAATTTAGGAGTCATGTCATAAGTTTCGTTATTTTTTTCTAAAAGAAAACCAACAATTTCACCATCATATCTAATTGAATATTATATTTATTTTATATAATTAATGTACTTTCCAAAGAATACAAAAGCCATGATTTCTATTGCTTCGGTATTGAATAACAATGAAAACAAAATATGTTTGCTTCTTTCTTGAGAAAACAGAAAAAAAAGAATATGGGGAATAGCTTGAAATTCTGGAATAATGCAGAGAAAATCATAAATGTCGACACTTTATGCTATTTGAAAAACTCCCAGAACTTTTCTGAATCAAAACTCATATATAATAATTTCAGTTTATGACTGAGAACAACTGAATACATGAATAAAAACTTGCAAAACCTGATCAAATTCATTGTTTATCACATTTTGTGAAGACTAGTGATAATAAATAGAATTTAAGAATTGCTTAGGAAGTGAGGTCAATAAAGATGTCAAAGTTTAAGAAAGCTGTTGGAAACTTTACACCGTGTTGTGGAGGAAGTTGTTTGATATCCACTGCTGAAGGTGGATATGTATATATTACATTATGTGGTGTATGTTATAATATAAATTTATTATTATTTTATCATCATTTACTTTTTATTATTCTAGATTGCTATTCCAGTTATTATATTTGCGATTTGTGAAGGATATAACTTATAGTATGAATTACTGATTTAGAATTCATTATATTTATATATAGTGAACAACAATTGGTCTTATGTATACTTGAATTTGTTTTTCCGTTAATGTATATATTCTTTTTATATGTTTTCACATGTTTTTCAATGTTTATAAGGCTAAAACAATTTGTATAGTGCTTTCATTTTCGCTTTAATTGCATGGTTAACTGAACCCGGTATCATACCTCACGGTTCAGATGATAAATCCACAGAAGACAATCTTCTCACGACTAGTATTATAATCTATATTAAAGATAATAAACGTATATTATATAGGTGAAAAAACTCTTAGTGCAATTATGATGAATATTCGTAACGGAAGAAATAATAATTTTATGGTATATATATATATGATATTATTGACTAGTTTATTATATATATATATATAGAAAACTGTTGAAACCTATCCTGATTTAGTATATATATATTGTTATTAATAATGTTAAAAATATTGTTATTAATAATATATTATATATGAATATTATAATTAATATATTATATATGAATATTGTTATAATTAATATATTATATATGAATATTATTATAATTAATATATTATATATAAATATTATAATTAATATATTATATATGAATATTGTTATAATTAATATATTATATATGAATATTGTTATAATTAATATATGTTATATAAATATTATTATAATTAATATATATATAAATATTATTATAATTAATATATTATATATGAATATTATAATTAATATATTATATATGAATATTGTTATAATTAATATATTATATATGAATATTGTTATAATTAATATATGTTATATAAATATTATTATAATTAATATATATATAAATATTATTATAATTAATATATTATATATAAATATTATAATTAATATATTATATATGAATATTGTTATAATTAATATATTATATATGAATATTGTTATAATTAATATATGTTATATAAATATTATTATAATTAATATATATATAAATATTATTATAATTAATATATTATATATATATATTGTTATTAATAGTATATTATGCATACATGATATACCATTAATAACAATATATATATATAGATAAATCATCCCAATAAAGAAGGTCGTTGTCTTCTGCATATTGCCGCTCAATATGGCACATTAGAAGTATATACATATATTTATTTATTTATTTATTTATTTATATATTTATTTATATATTTATTTATTTATTTATTTATTTATTTATTTATTTATTTATTTATTTATTTATTTATTTATTTATTTATTTATATTACACAGCAAGTGACGCTATTAGTGACGCATGGTGCGCACGTGTCTGACTGTGACACATATGGGCTGAAACCGATTCATTATGCAATATTTGAACATGTATATATATATATATATATATATATATATATATATATATATATATATATATATATATATATATATATATATATATATATATATATATATATATATATATATATATATATTATATAATATAATTGATATAAATATAGAGAGATGAAATAGGAAGATATTTATATAATTATGAAAATAACCACGGGAATACTGATGTTGTATTATCAGAAGATGCTTTTCAGTCTATTTCTCAAGTATATATATATATAGTTTTTTCTTATATATGTATTTATATATATATATAATATGATATATATAGAAGTATATATTAGAAGTGTATGACCATTTGGGCGGGGATATAGCTGAAGACAGTTCTTATAGTTATTTACAGGACATTAAGAGCAGTACACGCATGAGGTCCTTTATTATTAATAATCATATTGTATATATATATATATATTATTTTATTATTATTATTATTATATATCAACAATATATATACAAGAAGTCATTCTATTTATAAGTATAATTTTACTCTATACTACTATATATTCAAACTTCCGTTCTTTTCTTCTATTTAATTATATATATATATATATATATATATATATATATATATATATATATATATATATATATATATATATATTCATCTTCTTAGGAGTCCCTCCGTTATTGTTCCTTATGTAATGTTTATATGCCTCCCCGATCTCATCACTGCCGCCTCTGTAATACGTATATATATATATATATATATATTATTATATTTATTCTTATTATCATGTTTATTATTATTAATATACAACTATATATATATATAGTTGTATATTAAAGTTCGATCATCATTGTCCTTGGATGAGCACGTGCATCGGACTTCGAAATAAACAATCTTTCCTCTATATGCTTGTATATATATATATATATATATATACATATTAGATTGTTTACTTATTTTTATCAATTATTTTTTATTATATTTCTGTTTATTATTATTTTTATTGTATACTTATAATAATTTTTATTATTTTGAATTATAATAATAATGCTTATTTCTATATATATATATATAGATATTTGGATCTCTCTCCCTTATAATGGATGTAGTTTCTTGTATATACCTCCTCTATATCTACTTTTCAACCAAAGATATTACTGGAGTATATATATATTATTATTATTATTATTATTAGTATTATATATATATTAACATTTTAAATTATTTTTTATTATTCAATACTATATATACATATAACCCAATATATATAGGATAGTAGTGCCGTGACTTCGGGTTTAACTCAACATATATATCTAATTATATTCCTCCTTTTTGCCCTTCTCTTTATTTATCCTGTTATCAGACTCACTATTTATAATATATCCATGGTATATATATATATATATATATATATATATATATATATATATATATATATATATATATATATATATATATATAAAATAATTCTAACTATTTATCGAAAGTCTACAATATATATAACACATATATATAATAAGAATTCTAACTATATAGTCTATTCTCAATTTAACGACTCACGAATATATAACAACCAAATTAATTGGTGAGTCACCTTATTCGAAAGGGCGATGGGCAAATCTCTGTCACGAACTGTGTTCCAAGATCCCTCCTTCGCTTGTAAGGACAAAAGCTGTTGTTGTCTAAGGCAATAATAAAATACATAATTAATATACATATATATATAATTACTTATATACAAATCACATATCTGTCTCCATAAAACTATATATGTTCATATATATATAAGACTTTTGAGTACAAACTACTTTTTCATCATTTTTTTAAATTAATTATTTTTTTTAATTTTCATTTATATTCATTTATCTTTTTTATACTATAATTCATTTATTTGAATTCCTTTTATACATATTTCATATTGATATTTCTTTTATGAATTCTTATTAAATATTTTACTTTTTTTCTTCTATTTTTTGTATTTTATGTACTATTTTTTTACGGACTCATTTTATACCAGAAAATCATTCAGATCAATTAATTATATTTTATATAAAGTCCATTACTAATGTTTTACTACAACAAATCATTTTAAATACTCGTTTCTATTAATTAATTGTGGCTTTGTCACAGAATTTTTAGGAGATGATATAGATACGCTTTCAATACTAATTTATAGTTCATTTTCTTGAGTTTGATATCGATATATATTTGAAGAATAAGAACATCACACTTGTTTTGTATGAATAAAAGACTCTTTTTCCATCACATAAAAAGGATGCATCACATAAGAATCAAATATATGTAGATTAGATCAAAAGATCTTATAACGAAGAGGTTTCCTCTAATATCTATTTTGAGTACTGTTAAAAAAAAGAAAAAGTAGACCCACTGACTTTTTTTCCAATTTATTTGATAGGTTGTACGAATTCCCACGGGATACGGATTGAGTGGCATACTTTTCCTGTTGGTTTACACTTTTCATGAATAGTCTATTGAGAAGATATATTATTGTAAACTATTAAAATAATGTTCGTATCTAAAATAACAAAAAAGATACCTTCTGTCAGTCGAACTCTTGTGAGAAGAGCTGAATTACAATTTTTCCGACCTTTTTCAGCCTTTATTCCTGCTAGTACAACTTATGCTAAGACTTTCACTTTAGGAAAACGTTTCGAAAGTACTGATCCTTCAATTCACGGTAAGAAACCAGGTGCTTTTGAGTATTATTCCAGAATTGCAAAGAATATTGCCACTGAAGGTGTGACTGTTTTAAGTGGTCCAATTCGTGTTTATAAAAAAATGGTGAAAGATGGTGACTTAGTAAAGGATCCTTATCAAATGGCAACTATTCGTTTATTACAACACTTATATGAAAAAATTGAGACTTTCTATGGTGGTATCGATTATGATCGTATTCCAGAAAACAAAGATGAAAGTATTATTCCTACAGACCGTGTTTGTGAAGATGATCCTGAAGATCAATATGAAAATCAAGGTAAACCTCAATGGTTACTCGATCTCTTCTATCATCATGATAAAAGCGAAGGAGAAACTTGTGTCGTGAAAACTATTCGTGCTCCTAAAGGTATACATGATATTTATTATGTTTTTTTTTTTATTTATATTATTGTGTGTGTTTTATTTGTATTTCTTTTTATTTATAAATATCATTATGTTTATTTTATTTGTATTTTTTTCTATATACATATATATAGGTACATATATATTTGGTGTCCATGGAAGTGGGAAGTCAATAATGACGGATATATTATATGATTGTATTGACAGAGATATACCCAAGGAAAAAGTCGCATTTAATGAATTCATTTCTGAAGTTCAAAACGCCGTTCACAGATATAAAGGAGACACTAATGACGCCATTACTGCTGTTGCACGTGACATAAGTGCTAACGCTAAAGTTCTTTTCTTTGATGATTTCGATGTATATATAACATATATAATATATTGCTTTTATTCAATATATATTTATATATTTAATTTGCTTTATTATATAATTAAATTTTTTTTATTCCCCTATTTCAATAGGTAAAAGAAAAAGAAGTTGCTCTTATGGTTCAGAAGTTATTCACGGAGTTATTCCTTAGAGATGTGTGTATTATTATTACTAGTGAATAGTATATATATATATATATATAATACATTATCTATGCTATTTATTTATAATACTCTATATATATATAGTAATCCTGATGATCTTTATAAGAATGGAGAAGACAGAGATAAATTCCTTCCTTTTATCGATCTTGTGAAACACGTATATATATATATATATATATATATATATATATATATATATTATTATTATTATTATTATTATTATTATATATATTCTAGCAATGCCCTGGTATATATATTAATAGTAATAAGGATTATAGATTTGGCGGGAAAAAGAATGCCAAAACATTTTATACTCCTGTTTGTAAGGAAAACGACGAAAAGATTAGTATATATATAGTTCATATATATATATAATTCCTTTTCTTTATATAATGAATATTATTATTATATGTATAATATAGATGCCTTATTAAGTCATATTAACCACGGGAATGTGATCCAATGGCAACAATCAAGTATCAAATCGGCTCAAAATAAAAAACTAGTTGTCCCCTTTAGTGATAAGTATATATATATATATATTTCAAATTCTATTATTATTATTATTATTATATTATTATTATTATTATTTTATTTTAATTTTTATTAATTTTTATTTATCATATTCATCTTTATACATATAGTTATGTATATATTTATATAGAGGCATATGTCAATTTTTATTTAATAATATTTGCAGTAATGACATGACAATTGGTGATTATATATCTATATGTAATAATTACCATACTCTTGTTCTTAAGAACATTCCACAGATGGATAATAGCGATCTTGACCATCTCAAGAAGTTCATTCTATTAATTGATGAATTATATGAACATAAAGTATATATATATATTTACTATTATTATTATTATTATTATTATTATATTTATTAAATATACTTATAAATATATATCTATAGGTCAAATTAATATGTACTTCAGATGTTTCTATGGATAAATTATTCATTACTAACGATACTACTCCTAAAGATGATGTATATATACATATATATACATCATTCAATACTTATATATTGTATTCTATTCTAATAAAATGATCAATATACATGATATGATATAAATACTTTCTATATATATATATATATAGATTCTTGCCTTTAATCGTACTTTAAAGCGTCTTCAGGAAATGCAAACACGAAGTTATTTACAGAAACTTCATCCTCTTCAAAAGAAGAAATTATTTGATTTCTCCTTCTAAATAATTTATATTTTATATCGTATTATCGTATTTATAATCTTTTTCTCTTCTTCTTGTTATTCTTATTATATACTTGTACTTAGATTTATTTCTGTATCTTTCTATATTCGTCATCTTCTTTTGAATCAATATCCATGTTCTTGAATTCTCTCTATTATCGTGATGTTTTTTTTTTTTTTTGTAAATTCAGTACTTTTAAAGTATACACTAATTAATCAAAACGATTTTATTTCAATAAAATTATGATCACAACTTTTTTATCCAGTTAATGCATTTCATATTTATTATTATTTATTTCACCAATTTGAATAAACTCTTATTTTTGTAAAAATATAAACTTTAAATAGAATCCATAATTGAATTATCATAGAAACAATCATATTCAAAATAAATAAATAATATATATATTATATTGCTATAAAACTTACATTCTATTATAGAATATTTAAACCTTATCGTTAAAAAAATAAAACGAAAAAAAATAGAAAATAAAAAATTCTTTTTGATTTCTTGCGCTAACACAAAGCATGGTATACTTAATTTTATTCTTGACTTTTATTATTTAATCGTTTTTATATCTAGTCAGTAACATTACATACAAATTTAGGAGATATCAAAGTCGAATTATATTGTGAATTAGTTCCTAGAGCATCTGAAAACTTCTTAGCATTATGTGCATCTAATTATTATGATGGTGCCAAATTTCATAGGTATTTACTTAGTTATTCTGTTATAATTATTATCAATCATTTATTTCCTATTTATTAAAATCTAGAAATATCAAAAAATTTATGATTCAAGGTGGTGATCCAACAGGTATGTGTCATTTATGTTATTATTGAATTCATTTATTTTATGAAATTCTATTTTATATATTTTTAGGAACTGGTAAAGGTGGAAATAGTATATGGGGAGAACCTTTCGAAGATGAATTTCATCCTTCTCTTAAAGTATGTTATGATTAGCATTCTATAATGCACAACTATTATTTTTCATATATATATATTTATATAATAATGATATTTTTTCTATGTATATATATATATTCAAAATTAATATTTTTTTATAGCATAATAGACGAGGTATGTTAAGTATGTCAAATAAGGGACCAAATACAAACCGTTCTCAGTTCTTCTTTACATATAGTTCTCAACCTCACTTAGATAATGTCTATACTTTATTTGGTCACATTATATATGGGATGGATGTTTTAGATATAATGGAAAAGGCTCCAGTAGATGCTAAGAATCATCCAGTTGAAGATATTATTATAAAGAACGTTACCATTCATGCCAATCCATTTGCAAAGTAATTTATTTTTCAATAAATATGTATATATTGTTGTTTGTTATACTCTTTACATGAATATATGTACTTAAAAACATTGTTTTATTGATATAAGTTAGAAAAATAATCAAAAAAATGAGATTAATAGAAATAAACGTTTTTTCTTTACAAAATCTTTTTCTCTTTTCAAATATTTGGGTTTCTTCATACAACATCTCTATAAAAACATTAAAATATATAGGTTATGTTCTACATTCGACTTTAAGTTTATAAATATGTTTTATTCTTTTAAAGTCATCAATGATGGGTTGATCATCCATAAAATTGTTTTTTATTTTTTCTTGTATAATGGAAATCATTATAAATAATGATGGCTTGATAGAATAATAATGTAATCTTTGGTAAGAGACAAAAACACGTCATCCTCAATTAGATTAAACTCGTTATTCATATGTATTTTTAAATATCTATAGTATACTTTATAATTCATAGTACCAAGAACTATATATAATGAAATATTAAAGTATTGTGTGATAAAACAATAAAATACGAAAAATTCTACTGACTTTTAGTCTAGCCAACTAAAGTTGGTTTTTCATTATTTTCATAATTACCTTTTTTTTTTGGTTGTTGCTTTTTTTTCCAAGATGGAGATTAATATGAAATACGTAAGTTTGTTGCTACTTGTATTCTTTACAAGTGCACAAATATTATGTATGAGATATGCTAGAACATTATCTGGAGAAAAATATAATTCGACTACTGCTGTCTTAATGGGTGAAGTTATGAAAATTATATTTTCATTTATGTTACTTTCAATTCAAGAAAAGTCTCCTGTTCGTGCTTTTAAGTCATTAAAGAATAATGCTCAAAATGAGGGAATTGATGTGTTAAAGAATGCTGTTCCTGCTTTATTATATACGATTCAGAATAATTGTTTGTATATAGCTATATCCCATCTTGATGCTGCAGTTTTTCAGGTAACTTCTCAAATAAAGTTACTTACTGCAGCTATTTTTTCTGTTTTATTTCTCAAGAAGACTATTACTTATCAACAATGGTTTAGTCTTCTCATTTTAGCTTCTGGTGTTATTCTCGTTCAATATGATCAAGGAAATAATAAAACTCAAGGTAGTGGGAATTTCCTTGTTGGTTTGATAGCTATCTTAATATCTTCTGTAACTTCCGGATTTGCAGGTGTATATATGGAAAAATTATTTAAAGATTCAAAATATTCTATTTGGACACGTAATTTCTGGTTAGCTTTTTGGAGTTTATTAGTAGGTTTCATTACCTTATTAATACAAGATTGTACATTATTAGTACCTAAATATTTCTTTAAAGGTTATACTATTTGGGCATGGTTAGCTATTTTCTTATTAGCTATAGGAGGATTGATTATTGCTATGGTGCTGAAATATGCTGATAATATCTTAAAAGCATTTGGTAATTCTGCATCTATTTTAATTTCTTCTATTGTATCTGTATATCTCTTCAATTTTGTCATTACAAAACCATTTATTATTGGTGGTTGTCTTGTAGCTATTGCTACTATTCTGTATAGTTATGGTGCTACTCGAGTTATTCAATATACTCCTGTTGTTACTCAAGAAACAGAACAAGTAACATTACTTCCTGAGACTACAGTTGTGGATACTAATGAATCTACACAAGAGAATCCTGAAACTACTTCGACTTCTCTTCTTCCTGTAACTGCTTCGACTTCTCTTCTTCCTGGACCTCCTTCTAAACCTGTTGAGTCACCTCAAGAACAAACTACTACTACTACCACCACACAACAATAATCAAATTATTATTATTTTTTTTTAGTTTTCAAGTCATATTATATATTTTGTATAAAAAAGTTTAAATATGTTTTGTTGTTATTTAACAATATATAGAATAAAACAAAATGAATATATTTTAATAATTATATATATTATTACATAACACAACAAACAGATATGTTAAATGTTAAAAAAAGAGTATAGAAAAAGGTATATAATTGTATAGTTTAAATAGGTTACATGGCATATTGACCTAATTGATTGAAAGTAGCTTCAAGGGAAATATCAGCATCAGGATCAGCCTTCAGTTTATGGAGCTTATTCCAAATATAGACAATAGTGCAAATAACAGCAAGTAAAGCAACACCATTTAAGATGTAGAAAATAGTAGAAGCGGAGAGACCAATGAATTTTTTAGAAGCACAATCATCACCACCATAGCCACTATTACAGAAACATCTAGCAGTTCTGACTTGACTATCGAAACCACACATACCATGATGGCCACAAGCAACACCTTCACTATGAGGACAACCTATGTATAAGGATATAAAATATAAATATTTATTCTATCAGCTAATAAAAATAAATAAATAAATATATATATATAGATAGATAAAAAAAAAATATAATAATGACAATAAATACATACTGACAGGACAACCATAGACAGTGTATACATAAAGATTATACATGCAGTAATCATCCCAAGCTTGAACAGTAGTAGCAGTATTAACAGAATCAGAAGTATCCTTACAAATAAAAGTCATAACAACAGTACGATAATAAGTAGAAGAAGAAGTAGAAAGAGATTTACAATAATCACCATTCTTTAAAGTAAGACTGACACCATAAGCAGGATCAGAAGAATCTATAATATATAAAAACAATAAATTTAGTTATTTTACATATATGTAATCATAATAAAATATATAAATAATAAAACATAACAACAAACTTTAAATTTAACAAAAAAAAAAAACACGAAATAAATAGATTAAAATACCGGCAAGGTACCAATTGTAATTTTCAGGTACAGTGATATCAGAAGCACCACGAGAACATTCAACTTGTTTGTTGTTACTAATGAAAACAGGAGCAGGAGTTTGATATTTGTGACTGGAATCATGTTCAGTTTCATCACAAGAGTTACCACCATTACTATCACGAGGAATAGTCTTGACGTTATTGCAAATGTTAAAAGTCCAGGTTCTGTTAGTGGAACCATCGAAGTTAGCTTCTTGAACGATATAATCTCCATTCTCGTTAGCAAGAGAAGTAAGATCATAAGTTACATCATAAAGAGGACTCTTATAACTACAAGCAATATCAGTGCTTAAAGCTAAAGCTAATATGCCAGCAAATAATAATAATTGCTTCATCTTATTTAATTATTAACAAGAATATATAAAAATTATCATAATCGAAAAATCCTTTAATGACGATTGTAAGTGTAAAGATTAGTTTCGATGTCAGTCGGCCACTTTTTCTTTTTTCCATGAAAAATTACCGAAATCTTGCGAGTTTAAACATATTAAGTTCTACACTTGCACAAACAATCTATTACATGAATTCTTTTATATATATTCATGGAAATAATCTTGAAATGTATTTGAGCATATCTTTTTGTTTGTATTTCAATTATGGTTTTTTAGATGATATCTTTATTATGTGCGTGTCTTTTTCTTTGTTATGACTTGAAAATATCAATGGATTGTAATATACATTTAATGAATGGACAAAGTATTTAGGACAACACTCTTTTATCTGATTGCTGCTGATGAATGTGTTGTGTCGTGTTTTATGGAATTTGATGTAAATCATTGTTGTAATATGCTGAAATATAAGTAGTAAAAAATTGGAATATGAGTTTCAACAGTATGTGTACAATTGAAACAATATAATTTCGTTTATATATAATAAATATTTTAAATATAGTTTAATAAAGAGTTTAAAGCTTCATTTTGGAATGAATAGATGACATTTGATTCAATTATAAAGAAGAATAAACAAAACAAAAAACAAATTTGTTTTTCATATTTATATTTACCAAATAATATATAAAAAAATGTATTCAAGTGGAATATATATTTAATAATAATTTTACATAAGAAAATATATAAGATATATATATATATATTTAAATAATAGTAAATATAATAAATAATACAGAAAACAAAAAAAAAAATAATGAAGAAAAAAATAGGAGACATAGTCCATATATTGTCAGTGTATATAGACAAATAAAGAATCAACAATTATGATTAAAACAGAAAGCAATTAAAAGGCAATTAAAGTATATAAAAGGGCAAGAAGAGGTAGAAGAAAAAAATAATATCAAAAAAGAAAAAAAGAGAAATAATGAGGAAAAGAGGTGAAATAAAATGATAAAAATTAGTGAATATGAACAGTGATAACTATATTTATATATAAAATTATATATATAGATAAGAAAAATAAAAAATATAATTAACAATCATAATTGTTCAAATATATATAAATTATAAATAAATAAATAAATATATATATCTATAAGGAAATAAATGAGGATACTCAAATAAAACTAACAGAGAATTTCTAGAGATTAAATAAATATATGTATATATATATGTAGAGATAGTATATAATACTGTAGAATGCTTAGAGGAAATATCATAGTATATAAATAATTTAAAGAAAATATAAAACAACTAAAAGAATAAGTATAAATAGTATCATGAATATAAATATAAATATAAATATAAATATACATGGATTCAAATATTTCACAAGCAAAAAAGAAAAGAAAACTCAAAGCATAAACAATATAGATACATAATTAAAGAATAGACTGAAAATATATATAGATATGTATGAAAAAAAAAAACATATAAAAAAAATATATATATAAATTTAAAAAAATGAAAAAAATGAAAAAAATGAAAATTGAAACGATTCTCTTGAAAATATATAGAATAAACATGAATAACATAGAGTATAGAAAATTATAGTATAGAATAAGAAGTAAATTGTTCATTAAGAATATATATATATATATATATAAACATGCTATATATATATTAATAGTATAGAAAAGAAGAGAGAAAAATAATAAATAGATAAAAAAATTATATAAATAATAAACTTATTGTTTATCTTCAGAATATTGATAAATAATATCATATAGATTTCTATCTTGAATAATATTTGTAGTTGTTTCGCCATTTGAGTTAATAAATGTATATGTACCATTAAATACTTGATCTTCACAAATACCTTCATAAATATCTTTATTTGGGCAACGTATAGTCATATTCGACACAAGAGTATTTTGATCTTCGAAAAACTGTTCAGCAGTAACACCATTCTCATAATATGAAGTTCCATGAGAATAAGGTAATCCTTCTTTAAACTCACCTTCATATACCTTGATACCATTCTTATATAATGTACCAGAACCATCATATAAATCATTTTTAAACATTCCCTTATATTGATCACCATTTTCCATATTCAAGATTCCATAACCATGCTTTTTACCATATTGAAACGCACCTTCATAAATGGTATCGTTTTCATAATGCATAATACCTTCACCATGTGGGATAAAAAGATAAAAATCACCTATATAGGTATTACGGGGAGGAATCAAGTATTCATTTTGCATAGCAGGACTATCCAATGCAAGTTCACCAGCAAATTTAGTTCCTTTAGGAAAGATAAGCTTTCCATATCCAGACAATCCCTTTTCTAACACTTCATCCTTTTCTTTTAATATGCGATTTAGTGAGAACATGGGAGAATGACAAAAAAATAATAATTGATCAGATTTACTCATATGAAGAATAGCCAAGGGAACCAAAAGTATAAAATTCAATTCAATAACGACAGAAGACTTAATTCTTAGTGTCAAACTTAATAAATAAATA